>CM017556.1:40316815-40804315 GCA_007844125.1 Sinonovacula constricta
GTACACCTTGATTAATTAAAGGGAAACTATAAAACGGTGTCCAAAATGTTAACTGTATTGTCTCAATAATGCTATGATTATGATTAATTTATTTTGCAGTTGTTGCTGCCGATGACGATGCTGCTGCTTCTGTTGTTACCCTGCTGCTACTTCTCTGCTGCTACTGCTACCCTGCTGCTGCTGCTTCTCTGCTGCTACTGCTACCCTGCTGCTGCTGCTTCCCTGCTGCTGCTGCTTCTCTGCTGCTACTGCTACCCTGCTGCTGCTGCTTCTCTGCTGCTACTGCTACCCTGCTGCTGCTGCTTCTCTGCTACTGCTACCCTGCTGCTCCTGCTTCTCTGCTGCTACTGCTACCCTGCTGCTGCTGCTTTTCTGCTACTGCTACCCTGCTGCTGCTGCTTCTCTGCTGCTACTGCTACCCTGCTGCTGCTGCTTCTCTGCTACTGCTACCCTGCTGCTGCTGCTTCTCTGCTACTGCTACCCTGCTGCTGCTGCTTCTCTGCTGCTACTGCTACCCTGCTGCTGCTGCTTCTCTGCTGCTACTGCTACCCTGCTGCTGCTGCTTCTCTGCTACTGCTACCCTGCTGCTGCTGCTTCTCTGCTGCTACTGCTACCCTGCTGCTGCTGCTTCTCTGCTACTGCTGCTTCTCTGCTGCTGCTGCTTCTCTGCTGCTGATGTTACCCTGCTGCTGCTTCTGATGTTACCCTGATGCTGCTTCCCTGCTGCTGCTGCTTCTCTGCTGCTACTGCTACCCTGCTGTTACTGCTTCTCTGCTGCTACTGCTACATTGCTGCTGCTGCTTCTCTGGTACTGCTGCTTCTCTGCTGCTGCTGCTTCTCTGCTACTGATGTTACCCTGCTGCTGCTATTCTGCTGCTGCTTCTCTGCTGCTGATACTCTGCTGCTGCTGCTGCTACTATGCTTCTGCTGCTACTCTGCTGCTGCTGCTGCTACTATGCTGCTGCTGCTACTATGCTGCTGCTGCTACTCTGCTGCTGCTGCTACTCTGCTGCTGCTGCTACTCTGCTTCTGGTGTTACCCTGCTGCTGCTATTCTGCTGCTGCTACTATGCTGCTGCTGCTACTCTGCTGCTGCTGCTACTCTGCTGCTGCTGCTACTCTGCTGCTGCTGCTACTCTGCTGCTGCTGCTACTCTGCTTCTGCTGTTACCCTGCTGCTGCTACTCTGCTGCTGCTACTATGCTGCTGCTGCTACTCTGCTGCTGCTGCTTCTCTGCTGCTGCTACTATGCTGCTGCTGCTACTATGCTGCTGCTGCTACTATGCTGCTGCTGCTACTCTGCTGCTGCTGCTGCTACTCTGCTTCTGGTGTTACCCTGCTGCTACTCTGCTGCTGCTGCTACTCTGCTGCTGCTGCTGCTACTATGCTGCTGCTGCTACTCTGCTGCTGCTTCTGCTACTATGCTGCTGCTGCTGCTACTCTGCTGCTGCTGCTGCTGCTACTCTGCTTCTGCTGTTACCCTGCTGCTGCTACTCTGCTGCTGCTACTATGCTGCTGCTGCTACTCTGCTGCTGCTTCTCTGCTGCTGCTACTATGCTGCTGCTGCTACTCTGCTGCTGCTTCTATGCTGCTGCTGCTGCTACTCTGCTGCTGCTGCTACTCTGCTTCTGCTGTTACCCTGCTGCTGCTACTCTGCTGCTGCTACTCTGCTGCTGCTGCTACTCTGCTGCTGCTGCTTCTCTGCTGCTGCTACTATGCTGCTGCTGCTACTCTGCTGCTGCTGCTGCTACTATGCTGCTGCTGCTACTATGCTGCTGCTGCTACTCTGCTGCTGCTGCAACTCTGCTGCTGCTGCTGCTACTCTGCTGCTGCTGTTGCTGCTGCTGCTACTCTGCTTCTGCTGTTACCCTGCTGCTGCTATTCTGCTGCTGCTTCTATGCTGCTGCTGCTACTCTGCTTAAAATTATGCGGAAGATTGAGATTTTTATCAAGTATAAAAATACTTAAATATAACATAACGTACCACTTTGAACATTACGACTTGCAATTAGATATATTAAAATTATGACCTGTTGTTTGACATTTTTTGATAAAATATACTTATTAAACCTAGTGTTGTTTTGTTGCTTTGACTGGTGACTGTTTTTATATTGTTTTAACTGTACGTGACTAAGAACTCTGACTTTAAAACAAGACTAAACCTCTAATAGATACAGACCTGCCTTACTTTGAACTGGAAGGAAGGTACATGATTGAACAATCAAACTGACGAGCTGACAAGAATGAGTGACTAAGTGGACTTACCGACTGACTGACGAACTAACGGACGGACTGGACGGACGGAGTGACTGACGGACTGGAGTGACTGACTGACTGACGGACGGACGGACTGACTGACGCAATGACTGGACTGACGGACGGACGGATTGACGGAGAGATGGACTGACTCGGTGGAAGGACTAGACGGACGGACTGACTGACTGACGAGGGACTGACTGAATGGACTGACGGACGGACGGACTGACTGGCGGACTGACTGGCGGACGGACTGGTCGGACGGATTGGACGGACTGGACGGACGGATTGGACGGACTGACTGGCGGACTGACTGGCGGACTGACTGGACTGACGGACTGACTGGTGGACGGATTGGACGGACTGACTGGCGGACTGACTGGAGGAAGGACTGACTGGAGGAAGGACTGACTGGCGGACTGACTGGACGGATTGGACGGACTGACTGGCGGACTGACTGGCGGACGGACGGACGGACTGACGGACGGACTGACTGGCGGACTTACTAGCGGACTGACTTGCGGACTGGCGGACGGACTGGTCGGACGGACTGGCGGACTGACTGGACGGACGGATTGGACGGACTGGCGGACTGATTGGTTGGACGGACTGGCGTACTGACTGGACGGACGGATTGGATGGACTGGCGGACTGACTGGCAGACTAACTGGTCGGACGGATTGGACGGACTGACTGGCGGACTGACTGGCGGACTGACTGGTAGGACGGACTGACTGGCGGACTGACTGGACGGATTGGACGGACTGACTGGCGGACTGGCTGGCGGACTGACTGGCGGACTGACTTGACGGACTGACTGGCGGACTGACGGACGGACTGACTGGCGGACTGACTGGCGGACTGACTGGACGGATTGGACGGACGGACTGACTGGCGGACAGACTGGCGGACTGACTGGCGGACTGACTGGCGGACTGTCTGGACGGACTGTCTGGACGGATTGGACGGACGGACTGACTGGCGGACTGACTGGCGGACTGACTTGCGGACTGACTGGACAGATTGGACGGACGGACTGACTTGACGGACTGGACGGATTGGACGGACGGACTGACTGGCGGATAGATTGGACGGACGGATTGGACGGACTGGCGGACTGACTGGCGGACGGACTGGTCGGACGAATTGGACGGACTGGTGGACTGACTGGACGGACGGATTGGACGGACTGACAAACTGACTGGCGGACTGACTGGTCGGACGGATTGGACGGATTGGACGGACGGACTGACTGGCGGACTGACTGGCGGACTGACTGGCGGACTGACTGGTCGGATGGATTGGACGGACTGACGGACTGACTGGTCGGACTGACTGGTCGGACGGATTGGACGGACGGACTGACTGGCGGACTGACTGACGGTCTGACAGGCGGACTGACTGGTCGGACTGACTGGACGGACGGATTGGACTGACGGTCTGACAGGCGGACTGACTGGCGGACTGACTGGACGGACGGATTGGACGGACTGGCGGACTGACTGGTCGGATGGATTGGACGGACTGGCGGACTGACTGGACGGACGGATTGGACGGACTGATGGACTGACTGGCGGACTGACTGGCGGACTGACTGGTCGGACGGATTGGACGGACTGACTGGCGGACTGACTGGCGGACTGACTGGTTGGACGGATTGGACGGACTGACGGACTGACTGGCGGACTGACTGGCGGTCTGACTGGACGGACGGATTGGACGGACTGACGGACGGACTGGCGGACTGACTGGTCGGACGGATTGGACGGACTGACGGACTGACTGGCGGACTGACTGGTCGGACGGATTGGACGGACTGGTGGGCGGACGGACTGGTCGAACGGACGGACGGACTGACTTGACGGACTGACTGGACGGACGGATTGGAGGAACGGACGAAATGACTGACAGAGGGACTGACGGACACATTGGACTGACTGGACGGAGTGACGGACGGAGGGATCTACGGACTTGACGGACGGACTGAATGGACTGACTGACTGAAAGGACGGATTGGACGGACTGGCTGGACGGACTGACTGACGGACGGACTTGACGGACTGGCTGGACAGACTGACTAGACGGACTGGACGGACGGACTGACTCACAAGACGGACGGACATGACGGACTGACGACAGGACTGGACGGACGGACTGACTGACGGACAAACTGACTGACGGACTAACGGTCGGACGGATGGACAGACAGACCGACTGACATGACGGGGTGACATACTGACTGACTGGCCTGACTGACTGACTGACCAGGCGTGCCGACTGACTGGACGGAAAGACAGACTGTCTGGATGGACTGATGGGCGGACTGACGAATTGGACTGACGGGCGGACTTACTAAAGACTGACCGGACTGACAGACGGATGGACTGACTGTACTGACTAGACTGACTGGAATGACAGACGGACTGACTGAGTGGACAGACGGACGGACGGACGGACAGACTGACTTGAGCAGACGGACTGCTGAACTGATGGGAGTGACTGATTGGAATAACAAACAAACTAATATAATAAACGTATAAATGCAGCCCTTTTATGGTTTGCATTGTTTAAATATATAAACGTTCTTCATTGACACACTCGCAGACTTATAACTCCACATTTCGTCCCTTTAACGTGTTTATTAAGTCTCGGTCAGGGCGAAATCTTTCTTGTGCCGATGTTGTTGGGGTTTTTCGCTGCGACTGTTGTTGTATTTAGACACTTACTGACTAAAATTGTTTCGCTGCGATGTGCGAAGTAGAAATATAACAGAATCACAGAAATTGCGTGAAACAGAACAAATTTGGTAGGCATTAAGCCTTATTCTATTATTTCTACTATGGCGGGTTATTAAAGATGGCTGGGTTTAAACCAAGTTGTCAGGTATGTTATCTTACATACAGTCGCCGAGATATTTATCTTATGTACATATTGCACATTTCTGTGATGGTGAATTCCATTTTTAATATGTGTTTTAGCCTTGACTCTTTTTTTTACTCAAGAAAGTTCCCTTGTTTGCCTTTCGTTAAATTTCCAGTATGATTGTGTAGATTCTCAACGTTCCTTCATGCTAGCACTTATTTGTTATGGTATAAGCTTAGAATAACGTCACACATAATTACAACCACGTCTATTGTGCCTTGTATGTTGAGTTGCATTTATATCATTAAGTTATTATGCTTGCAGTAAACAATGTTGTTGCTCGCAAGGTAGATTGAGTTTCTAGATTGAAAAGAAGAATCTTTGCCTTCAAGATACAAACACAGATAAAGAAGAAAAAAAAAATGATTTGTATGATAATTTACGTATTACATGTATGCAAGTAACATATTATAACCAAGAGACGAAGTAAGGTTGGTGAGAAATTATTACACTAACTTGTACTCACCCACGAAAACGTATTCTGGAATGTCTTCATCATAAACACTTTTTGGATGACTTGCATATAACAATTAGTGGTCGTAATTAAAGAAAACGCGCTCTTTAATGTTGGTAACAGAAAATTGCAATACAATACATTCTCTAATTGTCATTTCTCATTTAAAATATTCGCAGTGAACATAACAAAACCACATTAATAAACACCAGCATAACTTAACTATTATTATGTCCTACCAAATTCACCTCAACATAAAACCTCAAACTCCTTTTTTTATATTCAGTTCGCAAAGAAAATGTTCACTGCCATTATAATGCAATATAACCACAAACAATTTCTATAATAATCAAACTTATTGGCTTCATGCGGGAAGATCGATTAAGAAACAAAATATTTGTAGAATTGAAAAAAAAATAAGACAATCACAAATAGTTTGTTTACGGTGGTTTTAGCAGCAAAATAACATGTGGTTAACAAGTAACCAAGATGTTATTTGTAACAGAAACATTTTAGCATAGCAGGCATACGGTTGCTTTAGGAATACTAAAATCAAAATAATTCTGAAAAAAAAATGAAACGAAAATGAAACAATGTACGAGACTGCCAAGGGTCTCTTAATTAAAAAGATGGGATTTTTATTCAAGTTCTATTTAGCAATAATTTCGCTCAAATAACCTCGTCACACTTTTGTATTTGTTGATTGTGCATGGCAGAATGTTATTTAAGCGATTCTCGAAGGTAGACGCTTTGTTCTTAAGTTAAAAGTCAATAAATTGGTACTGTCATAAACTTTCAATTCTTACCCACGAACAATCTAGAATGTGCATTTGTATTTCATATAATAGTTTCAAGTAAGACAGGTATGCATGTTATATTGATGTAAACTATGAATAAACGGTCAGGATGACATAAGACAATTTCAGCAGTTATGTTTAGGAGGTATGTATTTATATTTAAAATGTCCAAATTGACCTTCTCTTAGAATTATTTTAATGAGTGTTTTAACGTCTACTTGTTTAAGTAATTAAGTTTGTGTGTTTTGGTACGTTTTCATTTGTATATGCATTTTTTTCGGATTTAATACTGAAGAGGAGTTGATTATTGTGTACGATACAGGTAAGCTATAAACAAAAGTATTATGTGCAACCACAGTTAAAGAAAAGTACATATGAATTAAGTTGTGTATAAGAATGTTTTAAAAACAGGCTTATGATAATACACGTTGTATCGTATTATGAAGGAAAATATACTGTTTTTATAAAACATCGGTTCAAAACAATTTAACAGTTTTAATTGCAGAACAAAATCTAAAGATAAAAAGATACAATTGAAGTTTACATGACAACTGAATATTAGATTACAGTCTCGAGTAAATACATTAATTTCTTTTGAATAATGTTTTGTTGTTGTTTTGCAGGTGTCCTGACCATTCTTCGATGCATGGCCCACATAGTTTATGTTTTAGTTTCGCTTTCTAATTCACTTCAGTAAAGACATATATATATATATATATATATATATATATATATATATATATATATATATATATATATATATATATGGGGTGGAAAATATATAACCTCACATTTTCCTGTTGACGTTTGTATTGAAGTACATGTATGTTTAAAAATATCCTATGAAAATTAGCACATATATTAAAATTTGAAGTAGCAGTAGTGAACAGTTTAAAATGCTTGCAATGCAAAAAGAGATAATAACACAGATACAAGAAATTACATGAACAGAGAAAATCTGTTGCAGTTATATCATTGGAACGGTCAGTCGGCAAAATGACTGAATGGGGGGATATTAGGCAGTTATCTCCCTTGAAAAAAAATTTAGGGCCCGCTAGGGGGCGCTATCAGTGAGTAGGTCCATCCGTCATTTTGATTGTATAGTGTGTATGGGTGGTTACACTAAATACCGACCGGAAGTAAAAATGTGAGGCATGGACTTTTTCTCGTTAGTAACAGTCTGTTTCTATGTTTTGGCATTAAATTGCCTATTTTGCAGATAATCTCAATCTTTGTGTGTCAAAAGGAAGCTGAAGCCATTGAGAAAAAAAAGAAAGCAAAAGTCTTGAATACCTATGCACAATAATGGACTGATCCACTTTTACAGGAAGTATATATTTCATTGAAATTTAGGGGTAACCGACTGGCAATTCGGCGGTATGTGCATTCTATGAAGCAGAACCTTCTTACAAGTTGTAAAAGTTGCCTTATTTCTGGGTCTTTCTGATAGACAATAAATAGCTCGTGTCACCTATATATGGTTATGGGGTCCATCATAACTTGGTCATGGTGCAATTTACGTCCTACTTTTCGCGATTCAATATAGAATAAAGAACAAACATATATAGTGGCGTCTAACCTGTACACGGCGAAACTTAATCAATTAAATCGCGACAGCAAGCAAAGATCGCATTGAACGATAAAGTCCAAGGCTGTTCGAGTGATGGACATTCTTATTGATAGTAAGTAGTACTTACTGATCCTTTGTAGTTAACGTTTGGGGAGATAACTCACTGAGATGCGTCATTGCTGAATCATCGTTTCGACGTTATCGTATCTTATTCAGCAAATCCTTGGCAATATCATCAGTACGCTAGTAAACTCCCTGCAGCAAACGTCAGTTAAGGTATCATGGCTGCAGCCTTTTGGTAAGTCATGTTTGTTTTTTTTTGTTTTTTTGGTTTTTTTTTTTTTTTTGGTTTATCGACCCACCAACAGTATTTCAGTTATCTGGAGACAGTGTCCACTTAAAGCAGATATAGAGCTGCTTTCACTGTGTATAGCATGACATGAACACTTGACATGACCAACACCCAGTCACAATATCCTAACACCGGGCCAACCAGTTGTGGAACTACCCTTATATTTGGTTGAGCATTAGCAAGAAGCTATACCACTACCATTTTTACGACTTTAGTATGTCGCGGCCCGGGTTCGAACCCGGGACCTCCCGTACCTAGAGCTGACGCTCTACCGTTTGTGCTACATGGTCCAGTGGATAAGTTTTTAAGCAGACTGTCATCTTCGTTGATCCAGGATTTACCTAATTAATTTATATTTTATGAGTAAGAAAACTATAATTTTTCAACCTTTAACATTTAACCGCCATGGCAGTATAACGGTTAAGCAAGTACTAGTATATTATTTCATTTAGTTCTTGGATTTATTTTAGAGCTTTTCGTAACCATTTAATTACATATGTGCCGCAAGCATTGCTTAGTTATTCTGATTGTAAATTCTTAGACGTCATTTTTATAATATAACGTGTGATGATATGTTTTTGAAATAGTAATAGTATTAGTTCGTCTTTCGGGGTAAAAAAACAACTTGCCTTAATATGTTAGACAAGATTACATGGTGTCTTTAAGCATTTGGGCCCCAGAGATAATGCGTGTTTATTACGCTACTAAGAATACATCATAGCATTTTTTGGTTCAGTTTGCACTAAATTATCATATGGAAGATGTTCGTCATATTGCTTAATAATAGCAGAATGTATTTGACTCGAGTGCTAGTTGTATAGTTAACTTAGTGCGGGTGAATCTGGTCCCAGTTGTAAAATGCGTTCTCCGTTTGCTCAAGCTCAGAATTTGATTTTCCAGTATTTTCTCATACAATATGTTTAAAACATCACTGCAATATAGCAATACGTTTAACCTGGCAAGGTTCATGGTGTATAACAAATTAGAATTGAAGAATTTTGACCCAGTCAGTAGTAATCTTGGAGTCAAAATCTTGAGACTCAACTGAGAAATGTTGCTGCAAGTGAAACGAGATTACTAGTTACAATAATATTGTCTATGTTTTGCCTAAAATCGTGTTGTCAAAATACAATATATTACCTAAGCTAATTACCTATTTCATTTTAGTTCGTTCGCATGAATCAAACGATCTACCAGATTAACAGTCAAATAAAAGAATACACTTGGTTTGCATATATTTGACAGATTTACGCAGGCAGAGGGCAGTAGTGATGCATCTTATTTAGTTGAAAGGAAAAAAAGTGTTTAAAAATGAAATCACAAAAGCATCCTATAAGAACAGGTTAAAGACTTCATTAAGCAAATTTTAGAAACATTTATAGAGTATTAAGACGTGTGATTTCCAACACAAATAGGTTGTGTCCTCGTGTTTAAGTGCAGTAAAATCCATACCATGCAGTTTAAGTGTTCTTTACATGAGATTTGTGTCATTTATTAACACTTTGCTAAATTTATAGATGGTACCTAACAGTTTGGACCGGATTTTTTCCTGAACTAACCACATAAACTTATATACATGAATAGAACCAGCGAAAAGCAAATTTTTGATGTCTAACATCTATGTTAAAAGTAGACCATGTTACTCATCTTATTAATTCAGACATGTATTTCCTATCTGAGCCAGGTTGCACAGTTACGTTTTACTAAGAAAACCATGTGATCACTCACTTATCAAGTCACGTTTTTCCATCATACACATTTCCCGCTCCGACGTCGATATTTTAATCTACCTTGAAGCAGAATAAAATCCGTGCTTAACTTACCTTGAAGCAGAATAAAATCCGCACTTAATTTACCTTGAAGCAGAATAAAATCCGCACTTAATTTACCTTGATGCAGAATGTAATCCGCACTTAATTTACCTTTAATCATTCCCTATCGTGCTTATAAATAGATTCGGATATAATTACCAGTTAGATCGATTTTTTTACGACTTGTACTGCCTAACATCTGAAAAGGAGTTTAAAATCGACTTCAGCGAGAATAAAGTACGAGTTAATGTAGAAATCATGCACTTAATTTTCCAAAACAGAGGTAAGATATTGGTTCATGTATTTAATAAAGGCAACCTTTCAATTAGTACCTTTTAAGTCGTTTTAGGAAACTAAAATTAGGAACATATTCTTGACATTCGTGAAATTTAGAACACATTTTTAGAGTTGGCTCTGGAATTATTTACTGAGATTTTCCCCATTTTGTAGTTTTCTTACTTATACGTTCATGCTTTCTGTGAATTTTAGAGGTGCAGAAATGGATTGCCGAATTATGATTCACCGTTTCCTCGTTACGAGATAATTAGGTAATGAGAATATTAATAGTCTCCCCTGAATAATACCTAAATGCAAGTGGGTCCTTTTATTTGTTTTACTCGGTTTTTATGCTTGTGCTCTTTGGAGTGTATGTTGACTTTTCTGCCTTTCTTGTTATACCCAGGATAACTAACGCCAAGAAACGCTTCCATTTTTTGTTTTAAATAACATGTCTCTATAAGTATTTAAATGAATTTTAAGCTTATATTTATGCAAAACTAAGAAATTTGACTTTTTGTAATTTTATAATCTTCAAAAGAACAGTCCAAGAATTTCAACTAAAAGGACCCTACCTACTGTTTGCAAAACCTCGGATACTAACTAACAAGGGAGACAATGCCCATTTCACCAATGTATCCCATTAAGTAAATAACTGAACACAACATTACAAGCTGTTAAATTGACATTAATTGCTAGCATTCCTTTCAGTCATTCTTTATGAGACTGTCATCTTAATGTTATCTACTAATAACGTAATTATCTTACCATTATTATTTTTATAATTATGCATCGACAAATACCTACCCACATAAACGTCAGTATGCATCATTTGCTGTATATCTTTGCTATATTATAGATTAATCGTTTAAAGCTTTTTTTGTTCAACGTTAATCACGGTGATAAAGCTTTTAAAATACACTGGGTATAGTTAAAGTCTGTAGTATTTTTAAGTTTCCAAGTCTTGAAATCTTTTGTAGAACAGAATTGACACACTACCTTACTGAAATACGAGCCCAGAGGGAATGTACATTCCTTAAAGGACTAAGGTTATAAGTATTTGTATAAGTATGTATTTCTGTGGTTTTATATTCATTACATTATGATGTAAACGTTCCACATTATAATTCGCATCTTCTTCTATTTTTTGCCTATCTTTCTCCAGCATTATTATTATGGAAAATAGGTTTTGCGTGATATATCTTTAATTGATGCAGAGATTTGCGTTTATCTACACAGTAACGTAATCACGAAGTCAATTGTTTTGAGCGTTTAATTATAAAACATCTTAACGAAACCCTGCGTAATTTATTTTACAAAAATAAAGTCTGATGTCGACATTCAACATGATGTAATTAAAACATTTTTCGGCAAACAAGCGAAACGAACTAAGTAATAGATAAATGCTGGCCTTCTAATGACGACATTCTTCGACAGAATGGTTTTTGTACGTGTCTAAAAAAAGGTATTTTTAAACGGTAGCAGGTTTGAAGTAAGAAAAACTAAATAAAGGTAAAGGTTTAAATAAAAGTTTAAACTTAAACAGAATAAATAAAGTTCTGAAAAAAAAAAATCTAACTACTGTGGTAAACCAGAAGAGACGTAATGTGCTTCCATTGATAAAAATGAGGAACCCATTTTCTAAGAAAAGAGTCGCAGACTTGCAATTCATTTAACTCCCCAGCACTACAACGTGTTTCTTCGAGTCCCGGATAATTCGAAATCCTCAGGTGGCGATTTTTTTCTAGCTGTTACAACACTTTCAGGACCATAATTGTTTCGTTGCGTTAGGTAAAAATAAAAACCACAAAAACTGCATGAAATCGAGAAAAGTACAATTTCCTGTATTTTTAATACGAATATTTCAAACATCTGAGGTCTTGCAGGTGTTACTGCTACCTTACATATTATCGATAAGAATATATGACAAAGTCCTATAAGCATTGCAACATATACTAAACTCGGGAAAGGTACAGAACAAAGGTATTTCACATGCAAGCCAAGCGAAAAGTAAGAACAAATTTGTGATGAGTCATTTAACAAAAAGAGCAAACCCGACAGTTACCGCCTTGGAACGGTCAGTCGGCAATATGGACCGACTGGGGTGCTTAAACCGGGTTTACAGAGCTCTAACCTCGCACTTCCTGACAAGTTTCTCAAATGCAAGCAATGAAAAGAAAAACGATCTATTTGAAAACAAAGTGTCCATGCGCTGATATTTTCTATACGTTATGACGAAAGTAGTGACGTCAGTGAAAAATAATGTCCACATAGTGTTTAGAAAACAATATGGTATTATTTTGATTTGAAAAACTACACAAAAATGGTTGACTATAAATAAAATTAACTTTCTGAATCATGAACAAACATGACCAGAGACGGATAAATGGTTGTAGCATCCTGTTCATGTGAAGATGGAATTGAAGAACCAAAGTTCAATGTCCATCAAAGGAAGTAGACGTAACAATCCTTATAGGATGAATTAAATGACAACAAAGATTACATGCACGGGGAGATTTTTTACGACCGTCTCTTGAGTACAGAAGTTACGTAACTTGAACGTCCGACAAATACCGGACAGTCGTTGCTAAATATTAAGAAATTAGATTAAGGATTAAGACAAAACATGTTCTTATTTTCGCAATCTCTTGAAATAAATTACACTATATAAATAAATTACACTAAATAAATAGATCACATTATATAAATAGACCACACTATATAATATTTAAACAATTCACAGTTATTACCTTCCATAGGTTAAGTTATCACAATGTTATGTTATTGAATAATTATACATTATGTTTATTTTATCGATTGACATCATATTAATGTAAACAGTGTGCTTACTTATTCGTTATTGTTTTATACGGATTAAGCATTGAAATAAAATACCATTTTGTGTTGTCTTCCCTAAATTTCCAGTACGATTGTGTAGATTCCCAAACATTCCGACGCACTCGTACTTCTTTGTCTGGATATCTGCTATATATTAACAACCATGTCTATTTTGCTATGCATTTAAAGCAATCGGAACACCTCGGATAATTCACGAATCATTTCTCGGATGTATGTAGGCAGTCGGATCACCTCGGCCATTTCGATAAATGGGACTTCTTTTGAGACATACGTTAAAAAAAGATGGCAGCTCGGATGACAGCTCACTACCGTACGATGCCTATAAAACTTCAATTTGTGGCGGCTTTAAATTTAAATCATTCCATTTTAATTTACCCAGCGCAGCAGACACGCAGCTGTCAAACGATGGCAGTGTTTATGTTTTGTGCGACCTACATAGGTATATTCTTCTTCCGACTTCCGGCGAACAAAACAATCTTGATTTCAGTAAGTATCATTGCACCATATACATACGAGTGATGATTGTCCCGAGGACGGAATTACCCGAGGAATTCCGATTGCATTTTAAAAGTGGTTTCCCGCAGTTTGACTGTATCGAATACATGTAAAAGTTTCTTACATCTGTACAAGGGGAATATAGACAGAATCGATGCACGAACTTATGCTTTCTCTTAGGTTAAGTCTTTTTATAACATAGCCTCAAGTGTCACCAGCACATGTCGTGAATTTAGCCGTTTTTAATTTGAATCCTTTTCAAATATATAAACAAGCATGGGATTTCAGCTGAAAATAGACATCGACGTCGAAGCTTATTGTCCGAATGAGTATGTAACGTGATCTTAAAGGTAAGTAGTCACCTGGTTTTCTTAGTCTAAAAATAGCTAAATGTGCAGCGTGGCTCGCATAGGAAATAGCTTATTGCAATGGCAAGTAGGGATTTTTGTTCGCTGTTTACACAGATCTAGGGTATCAATGAACGACATTTTGAAGGTCCTTTTCAAGTGTCCATAACTTATTTGATTATTTGAGAAGTAATATTTAGATGCAAATTGTCGCACACATTCTTTAAAAGTTCATTTTGTATTATTGAGTTGTTGTTTTTTCGGTAAACAGTATTGTTGCGCGAAAAGCAACTTGGGATTTTATATTGGGAAGAAATAAGTTTTGACTCAAAGACACATAAACTGATAAATAAGAAGAGAAATTAAATGTTTCAGTGAGAATTTACGTATAATAACTACGAGACGGTGTAAGATTGACTGAATTTTTTAATTTTTTTTTAACTAACTAGTAGGCGGTCATGTGGGGTGTGGCCGCGTGGTAAAGACACAAGCGGTGATTTTTTTTTATCCGTCGATATATTATTGACACTTTTACACAAGAATGGTATGGCTAATTGAATAGTAATTATGTATTAGATTTTTAAAAGAATATAAAGGACTTGCCAAACTACGAACCATACTTGGATATTTTACCAAATGCTCTAAAACATTTTAGTACAACAAATTAGAATTTCTGCACATTCTCTAAGAATTCACTCTGAACGATTTTCTTGAAATGCTGTATCTAAAGAAAGCTGATACTGTTTGCTATGTAATAACGGAGACATTGAAGTTGTCATTCCTTTTATTTGTTTTTGCCCAGTATACATTGATTTAATAAGAAAATACCCCAACTTTGTATAATAGACCGTCTGTATATAAAATGTGTTTGCTGTTTGATTCCAAAAATAAGAACATACTTATTAATCTCGCCGTTTTATCAAGAAAGCAACCTTAGTAAGAAGGAACATAAGCGTTAATAATACATAAAGTTCATTCTCCAATGTTGTTTCTTTTATGTCTTCTATAATGCAACTATCACACAAAAAGCTTAATATATTATCATTTTTATTTCTTCTCTTTCATATTAATAACTAAACCTGATACTATATTTGTATGCTGTAATTATAACACGATGATGTATATGAGTACAAATCTGAATAAAAAAATGTTCTGTTCTGTTCTGATATAATCAAGGTTTACTTTGTAAATAAAAGTGTTAATACCATATTTTTACATGAACATTTGGATTAACTTGTTTTGCACATAATCGGAAAGTGATGACTAGAAAATCTAAGTGGAATAAGAGAAAAAAGGAGAAGTGAAAGTAGTAGAAGTGAACGTGGACATAAACACAAAAAGTATAAACTGGGGGGTCCGGCAGATGATTTGCAAGAAAGGGAAGTACTGAACCAAACAAAGTTTATCTTTTACGAAGACGAAGCTGATATAAGTGTGTTTTTAGTGACAATACAGACAATCTCTGGACTGATCATTCTTCAAGTCTTGTTTCAAATGTGAACAGAAATATAGATTAAAAAGGAAAACATGAACCGTTAAACAGTGTTATTTTGTCTCTACTGAAGAAGATTGATTCCAGTCTAGATTATATGAACAAACGGCTGAATGTTGTAGACGACCTAAAGGAGAAAGTAGATAAGTTTGACAGAGACTTGAAAAGGCTCTGGACCTTGGTGGACGAGCACAATAAAATGGTGAATGAGAGATTGAAAGAAGTCGAAGAAAACGCTGATAGTTGTGAGTTTTCACAAGAGAAATTGTGTGATAAGGTGTCCGAACTAGAAACGGGAAAGAATACTTTAAAGGAAGATTTTGTCTACATGCTATCGCAGTCCATGCGAAACAGTTTAGAGTTTGCTAACATCGAGGCGTCTAGCAATGAGTCAAGTGAAGATACTGAGAAATTTCTTCGAAAGTTCCTAGAAGAAAATATGAAGATCGCTAAAGAATGCGCAGAAAGTATTGACTTCAGCAGAGTTTACAGAATGGGTTCCAAGAAGAGTAATGGGGGTCGAATAATAGTGGTTAAATTTTACAGATTCAAACAAAGAGAGTACGTACGATAACAGGCCAAAACTCTGAAGGGGACGAACTACTATGTAAATAAACAGTTTCCAGTAGAAGTGGATAAACGTCGACGATAATTACCTTAGATGAAGGAAGCCAGAACCAAGAGTAAAAACGCTTGGATATCATACGACACGCTATACGTGACGGCCGGGTAGTGCGGGAGTAGCGGTATGATGGGGATGATAGAAATTCTATCGTGGAACGTTAATGGGCTTTCTAGTTCTAAGAAAGACGATCCGGTTTTTCTTTACTAATTATCTAACTTTGATATTATTTTCCTATATTAGACATGGACTAATGCCCCCAGGGACTTCGATTTTAAGGGTTTTAAATGACATAACTTATTCGGGAATTTTCAGCATTGGAATGCAAGGAGCTGTAGCGGTGGTGTTGCGATGTTTTACAGGGAGTCGATTGATGATGGCATATGTGTAGAACAAAATTCTTCAAACTCTATAATTTGGGTTTAGCTTAACCATGAGTTTTTTAAAGTTGAAACAGACATATACTCATGCGGTGCCTATATTTGGCCATACTTATGCGGTGCCTATATTTGGCCCAAACACTCACCAGCGTATAATGGTATAGATATTTTTTTTGTCACTTTAAAAAATGGTGTAAAAGAATTTTCACGACTGTGTATATTGTATGGGATTTTAACAGTCGAGTAGGTTGTAAAAATGACTATATTACTCATGATTGTATTATATTTTCGACTATGAACATAATTTACATCCTCATCGGGCCTCACTGGACACCAGATGTAACAGCTTTGGGAGTAGACTGATTGACCCTGTGTAAACTCACCTCAACTTTATTGAACTCGTTACCGCTCTAAGCGGTGAATGGGCAATTTAGCATACAATATAAACATTATACAATAACAAATTCCAGTGCAAATAAATCATGTACAAAAACACGGGAAATCAATGAAAAAGACTATGACATCTATGTCGTAAACAAAGCGTCTCATGATCTTAGTTGAATTTAACATGTTTGTGTGCCATATGTCAACCCCGTTTGTTGACATTTTGTTTCACGAATGAGGGTGGTTCGAAATATTTTTCATTGCGAGAGATGTGTAGATTTAACCTTTTTGCATTCAGGACAAAAAGGGCAACAAAAATAGGATTAATGATTAAATCCAGAAAGGATAATACATTATTATAAGCGTTATATTATTAACTAATTTTACTTTTGTCGATGGAATTGTTTGTCAGTAAAGCATTGTGTAGAGAACACAAATCTAAAATTGGTAGCTAGAAGTCTGAATGATAATTGATGATGTATTCGCATGTTAAAAGATTGCTTTTAAAGAATCAAATCTAAAGTAAATCCCTAGGCATGCGCATTGTAAACGGTAGAGTACACAGCGATTATAACATTGGGCGATATACTCATGTAACATCTAACGGGGCATCTGTTATTCACTACCTGTTGACACACAAAAACAGTTTTTTTTTCTAATTTAGCCGACTTCTTAGTCGATAGTATAAAATTTATACTTTATTGTGTGGACCGATCAAGCACCGGTATATTTTTGTCTATTTTGCAATAATGGATATTGTGACAAAAACGTATTCAAAATTTGAGTATCGTCGAAATGCAAAGAAAAAAGCAGCTTTTCGCTAAGATCTGCAGCGTTACATAGATAAGTTATATGCTGCTATGTAGAATATAGATGTAAACTAAAAAGAGTAAGCGGTCGGTAATTTAACAGCGTTTATAAGTAAGGGTGGGGGAGTTATTCCGCTGTTTCAAGTTAAAATATCACTTTCTAGTAGACCAAGCTTTAATTCAGGTTCGAGTGCTAAGCAAGCTGAATGGTAAGATGATGAATGTGAAACTTACAGGATGCGATATCTAGCTGCATTAGGTATTTTTATAATCGTAAAACTAACTTCAGTCGCGAATATTTTTGCCAATGTAAAAAGCAATATAACAATTTGTTTAGCAAGAAACGGGAAATATTTTTAATAAAAAAAGTTAAACGAAATAGAAAGTTTATGGCACAGTACAGCGCAAGAATTTTAGAAATATTTTAGAAAGCATAATCAGAATATACGTGGCGAATCCATATCACTTGAACGATTACGTGATTATTTTTGCTAATTTAGAAAATGATCTAAGCCGAGTCTTTTTGTCGCGACCATAACTTTTCACAGGATTTAAATGATGTATTATTATGTACAAATGTGTTTTGTAAGATTGATGTACCTTAGTTGTACACATCAGAAATAAACTGCTCGTTTGTTCGTTCGTTCTGAAAAGGATATATTCAAGAAACGTCTTCAACGTGAAAGCTTCTATGATGATTTAGAGTTATAAACACATGATTATATAACAAAACATACTTCTTAATGTAGATAAAAGTGAAAATATGTTATTTCTATACATTTTTTCTGTCAAGAGGAAACTTTGCAATTAAAATAAGAAAAACGCACTACAAGACAGAATAGCTTTCTTTAGTTGAAGTAAATGCAAACTGACAGTAAACATGTCACTTTTATGTCATTTTAATTTGAAGCAAAACATTTTAATATTGTTACGTTCGTTATCGCAGTGCTAATATAGTTATGATTTTTGACCACTAAATATCAATATTTACATTCTATTATTCTGTTTAGCATAGAGAAATATCAATCATTAGTTTTATCTCCAATTACAGTGGCAATTATTTGCGAAATAATAACACACCTTTTCATATAATAAACATGTGTTGATGTTTGTTTGTTTGTTGTTGTTGTTGTTGTTTGTGTTTTTGTTTGTATTTGCAGGACGATTAAGACAGGAACAACAGGTTCGTTAAAAAGTGTATGGCTTTCACAAATATTTTGTTGTCTCTAGTTAGTGGATGTAGTAGCAACATTGCATGTGGTTAACATGTGGGTCACGTGAAATTTGTGACACAAATCTCCATGAATAATAGAAATACTGCTGCTTTAGGAATACAATAATAAAAAAAAAATCTGGAAGCTATGCTTAGAGCTAATGACGCATTGTACAAGTCTGTCAGAAGTGTCTGAATTAAATAGCTGAGATTTTGTTTTCGAGCTGTTGTTTTTTTCTTTTGCATCAAATAACCGCGTCACATTGTTGTATATATTGAGTGCGCCTTTCAGAATATGATTCAATCGATTCTCGACAATAGACGCTTTATCCTTAAGTTTGTAGTCAGCAAGTGGGCAACATAAGAATTTTTAATTTTATCTGTGAAACAATTAATAAAGATTAAATGTTTTTCATTATGTATCATCGTTTCAAGGATAAGACATGTATACATATACTTTTGATGTAGAGAGATAAGGATAACAGAAGAAGCTGTCAGCAGTTTTGTGGGCATGTATTTGTATTTAGAGACATGACGTCGATCGTTTTCTGAAATAACAGTCGATAAAGTGTTTTATGGAACGTGCATGTTAGTAATTTTAAAAGTTATAAAGTTTATTTTCATTTGTATTTTTATCAATATTAAGGGAATGATGATATGCATTTATTTCGAATAGATTTTTATCGAAGCGAATTTAATTATTTTGAGCAACGTAGGTTGTTCAAAACTGACGTATCATGTGCAATTAAAGTTGGAGAATATCATATATTTATTACTTTGTATTATGGATATTTTTAAAAGGGTTAGTGACCGTTCTTTAATAGTTTCAATTTGCCTCACCGCGTGGGTTCGAGTCCCGTTCAGGTCGTAGGACTAAATGTAGAAGATATTCCAGCTGACTTGGGGTGCGCCGGTGGTTCTACCCAGACATGTGTCTTATGCCTTCCTTTAACAAATTGCTGGACGTTGCTATAATGATCATAAATGGTCGCTGCAAATTTGTTTCATAAACAAAAGCAAAAACAAAGCACATCAATTTGCCTCTTATCTATTTACCTCAACGAAATCCACTTTTAGTTTAAAAAAGAAACACAGATTGCAGATACAAATTAAGCGTCCAAGAATCCTGATTATTAAACAACAGACACGAGTTACACATTCTGTTTTTTTTTCTTTTTGATTAAAGATGTATTGGCCATTTTCAGTGTTTTAAGGTCGAAGATTTAAAACTTGTTGTCGTTTTGGATTTCGTTTTCACAGAAGTACATACCTGAATTGGAAAATGTGAAATCGCATATTTGCTAAAGTACATGTAGGTTTCGAAAGGTTCTATAAGAAAGACCACATTTATTTAAAATTCAATTAAAATTAAAAATTGGAACCGATTCTTGGGAAAAGCACAAAAGTTAAAAGTAAAGTGACTGAAACATAGATACGACACATTGTGCGAATAAAAAAAACCCTCTCCAGTTGCATAGTTAGAACGATCAATCGGCGAAGGACTGGAGTGCTGAAACAGTCACCGTTATTGGCGACGCGTTGGAGCGCGCCGCCTATATATGGAATGCTGAAAAAAATTTGCACATGCGAGCGGATGTCCTCGAATATTCTTGTTCTAGCTAGAGAATAATCGAGGGAAAATGGACAAGGCGTTCCGAATTCAGGAAGTTTCGCGATTTACACATTCCCAACGTTCGGGTCCTATTTCGCTAAACGACATCGTATGGCGAATACCAAGTGCTAAGAAATCTCTTTTTTACGATGCTCATAATATGCTCTATGTGGGCAGTGGGCAGATGCTTCGTATTTGCACGGGAAATGAACGACCCCGACATCCACGAGTTTCCTGCTGCCTTGCAGGTCGACCTTGGCTGGTCAAAGGCTATGGGAGTAAACCCAGATAGAAAATCCGGTACGGAGACCCGTAGGCAGTTGGTTGAGCTTTGCGATGCCTTCTGGCCCCTCCTGCAGCTGCGATGGCACCGGCCGTATCGGCTTGCTTTTCCGCCGGACTCTATCAGTAATGCTAAGAGGGGGGTCCTGGCATTGGGCACTCTAAGATCTCTATACCACCAGCCCAGGCCTGCACCTTGAGAGGTCACTCCAGTTTCGCTCCAGTTTACTCAACACGAGGAGCAGCAGACACCAGTTATAAGCCAAGGCTCGTTTGGCGTAGAGCCGGGCGCTAGGGGTTGCTCTCGACGGTGGGAGGAGTCTTTTGACTCCAATGGGAAGTTACCGCCCGCCTCAACCCGAGCAGCCCCCGGGCAATAAGGTACTCCCCCGCCACAACTTGCTTGCTTCATCGGGTGCGTGAAACTTAGACAAAATCGACAGGATTGTTATGAAATTAAGCACCAGGCAAACAACGAAAGGAAAAAAAACACCAGCCCTGCGGCTGGCAACCTGGAACGTCAGAACAATGTGTCCTGGTCTATCTGACGACCTTCAGCAAATAGACGACGCCAGGAAAACCGCCATCATCGACCGCGAGCAGGCCAAGCGGAACATCGACATCGCGTCCTTCCAGAAGACACGCCTCGCTTCCAGTGGCAGTCTCAAGGAGAAGGACTACACGTTTTTCTGGCAAGGTCTGGAGTCAGATAAGCGCCGACTCTACTTCGCAGTTCGCAACTCCCTCCTACAAGCAGTCGAACCTCCTTAACAGGGAACCGAACGCATCCTTTCACTCCGCCTCACTACCTCCTCAGGACCTGCACACATCTTTAGCGTCTTCGCCCCCACACTCTGTTCCACAGCCGGGGCTAAAGATGCATTCTATGAGGAGCTCGAGACAAGGATTAGAGGTATACCAGCGAAGGAAATCCTGTTCCTGCTCGGAGACTTCAATGCCCGAGTAGACACAGCCCATACCTCCTGGCCACGTTGCATCGGACACTTTGGAGTTTGCAAGCTCAACGAAAACGGACAGCGGCTACTTGAGCTTTGCTCCTTCCATGACTCGCCATCACCAACACCTTCTACTCCACCAAGCCCCACCACAGAGTGTCTTGGCGACATCCCAGGTCAAAGCATTGGCACCAGCTGGATCTCGTCATTACTAGAAGGCCCATGCTGAACCACGTGCTCCTCACGCGTAGTTACCACAGTGCCGATTGCGACACCGATCACTCCCTGGTCGGTAGCACGGTGCGTCTCCGACCCAGACAGATCTACCACTCCAAGCAGAAGAGCCGGCCTCGCATCGACACAGCCAGAGCCTCAAAGCCTGAGCTGCGCAAATGCTTTGCTGAGGCTATTGATCCTGGAAGACTGCCCCACAGACAGTGCCACAGCACGCTGTGACTTTATCCGTGATGCAGTTTACCAGATTGCTCAGACACCTTCGGGAAAAGAGCCAGGAAGAACGAGGACTGGTTCGAGGCCGGGATCGAAATGATGGAGCCTGCCTTAACTGCCAAGGGTGCTGCGCTTCTCAAGTACAAGAGGAAGCCCTGAAAGAAAACACTGGCCGCCTATAGAGTAGCCCGCAACAATGCCAAGAGGGTCACCCGCAGGTGCGCCAACAACTACTGGCTGAAGCTTTGCAATGACATCCAGACCTCTGCAGACTGCGGAAACACCCGTGCCATGTATGAGGGGATGAAGAAAGCTTTTGAACCTAGTGTCACCAAAACCGCACCCCTCAAGTCTACCTCCGGCGTCATCATCAAGAACCGTGGGGAGCAGATGGGGAGATGGGTTGAGCACTATGGGGAGTTGTACTCTTAAGAGAATGTCGTTACTGACGCAGCCATGGAGACACCACCTCCCTGCCCACATGGAAGAACTCGACTCGCCACCCACCATCGAGGAGCTCAGAAAGGCTATTGATTCACTGTCCTGCGGGAAAGCACTAGGCAAAAGAGAGCTCCCTCCTTGGACACCTCCGTGAGCCTTTGCTACAGTGCTGGGAAGAGGGGTTGATACCCCAAGACATGAGGGATGTAAAGATCTTCACGCTCTATAAGAACAAGGGCGATCGCAGCGACTGCAACAACTATCGTGGAATCTCCCTCCTCAGCATTGTGGGAAAAGCCTTCGCCAGGGTAGTCCTCAACCGGCTGCAGGTACTTGCTGACCGCGTGTATCCCGAGTCACAGTGTGGGTTCCGGGCCAAGCGATCAACCATCGACATGGTGTTCTCCCTCAGGCAGTTGCAGGAAAAGTGCCACGAACAGCGACGTCCCCTGTACCTCGCATTCATCGACCTAACTAAGGCGTTTGACCTGGTCAGTCGATCTGGTCTCTTCGCCCTCCTCCACAAGATTGGATGCCCCACCAAGCTTCTGAAGATGGTCAAGTCATTTCACAACAACACGTCTGGCACTGTTTAGTATGACGGAGCATCATCGGACCCCTTCCCAATCAAGAGCGGAGTGAAACAAGAGTGTGTCCTGGCCCCGACACTCTTCGGCATATTCTTCTCCCTGCTCCTGCGCTACGCTTTCAGTGAGTCCGAAAATGGCATCTTCCTCCACCCACGGAGCGACGGGAACCTATTCAACCTTGCCCGCCTAAAAGCAAGAACCAAGGTGCGCAAGGTCCTCCTCCGGGAGATGCTTTTTGCTGATGATGCCGCCCTCACTGCTCACACGGAAGGCGCCCTTTATCGACTCATCACTCTCTTTGCAAAGGCATGCACAGAGTTTGGCTTCACCATCAGCTTCAAGAAGACCAACATCATGGGTCAGGATATCAGCACCACTCCCACAATTACCATAGGCGGTCACACCCTGGAGGTGGTGGACAAATTCACATACCTCGGCTCCACAATCTCCAGCAACCTATCCCTGGATGCCGAGCTCAACGCGAGGATAGACAAAGCAGCAACCGCCATGGCCTGCCTATCGAAGCGTGTGTGGGATAACTGCATGCTGACCCTCAACACAAAGATGAAGGTGTATCAAGCGTGCGTGCTGAGCACCCTTCTGTACGGCAAGGAGGCTTGGACCCTGTACATGCAACAAGAACGAAGACTGAACGCCTTCCACATGCGCAACCTCAGATGACTTCTCGGCATCTCCTGGCAGGACCGCATCTCCAACGCTGGTGTTTTGGCCAAGGCAGGCATGTCAAGCATGTTCGCCACCCTATCCCAGAAGCGCCTACGCTGGCTCGGACATGTATGCAGGATGGACGATGGCCGCATCCCAAAGGACATCCTCTATGGCGAGCTCGCCACTGGAACACAGCCAATCGGACGACCAGCCCTGCGCTACAAGGATGTCTGCAAGAGGTATCTGAAGTCTTGTAACATCAACCCAGCAGATCTCGAAAGATCAACCTCCAATCGCTCTAGCTGGCGTGCAAATGTCAAAACCGGCATCAAGCAGGCTGAGGAAAAGAGAGATCCAGCGTGAGGAAAGGAAGAGCCGCAAACAGCAGAGAACCCAGCCTACCACTGCTGCCCCAGTAGTAATCAACAAGGACCACACTTGCAGCAAGTGCGGCAGAAGCTGCAGCTCCTGCATTGGCTTATTCAGCCACAGTCGCCGCTGCTGCCCCACAACTTAATAAACACCTAGGTGCAGACTCCATTGTTTCTAGAGACAAAAGGATGCCAACAACAATGGCGAGTATGCAGTATTATTATCTGTAAAGTTGTTCTTTGTATTAATATGTTTATAAATATTATGAAAACTGTTGGTTATTCGTTTAGAATTAAAATAATTTTCTATATTTCTAAAAATAGATCGATAGCGTCTGTAGTGGCACGTTATACATAATATTAATTTTACTCACACATAGACGGCAATCGTGGTATAGCGCAGTGGTTATGGACTTGTTCTGATGTTAACGGTCTCCAGAGATCGAATTCCGTTGCAGTTAAAACTTTTTTTCTTTGACTTTTTCTTCTTTGTTTTTTACGATAAAAACAACAAAGGAAACATTTAAACAGACAAAAATATTGATCAATAACAAATGTTAAATATTTTTATTACTGATTAGGATCATTGATCAGTTATTGGTGACGCTATAAAAATGCGGATCCCCTCGGCCATTCTTGATCTCGCGAGAGAATAGGCGAGCGAAAATGGGCGAGGTGTTCCGAATTTCGAAAGTTCCGCGATTTACACGTTCTCAACATACGGGTCCTAATTCGGTAAATGATGTTCTTTTTATATTTATTTCTATTTATTCTTTGTAACTTCCACTTAAACGAGGTATTTTAACTTTCTAAATTTTTAAACATTAATGTACACCTGACGGTTATACTTGTTTCTGAAGACATGTTTGGCCTTTTTTTAGGATTTTACATATAAGTAGCCTTATATACCAGAATTTAATTATTCCAGTGATTTAAATGTTTACATAATAATATAAATCAGTAATCTCTATGTTTCCAATAAATATTAATGTTCATTAATATTCGTCGCCCTTTGATGCTTCGCATCAATGCTTTTCTTGTCGTATACATCAGAACCTTGGTTAATATTTATCATAAGAGCGCTTCAATCGGAACTCCTCGGCTAATTACGTCTTCGGGACGATCATCCCCCGGATGTATCTAGTGCAATGATACAGAATCTTGATCGTTTTGTTCGCCGGAAGAAGAATACGCCATAAAAAGTTCTTTAAAAAGCAATAGGTGTATATTTCATCCAATAAACTTTCATTTATCAATTTAACCATTCACATCTCGTTAGATATACAAGTTACTACATTTTCAGCAGAGATAGCTTTGTTGTTTTGATGACGTCATAGGTAACAACATGTTTATTTTCGCGGGGTTATTTCGTCATAAATCAGAGAATTCGTGAATTATCCGAGGCGTCCCGATTTGAGTACCCTTATGAACTCTAGTAGTTTGCAGCCTCCTGGATAAGTTAGTAAGCAAACTGCCATCTTCGCCAGGTGATCACTTACGTTTGAGATCACTTTTTATCTTCATAATTGTTATCCGCTCCGACGTTGAAACTATTTTACCATTTTAGCAGAAATCCCGATCTTGCTTATTAATAAATTCAGAAATAATGAACAGTACGAAAATGAATGTACTGCCTAAAAATTGAGTTCAAGTTCAAACTTGCCTTTACGTATAAGTATATTTTTCGTGCTGACCTGAATCATGTATTTGGATTTTTTTTCTTTGTGTATAGTCAACTCAACTCAACTCAACTCAACTTTATTGAACTCGTAACCGCTTTAAGCGGTGAATGAGCAATTTAGCATAGAATACTAATATTAGACAATCACAAATTCCAGTGCAAATTTATGATTGAAAAAAAACAACACGGGAAATCAATGAAAAAGACTATAACATCTATGACGTAATGTGTAAACATGCATCTCATGATTCTTGTTGAATTATACATGTTTGTGTGCCATATGTAAACCCCGTTTGTTGACATTTGTTTCATGAATGACGGTGGTTCGAAATATTTATCATTGCAAGTGATGTGTTGTAGATTCAACCTATTTTTACATTCAGGACAAAATGTGCAACAAAAATAGTATTGGTGATTAAATCACGAAAAGGTAATCCAAAAATATACGCCCATCCTTTTTATAGAATGAAAACGTGCAGAAATGTAGTGCTGATTTATGATTTACCGTTGTTAGCTTTCTTGTATAGTAGTACATCTATATACAATGAAAAATAACTAAAAAGTATCAACACTGCTCCATCTAATACAACCTTACAAGGTAACTAAGATTAGGTGCTAGCACTAGTATGATTCAACTCATTATGAGAATGCATCTAAATATAAGTAAGTAGTATTAATAATAATGTCTTATCATGATTGATTATATACTGTAGCATTTAAAAATACTACATATAAGGTAATTTTTGTCGAACTAAGTTGACTTTCTCCATTTTTAATAAGATCCCGGAGAAAATTCACATATTCCCAACACGACTAAGATTAGAATTTTGCATCTCAGTGATTTTGGATTCACGACATGTAAATGATTTGTTTATCTTTAATCATAATGTTTAAAAATTCAATTGAAACATTAATAATTGAATCTGATGCAAGTGACTAGGTTGCCTTCTATCAGTTAGTTAAGGGTAGTGACTATTACAATCAAAATGTGCATTTGTTAGTGCCTGTTCAGTAGCATATTATTAAAGTGACTGCGGGTGCTTACTCGTTACTTCGTTAAAATGAAATATTTCAGATATACTGTATGTCCTTTAATATTATGATTTGGAGGCTAATAAACAATATCACCTTTTAATATCAAGAACACATTTTTATATTTACAAGGATTGGAAATTCAACACATGCTGCATATAGAGGATATGGTACGAGTGTTCATTAGATACTGAAATTATCAAACGAGTTGGATTCAATGATTCGAAACGAGACTCTGTTATTTCAGACAACTAGTTTAATAATTTCAGCATCTAATCAACACGAATATTGGATTCTATTTATCACATAACCAAAACATCAGCTGTTTTTGTATACAATGCATCATCTTCTTATAGTATGAATAGTCGGCCTTGACATGTATAATTTGGTTAGGGAGAATCCACACAAAAAAATATTTCCGCTCTTTACTCGATCATTTTCCATAAAAAGGGAACATATTCGTTTGTAACATGATTAAAATGTTGTTGTTTTTTTTATTTATTAAAATGAAATTGTCAAACAAAATGCATAAAACGGCGACACCAAAGGGATCAGGAAATGGTATATTCACTCCACATACTTAATGACGTCACACTACGATAACTAACTAGTGTGTTACCAAAAATAACCTATGAGTGTTACCTCACGCTCGCGCGGTAGGTTATGTGATAAATAGAGTTTCTTTATAGTCGATTGTAGAATAGGTTCTTTTAAACTGAACTAATCCTCAATTTCTTTTTCAGTATTGTCTTGGAGTCGCCATATTGACACGTCTGCTTTATTATAAACCTCTAAAATATTTATTTATATCAAAACAAGACAAAACGAGACGAGATAATAATCTTTCGTGACTTTCCTGGTTTTTTTTCCACAATTATAAGCCGGAAGCCATTATATTTGCCATATTTATGGTTGAACGACATAAAGATAATACTAATAAATAAGACAATACACAATAATAAAATGTAATTGAGGATGTTTAATACAACCATTCCATTTTGGTGTGTTTATAAAAATGTCAATGTACATGAAATGGTTGTTTGTTTGTTTGTTGAGTTTACCGTCCCACCAAGAGTATTTCAGTAGTCTGGAAACGGTGTCCACTTGAAGAAGATATAGTGCTGTCTTCACTGTGTATAGCATGAACACCTGATATGATATCACACATATTCACACTATACTGACATGGGGCCAACTAGTCGTGGAACTGTCCTTATATTTGCTTGAACGTTAGCAAAGGAGTTATACCACTACCATTTTACGACTATGTCGCAGCCCGGTATCGGACCCGGTGCCTCCCGTACATGGAGCCAAACGCTCTACCGATTGCGCTACCAGGTCCAGTATACATGAAAAAAAGTGGGACATTTGTATGTGGAAATACGTCGGCTTAGGGCCATTGAGGGTAACCGCATTACAATGGGAATAAGCGAAGTAAGTTAGCATCAAATTTCAAATAATAGAAGAAGTTCGACTGGTGGAAATAAGCTTTTGCTAGTGATTAGTTTTCCACCTTGCATCGCAAACAAAGCATCACTCTGTAGTTCGAGGATCTTGAGGAACTACCGACGTGTCTTGTATAAATAATGCAATAGACGAACTATCCCAGATTTCCTGATTTATTCTTAATTTTTTTACTGTAAATTAAAACAGATTATCACTGTCTTTGAATTATGTGATTTTCTGAGTTCTGAAAAATAAATAAAGCACATACTTACGTTAAAACAGCACGAAAATCCGCTTATAAATACTATAGTAGCCTTTTGTTTTCAATTCTCGTATGACGTCATATCCGGTCGCGGGACGCAACTCTTGTTTGACTTAGGGCGAGTAACTGAAAGGGTCTATATGATACGGAAATAGTGATTTGTAATGTTGTAATTTATTATTTTCAAATACCATTTTTAATAATCTTTGAAAATGTGTATAATGCACAAAACGAGCCATTTGAAACTCAGAAGGTAAACAATGTTGCTTCATGACGATAGGAAAAATTGTTTTTTGTAAACAGTGGACAATTTAAACGCAATATCTCTACTTTCATCTCATCTTTATTCGTTATGTATCTTAATTATTTTTTATGTTGTAAAACTTATAATAACATTGTATTTCGTTGTCCCATGGACTGAGGAGAAACCATGCAACATAGTTACCTCCTTATCACTTGTTCGTTGTGGTTCAAGTAACAACCAAAGCGGAGTCTTTCATGTCTTCAAGCTGCGCCAATTGTTGCTGTTTTTTTTCTGCCAAGACATTAAACTAGCTAACCACAATTGTGAAAGGCAAGTAAATACTATTAATTATTATATCAAATAAAATGCGTGGAACTGATAGCAGTACAAATTCGGGTCGATGTACAATTAGCATATCACCAATATTTTTGGCATGACAGGTTTTTGATAGATGACTCAATCTACATGCATATCCTAGAAATCTGATAGTCTTTAGGTCGTCTAGCAACGTTAGCTGGATCTCAGGCAAAATACCTGCCTGAATATAAACCCGTTTTTAAATACGTTATACACGTGCCTAAGTGTGTATTTTATACTTATGTTAAACATTTTAATGAACTATGTCAGACTCATTAAATTTCGAGCAGCACGTTTTTAACTTTTTATACATAAGTCACTTGCACTTCTTATCCTTGCCTGATTTATATTTTCTACATGGTTACCGACGTCTTTCATTATAGGTGATTTAAATTTAATGTTTTGGTAACTGTTACATATTTACTTTTTATATAAACTAGATAAACACAGAAAAATAATCAGGAATCACACATGAAAATGAAAAAGAATGAGACGAAAGAGGAGAAGGAGGAGGAGAAGAAGAAGAAGAAGAAGAAGAAGAAGAAGAAGAAGAAGAAGAAGAAGAAGAAGAAGAAGACAGAAACGAGAGAGGAAGAAGTAGAAGAAACAAAAAGATAAGAAGGAAGATAAAAAACATACATGTAAGAAGAAGAAAGAAGAAAGGAAGAATAATAATTGAGTAAACAATAAAAAAGAAAAACAAATACAAAGAGAACGAAAGACAACCAAGGAGGAGAAGAAAACAAATACAAAATGGAAAAAGAGCTGAATGAAATGAAAGACAAAACGAAAAAAAAATTAAAAATGCAAATCATAAAACGTGATAAGAAAAAATAAGCAAGCCGGTCGGAAAAGGGGAACATTTAAAATGTCGTCCTGATATTTTGTTCTATAGCGCTTACTTGTATGAAATAATAATATTACTAAAATGTCGAAACAATTTTATTAAATACCCAAGGTTTACCAGGTGATTAATAGTTATATGTTTGACGTGCTATTACTAAAATGTCCAGACAGTTTGACCAAAGCGACGTTGTCGAAGAATGTATCTCGGATGGTTTTCCAACCCAATTTTCAAGTGTGTGGGCATTATCTTATCCACATAAATCTATAAAAACAGGAACAAGAAAAAAAAACAAGATATGTATCGCTGCTTTTATTTCTCTGGCTTCTGTTTTTCCCACATAGTTATCATTCTCATCTTCTAACAGTTCCTAATCTCATTTATCCCCAATTCTCCATCATCTTTTGAATTAATTGGAAAATATATGGTTTCTTTTTCTTTTTTACGTGATATATCGCAGAATTATGCAAAAGATTGCTTTCAGATGCGCAGTAATCGAATTACAAGGTCGTAAATCTGAGCGTTAATCAATAAGAATACAAAAAAAACAGTATGCATTTTATTTCACAAAAATAAAAAAGCGGATGTCTATAACGAACATGATGTGAATAACACAGTTTGCAGTAAACTTGAAGATAATAATTAATTATTGAATTAATGCTACCCTTTAATAATTTCATTGTTTCACATTGTGGCTTTAGAACGTGACCAATTTGATTAAAATCGTAGCCTGAAAACCACTCCGCCATCAGGATCTGATTTATATTGTTGACTTAATGTTAGGCTTACAATATCCTTGAGTGCAAGGCAGCTTAGGCTTTTAGATTTCGAAGAAATGTTGTCTGATTCCAAGTAGTGAAAATAAACGATGAAGTACAGAAATGAAAAAGATTAATAAGCGTGTGGGTGACATAACAGAGAGACAATGTAGGGTCGGTGAACAAACTAGAAGGCATCTTCGAAAAAATGAATACAGTAATGTCTTCGAGATAGAACTTCTAGGATAGCTTATAACTATAATTACAAATAATGGGACTAAAGATAATCATTATTGTAGGAAAAAGAACGAAAATAACTCTTAACCTTCTCTATTCTATATATATCAGTCAAAAGCTTTAAAGAAAACATAAGAAAAACATTCCTCCAAGCAAAATGTTTTTCTTTAATTTATATAAATGTAATGATACAGTTAACATAAAAGTTTCATGTCAGTTTAATTCAAATGAAAGAAATCGTAATATTGTTGTTTTCTTTATGGCGTTTTTGATACAATGATGATTTCTGAACAGTCAACAACAAAGTTAACATACTACTACTCTTTGTTTGTCGAGAGAATTCCCTCTTTAAAAATCGTATTCATTATTTTTCTATCGCCAATTCGTATTCAAAAATCTTCACTGTAAATTAAAACAGATTATCACTGTCTTTGAATTAGGTGATTTTCTGAGTTCTGAAAAATAAATAAAGCACATACTTACGTTAAAACAGCACGAAAATCCGCTTATAAATACTATAGTAGCCTTTTGTTTTCAATTCTCGTATGACGTCATATCCGGTCGCGGGACGCAACTCTTGTTTGACTTAGGGCGAGTAACTGAAAGGGTCTATATGATACGGAAATAGTGATTTGTAATGTTGTAATTTATTATTTTCAAATACCCTTTTTAATAATCTTTGAAAATGTGTATATTGCACAAAACGAGCCATTTGAAACTCAGAAGGTAAACAATGTTGCTTTATGGCGATAGGAAAATTGTTTTTTGCAAACAATGGACAATTTAGACGCAATATCTCTAGTTTCATCTCATCTTTATTCATTATGTATTTTAATTATTTTTTATGTTGTAAAACTTATAATAACATTGTATTTCGTTGTCCCATGGACTGAGGGAAAGCCATGAAACATAGTTACCTCCTTATCACTCGTTCGTTGTGGTTCAAGTAACAACCAAAGCGGAGTCTTTCATGTCTTCAAGCTGCGCCAATTGTTGCTGTTTTTTCTGCCAAGACATTAAACTAGCTACATGTAACCACAATTGTGAAAGGCAAGTAAATACTATAAATTATTATATCAAATAAAATGAATGGAACTGATAGCAGTACAAATTCGGATCGATGTACAATTAGCATATCACCAATATTTTTGGCATGGCAGGTTTTTGATAGATGACTCAATCTACATGCATATCCTAGAAATCTGATAGTCTTTAGGTCGTCTACCAACGTTAGCTGGATCTCGGGCAAAATACCTGTCTGAGTATAAACCCGTTTTTAAATACGTTATACACGTGCTGACAGCAGGGGCGTGTCCAAAGGATTTTGGTGTGTTGTGGCTGGGAGGAGTGGGGGAGAGTGTATAAATCAAGATCCATTAAACTTTATCGCAGTAAATACTAAATACATATATATGTTTATAAACAAAGTAAGGGTCTCTAACTTCGACCTTAGCAGTGAACAAACAAAATTTTCTTTAAAAGCTTAGTATTTTTAAGCTTACATGTATGTTTTCACTCTACTCTTTTACCTGTTTGGTGTGGGGGAATGCATTTCCCATTCCCAACCTCTGGATCGATCTCTAGCTGATAGACAGGTATGTATAACACGCGATACTTAGATACATAAGTGTGTATTTTATACTTATGTTAAACATTTTAATGAACTATGTTAGATTCGGGCAGCACGTTTTTAATTTTGTTATACATAAGTCACTTGCACTTCTTATCCCTGCCTGATTTTTTTTTCTACATGGTTACCGACGTCTTTCATTATAGGTGATTTAACTTTGATATTTGGTAACTATTACATGTTTATTTTTCATAAAAACTAGATGAACACAGAAAAATAATTAGGAATCACACATGAAAATGAAAAAGAATGAAGAAGAAGAAGAAGAAATAGAAAAAAGAAGAAAACAGAAACGAGAATAGGGGAAGAAGTAGAAGAAACAAAAAAAAGATAAGAAGGAAGAGAAGAACCATACATGCAAGAAGAAAAAGGGAAAAAATAATAATTGAGTAAACAATAAAAAAGAAAAACAAATATAAAGAGAATGAAAGACAACCAAGGAGGAGAAGAAAACAAATACAAAATGGAAAAAGAGCTGAATGAAATGAAAGACGAAACGAGAAAAATTTAAAAATGCAAATCATAAAACATGATAAGAAAAAATAAGCAAGCCGGTCGGAAAAGGGGAACATTTAAAATGTCGTCCTCATGTTTTGTTCTATAGCGCTTACTTGTATGAAATAATAATATTACTAAAATGTCGAAACAATTTTATTCAATACCCAAGGTTTATCAGGTGATTAATAGTTATATGTTTGATGTGCTATTACTAAAATGTCCAGACAGTTTGACCAAAGCGACGTTGTCGAAGAATATATTTCGGATGGTTTTCCAACCTAATTTTCAAGTGTGTGGGCATTATCTTATCCACATAAATCTATAAAAACAGGAACAAGAAAAAACAAGATATGTATCACTGCTTTTATTTCTCTGGCTTCTGTTTTTCCCACATAGTTATCATTCTCATCTTCTAACAGTTCCTAATCTCATTTATCCCCATTTCTCCATCATCTTTTGAATTAATTGGAAAATATATGGTTTCTTTTTCTTTTTTACGTGATATATCGCAGAATTATGCAAAAGATTGCTTTCAGATGCGCAGTAATCGAATTACAAGGTCGTAAATCTGAGCGTTAATTAATTAGAATACAAAAAACAGTATGCATTTTATTTCACAAAAATAAAAAAGCGGATGTCTATAACGAACATGATGTGAATAACACAGTTTGCAGCAAACTTAAAGATTATAATTAATTATTGAATTAATGCTACCCTTTAATAATTTTATTGTTTCACAATGTGGCTTTAGAACGTGACCAATTTGATTAAAATCGTAGCCTGAAAACCACTCCGCCATCAGGATCTGATTTATATTGTCGACTTAATGTTAGGCTTACAATATTCTTGAGTGCAAGGCAGCTTAGGCTTTTAGATTTCGAAGAAATGTTGTCTGATTCCAAGTAGTGAAAATAAACGATGAAGTACAGAAATGAAAAAGATTAATAAGCGTGTGGGTGACATAACAGAGAGACAACGTAGGGTCGGTGAACAAACTAGAAGGCATCTTCGAAAAAATGAATACAGTAATGTCTTCGAGATAGAACTTCTAGGATAGCTTATAACTATAATTACAAATAATGGGACTAAAGATAATCATTATTGTAGGAAAAAAAACGAAAATAACTCTTTACCTTCTCTATCCTATATATATCAGTCAAAAGCTTTAAAGAAAACATAAGAAAAACATTCCTCCAAGCATAATGTTTTTCTTTAATTTATATAAATGCAATAATACAGTTAACATAAAAGTTTCATGCCAGTTTAATTCAAATGACAGAAATCGTAATATTGTTGTTTTCTTTATGGCGTTTTTGATACAATGATGATTTCTGAACAGTCAACAACAAAGTTAACATACTACTACTCTTTGTTTGTCGAGAGAATTCCCTCTTTAGAAATCGTATTTATTATTTTTCTTTCGCCAATTCGTATTCAAAAATCCTCACTGCCATTATAATGTAATATGAGAACGGTAGCTGATGCGAAGCGTCAATGGCGACGCAAAAACTGAACCAGGTCAATAACATAAAGCCATATGGGAGCAAGTATGGGAGCAAGTATGGGAGCAATTATGGGAGCCAGTATGGGGAGTCAGTATGGGAGCAAGTATGGAAGCAAGTATGGGAGCAAGTATGGGAGCCAGTATGGGAGCAAGTATGGGAGCAAGTATGGGAGCCAGTATGGGAGCAAGTATGGGTGCAAGTATGGGGGCAAGTTTGGGAGCAAGTAACGAAGACGTATTTGAAAGTTTAATGCATAATAATATTTCCGGAGACCATAGTATGGCTTAAAACAAAATAAAAAGTCAAAGCCGACACCAATTCATAGATTTTCCAAGATATTAGATATGTAGAAGAAAAAAAGTTGCCAATATTATTACTAATGACTATAAAATTTAAAGTGTACAAGCGAAAATGAACATGAGCAGCAGCCTCACATTACTCAAATCATTGTTTAGGTACTGGAACAGCGATTTTTTTTCTTTCTCCGTATCATATTTTTTTATTTTCAAAGTTGTCTTGTATGAAAGCATTTTTATCTGGATTATGTATGCAAAGAACAATGTTTATTATTTTCCTTACTGAACGTACTTATTTAAATGTAAGATGGATGGAGACAGACTGAAAGTAACAGTAAAAACAAAAATATCTCGTTATGTCTTTAATCCCGATGGAACTAATGTTGTAACAAAGCAATATTGGTAAGCAAGTATGTGCTACTGTGGTTTATAATTTACTCTGATTTGAAATTAAGAATACAACTTAACGAAAGTTGCTCTCAAGTGAAATTAGTATTTCATTCAGTATAGGACAGAAATCCTACAAATATCAAATGACTTATCATGAATAACAAATATTGTAATAGTTTCCGAAACGAAGGCTGCTATTTAGCAAATCTGAATGTAAGGAAGCAATAAATAGTCTGAAAATATTCTGTTTTTACAAAATATCCGCGTAACAAAAGTCTTGGACAAGGAACAAAATCTCATGTTAGATCTATGGTTTGAACCCAGAGCCCTCCTTTTCCCGAGTCATGAGCCTAACATCTTGACCACTTCACAAACACTTCAACCATGTTGTGCATTCTTTCTTGGTGTCTTGCACGTTTCTCTTATGTAAGTGATTTTATCATATGATAAGATCCTTTTGAAAACTTGTCGCGATAGGGGCGGGGTTAGAATTTGAAATCCTTCGATCCAGAGTCCAAAACATGGTCTCTTGATCACAAACGCTTCAGAGATGCTGTAAAAGAATACACAGGCATAACTGGAAATGCTCTTTTTACATTTAGGCGTAGCTTACAGAGATCTTTTATGTATATTGCGAATATCTTTAAACGTCGCATAAAAATTGCATCTACATGTAAGGTCAGACTTTACAATGCACACTTAATGGTTCGTTCAGTACAAGCTTTTTTTCTGACAAGGGACTGTTGCGTTGCTAATTGATAATCTCAATTTGTTATCATTCAATCCGAACATCAAACGACGTACCAAAGTGCATCCCTATCTACTTCTGTAAGTTATTAAAAATAGAAATTTTAATAACAAAAAGAAATAGACCAAAATTTCTTTTTGTGTCATGTATGATTTCCAATTACAGAGACACACACAAAATAAATATAAAAATAACGAAATAAATAAAATAGAACGCCGTTTACCGAATTAGGACACGTATTTCACCAGGGTAAGAAAGTCCGCAATATAAACTTTCCCCGTTTGCAAATTTCAGTGAGTATTCTATACATAGGCATCGCCAATAATTCAAAAAAATTCTATAATAATCAGGGTTATTGGCTTTGGATTAAGGCAGAAACAACATGTTCGCAGTGATTAAAAGTTTGAGTGCTATCACAAATAGTTTGCTGTCTCGGATGTTTAACGGATGTTCTTGCAAAATAACATGTGGTTAACTATTGGCTTAGGTGTTATTTGTAACACAGACCTTCCAGCATAGCAGACATACTGCTGTTTTAGGGATGCTAAAATCAAAATAATTAGAGAAGAAATGCATAAAGCTAAGGACGCATAGTACGAGTCCAATAGAGAACTCTGAATAAGATTGTTTATGGTTATTTTATTCGAGTTGTTTTTTCAGCACTAATGTTCCCGTAATTACAACCTGCTTGTTTTCTTTGGATCTGATTGGCTCTTCCCAGTCACGTGACTGCCATTTATTTCTCAAGGAAACACTGTTGGCTATATTCTTCTTACTGATCATGAACAGACTACGTTTTTTAAAGTTGCAAGCATCATTCCTCACATGCAAAACTTATTCGAAAAATTGAAACTCAGTTTATAAAAATGCTTGAATAATTGTCAAATTGAATTACCTGTTGAATTACATGTTGACAGTTTGTGGGTTACTGAACCATTCTGATTACTGTACATAATCGGAGCTGAATCTTTTTTCTGAACAGTCGTCTGCAAAATGTCAAGCAGACTGACAGACGCTGTGTCAGATTTATACATTTTGTTTAAAAAAAGACATAGTGCTACCAACTTAAGATCCACACAATCATTTATTTGTATTTGCGCTACAAATTATATGTAAATCAGTTTAAGAAAACAATTCAAGATAATAATCTACAAAATGACAAATTTATTAAGTTTTCACTTTATAATCCAGTCGTTGTTTTCTACAATGAATATAGGAAAGCAGCTATATCTCACATATTACAGGCCATCTATAGCTCATGCAGTTCATGTTCATTTGCAAAATCTCCGACCCCACCCCAGCCCCCACCCCACCAACAAAATAACAGCGATGGAGTAGCATAAAAACTTAAGAAATATACAAAACGTGAATCATACTCCTATTAAGTACTTTAAAACTACTCTAAATAAAAATAAAGATTTTTACAATAAAAAGAATGATGTTTTATATTTTCTAAATTGTCCTGTGTGTTACGGATTATTTGCATAATCATACCCATAAATACCAATAAACCTTAAAAATTCATCGACACGAAGTTTTAAAGGCTCGTATTTGATAAGGCTGTGAAAGCTGGACGCTGAGTAACAATAGTAAAAAGCTGTTAGAATCTGCGGAAATGTGGTTTTACCGAAAAATGCTGAGAATATCATGGGTGAAGAAGCTATCAAATGAAAAGGTGCTGAAACTTGTGAAGAAAGACAGAAGTCTGTTGGTCACCATCAGGAAGAGACAGTTAAGTTTTATGGACCATGTAATGAGGAAGAACGGATTAGAAAGGCTGGTTATTGAAGGGAAAATCGAAGGGAAGAGACAGAGAGGAAGACAAAGGATGACATTCCTGGAGGGTCTGGCGTCGGCTGCGGGGTGCAAAGTAATGGAATTGTTGCGGTGTGCTGGTGGTGATCGGATTGGTCTCAAACGCATGATAGCCAACGTCAGGTCCTGACATGGCACCCGAAGAAGAAGATTTGATAAGAAGACGGCTCAAACTGTCTGCTTATATGTAGTTTTGTCTTTTGATGTGGCCAGTATATTATGACCGCCTTTAACACGTTTTAATAAACTAAACCTGAATAAATACTCGTAAATTCATAATAAACAACTGGGATTTTGTTTCCTTTCGGTAGTAAAGGAGTCTTTCATAGTTAAAAATCGGTATTTATACAAGAACCAAATTTTGTAAAAATATTAAATTCGCATAAATTCTGTTTTGGGATTGAATATTAATGTTGTGTGTTAAACTGTGGTTTGAAATACACTTGATTCATGCTTATGAAAATTAGATGTTAGGCAACTACGTTTCACTTCAAATATATACATGTACATGAAAGGGATCATATAGAAACTTTCATTTTCCTATTTACGTTTGTACTAAAGTACATGTTTGTTTTAAGAAGCCTTATGAAAATTAGCAAATATATTAAAATTTAAATTAAAACATTGGGAAAGCTTAAACGCACAAATGAAATGTAAAAGTGATAAAAACACAGATACATGACATTTCACGAACATAAAAAAAACCGATTTAGTTATTACCTTGGAACTGGCCCTCGGATTAAGTACAGTAGTACTTTAACGGTCACCGTTGCTACGTATTGGTATTTTTATGCAGTATTTCTAAAACAGCCATTCCTTGGCTATAATAATTATCTTCAGTGCGCTAATGAACCCCACATAGCAAGCTTAGCTACGTAGAAAAATTCGGATATTAACATATACATGTATTGTAATCAATAAATGTGCTTACATTCAATATAAGTTACATTCAGTATATGAGACGAAGTACGTCACTATCACTATCCCTACATTTGAGTATGCGTATACAATTCCCAAGTGGTATAAGGGATTGGGATTAGATTTGCCGGCATTTTTGCCGATACTGTGCAGCGACATTTCTATCATTATAGCACAGGGGCACTTATGAGGTGTCCAGGGACTGAACCCGGCCGGTCCATTTTACTGAAACCGACGAGTCAGTCGTAATGCTGTCCCTTTAGCCCCGATCGTTAGGAGGGAAGCCACTACTACCAAGTTTAAAGTCTTTGGTTTGACCCGGCCGGGGTTTGAACCCACGACCTCCCGATCCGCAAGCCGACGCTCTACAACCTGAGCTGTTGCGGTCGGTAGTGGTATAAGAATGTCTCACTTAAAGGATATAAAAATAGTTTTTGTCACGATAACAATTTATATTGATATAAAAAAAGAAACTTTTCATCAGTGCTTATTATTAGTGCGCTTATGAACTCAGTGTAGCAAACGTCATTACAGGTATCCGGGTATGAGGATGCTTATGGGTAAGTAAGTAAGCAGACTGTCATTTTCGTATACTCAGGTTTTATCTCTATCGGAACTCCTCGGGTAATTCCGTCTTTGGTCCATTGGTACTTACAGAAATCACGATCGTTTTGTTCGCCGGAAGTCGGAAGAATATACCTAAAATGTAGTTCGCACAAAACATAAACAATGGCTTCGTTTGACATCTGTTTTGTTTGCTGCGCTTTATAAATTAAACTTGGATGATTTAAATTTGAAGCAGCCACAAATTGAAGTTTAACTGGCATTGTACTATAGTGAGCTGTCATTCGTGCTGCCATCTTTGTTTTTACGTCTGTCACAAAAGAAGTCCCATTTAGGGAAATGGCCCGACTACCTACATACATCCGAGATATGATTTGTTAATTATCCTAGGTGCTCCGATTGGTGTTATCTTATTAACATTCATATTTTATAAGTAATTAAACCAATAACTATGAGCTTTAACGTCAGCCGTAAATGCAAGGTTTTAGTTAGTACTAGTTCATTTATTATATCATTTGCTATGCTTTGGAATTTGTCGGCATTTTTGCCGATACTGTGCAGCAACATTTCTATCATTATAGCACAGCATGAGGTGCCCAGGGACTTAACCGGCCGGTACATTATACTGACACCGACGAGTCAGGCGTAATGCTTTCACAATAGCCCCGAGCGTTAGGAGGGAAGCCACTACTACCAACTTTAACGTCTTTAGTTTGACCTGGCCGGGGTTTGAACCTACGACTTCCCGATCCGCAAGCCGACGCTCTACTTTGTTTTTAGATCAGTTTTGTTTTCAAATCAGTTCATTTGTATTACAGACAATGCCACAAGCTTTGCGTTTAAGGACATTTTATTACATTAGGTATGGGCAGTATTTGTGATGACATATTCTTAAAGATTTTAGTTCATTAGTTCATTACTTCTTCGTTCAAGGTAGAAACTTGGCATGGTATATTAGATTAAGATGACATGGTGTCTTTAATGCATCTAGGACCCCCAGAGAAAATGCGAGTTCATTATACTACTAAGACTACCTGATTGAATATGCACTAAATCTGCACTAAATTGTCATGTGGAAAATTGTATGTCATGTTATGCTTACTGTGTGAATGCCTTTGTTGACTCAGGTGTCAATTATATAGTTCACTTAGTGCGAGAGGACCTCGTACCTAGTTTTAGCAAAATTAAACTTGATTTATAAAAAATCGTGTTGCAATTATACAATATTGTCAATAACTTGTTTCATTGTATTTCATTTATCTGAATTGAACAAATAACCAGATGAACAGTCAAATACATGTATAAACAAGAATTGCATATATACGATGGGTTTACGAAGACAGCGGGCAGAAGAAATGCATGTATATTTTATGAGGTTGAAAGAAAATGTTTAGAAGAAATAAAATCACAAAAGCTTCAAAAAATAACGCAGGTTAAAGACTTCATTAAATATGGTGTAGAAACTATATTATACAAAGAAAACCAAGTCTTCACTTACTTATATGTGATAATTTTTATCATATATGTAATCCGCTCTGACTTCGATTTCTGGTTGACATTTGAGCCCAGAGGGAACTGTGTTAAAAATTATATTTTTCTTTATTATCTTAAATGTTATATGGATTAACTGAACAAGTGCGAGTGACTGAGTCACTTTGTGCTTGCAAGTTTTGGGATGGGATTGGATGTGATTTGCCGGCATTTAAAGTCTTTGGTTTGACCTTGCCTGGGTTTGAACCCGCGACCTCCCGATATGCAAGCCGACGTTCTACCAATTGAGCTATTGCGGCCGGTCTGTAAGTTTTGGATAGTGACTATTACAACAGGAATGCGTATGCTGTATTTAATGTACAGTTCTCCAGCATATCATATAATGACAGGCATTATTCACTTTTCAGTTCGTTATAATAAACGTTTCCAGAAATATTTTACGTTCTCTATCATGAAGCTTTAGAACTTAATAAACCTTATCACCATGAAGAATATGTTGTTGCGAAACAAGGATCTGGAAATATAACTCGTGTTGCATATACATTTCCTCATAGGCGATAAAGGAAAATGGTTTTTTCACTGTGTACTAATCCCCATCGGCTTTCTATTTCCGGGACATTCTTTGGCTATTCTATAGTCTTATTGTCATTTCATTTAATGTATACTTATCCGTATGTATTTCCTGGAATTTCTTAAGCAATATTGTCTAGGTTTCGCCATATTCAGGCCATACTTATTTTTTTCGACTGTATATTACAAAACTATCAAGATAATATTATATCAAAACATGACAGAGAAAAATAGATGAAAAAACTTCTTGTCTTCATATTTCCTGCTCTTGTTTCTTGTTTCACAAATAATAACCTGAAGCCATTATTAGTACCATTGTCATGTCGTTGCTATCTAACGATTACATAAAACAAACAAACAAGACAAAAAAATATTAATAGTTTAATAAAACAAAACAGCGAGAAAAAACATTTCAATTTCTTGTGCTTTTACATTAATAATAATTGCAATAAACAAGACAATGAATAATGGCTATTGTGGATAGTTTAATAAAAAAAAAACGAGAAAGACATTTCAATTGCTGTGGGTTTGTTTAATTTTTGTTTTGTTGTTTTTCTTTTTTCAATGAGCTTCATGTACATGTATGGACTCCAGACAGTTAGCTGAGTTCGTCTGTTCAGGGCCATTAAGGGAGGCCACAATAAAGATGGAATAAGCATTCGCACTTAATTAGCATGCTGAATCACCAGATAGTAGGGTAATTGTTGACAGATGAAAATAAGCTGAAGCTAGTGAGTAGTTTTCCAACCTGCGTATCATTGACCGTGTTGTTCAAGGACCTTAAGAAGTACCGGCGTGTCTTGTACGAACTATGCAGTATGAGCGGAATTAAGGATTTATGATGTGGTCGGTTTATATTTTAAAATTTATTTTTATAATCTCTGACAATGTGTATACACAAAAAGAGCCACTTATACTACCCCCCAAAAATGCAAAAAGATATGTTAAACAAAAATGCAAAAAATGTTGTCAATCTGACAATTGGAAAGTTGCTGTTGTAAACAATGAAAAATTTAGATGCACAACCACCTTTTAGTTTAACCTTACTAGTAATAAAACATTTATAATGCATATGAAAAAAATGAAAACTTAGATACTTAGTTGCCTTATGTGTTGAGAGACAGACTTGCAACGAAGTTGACTCCTTAGCTCTTCATCGTGATGGTTCGAGTCCCGTTCAGAGCGAAATGTTTCATGGGGCTTCCCCGGTAGTTATGCAGACATCTGGTTTGCTGAACACAGTTGTGTAGCGGTGATTGAGAAGAAGATAAAAAACGATACATGCTTTTAATTGATGGAAGTACAAATGGAAGTCGATGCACAATAAGAATATCTCGAACAGTTTTGGCCTGGCATGTTATTTTTTAGATGACATAATCTTGAGCTGTATCTAAGGAATCTAGATATCTTATAATAATCGGAAGTTAAGACTAGAAAGGCCTGATAACTATGTTAACTGAATATCGGGCTGAATACCTGGCTGAATGAGAGCGACCTTTTTTAAACTGGATAGATATTTGGTTCTGGTCACTTAGCAACAAAGTGTTTTTATAAAAAATTGGTACACACAAAATTGCTCAGGGATCACATATTACAATGAAGAAGAAAAAAACCCGGGAGAAGAATAATTATAAGTAAAGAAGACGAAATCGGCGATAAAGAATAACAAGAAGAAGTAGGAGGAGAAGAAGAAGAAGAAGGAGGAGGAGGAAGAAGTAGAAGAAGAAGAAGAAGAAGAAGAATGGGTAAAAGTGTAACTGAAATAAAATAAAATTACAAGAAAAAGTAACAAGAGGAAGAGAAGTAGAAAGAAACGGAGAAAGGATGAAGAATTAAATGGTCGAAAGTCTAAAACTGAAATGTTATGTATTGTTCTCGTAGTTTGTTCGTGAAAAACTGTTCATTTATAAACTTAATACTTTAGTATATTTTTAGTATACTATAATACATGTACTTCTGTTGACTTCATGCTATTTTTATTTCATTTTTTTCCGTTCCTCTTTCAGTTTAATTTAGAAACATAGTTTGATTCTGCATGATGTATAGCAAAAATGCTTATATCTTATCTTATAGCGAGGGATGTTGTCCTTATTAATTGCAAAGGATTTAAATAAAACGCCCTGCTGTTAAATGCGATTAAGCGATTAAGATAATATAGTAATGAATACGACACGTATAACGATCGTATACAAAGTTTCCCTTTCTACATGTAAGTAACATTATCACACTACTAGACAGATTCAATATGTGTTGTTGTTGCTGCATTTGTAGTAAATGTTGTTGTTTTCAACAAAGATGAACAATAACGCGTACAGTGTTATTAACTGTTGGAAATACGGCAAGCAGTATGCTGTTATATACACAGATGTTAACAGAAAACAAACAGTTGCTTTAAATGACGTCATTGTTCGATAACATCAATCAGAAGACCTCGGATAATTCAGGAATCATCTCTTGGATGTATGTAGGTAGTCGGATCACATTTCAATAAATGGGACTGCTTTTGTGACAAACGTCAAAACAAAGATGGCAGCCCGGATGACGGGTCACTACAGTATGAAGCCTGTAAAACTTCAATTCGTGGCGGCTTCAATTTTAAATCATCCAGGTTAAATTTACCCACCGCAGCAGACATGCAGCTGTCAAACGATGCCATTGTTCATGTTTTGTGCAAACTACATTTTAGGCATATTCTTCTTCCGACTTCCGGCGAACAAAACGATCGTGATTTCATTAAATATCATTCACCAGATACATCCGAGGGATGATTGTCCTGAAGACGGAATTACCCGAGGAGTTCCGTCTGCGATAAGATATGCTAGAATGACGTAGTGGAATACACAAAGAGCATTAAGCGAATTTGTAACTGTACAACTAAAAATGATACTATTCGTTCACTGTACTAATAACCCTCTCATATCAAGCAAACCTAACACTTGATTACACGATAACTTGACTACAAACATGTGACATGGATACAAATTTACCGGTTTTTATTGTTCTATTTATTTTCATTGTACATATGACGTAATCAAATTATCGATGACGTCATTGTTGTCATATTGTTGAAATAAATAAACTGTTAAACCTCAGTATATTAACGGCATTTATATGTTTTAAAAGGTGTCTTTGTTATTCTGAGACTTTTTTTTTTTGCTGCAGCATGAAGAAAAAATGATGAGTCACTAATGAAACACGGGTGGTAAGTTTACTTAAAAACGTTGTAATGTAGCCCTCAGTTAAGCTGTGTATATATTAGGAAATAATACATGATACACTTATTTTATGTTTATTAAATATATTAAATTTTATTGATCCGACAAAATATTTTTCCGGAATTGAGTGTGGGTCGAAATAACGGTACACTTTCAATATTTGTTTTATTTATTAGCTCTGAGAACAGATTACGGAAATGCAATCCAGCATTGGGTTTTATTTATGTTTATTTATCAATTGTGAAAAGAATTGTACACATGAGCAACAAAATAAGCATTTCCCAATATAATCTATAGACCATTATGGACTGCCATTTTTTGCGTTTGCCTGACGTACAGTTTGTTATATTTCGACAGTTTTGGAAAGTTCGTTTTCTCAAATAAGGTATTGTTACCACAAGTATAGCAAGAATATGAAAAGTACATTTACATCTTCATTTATTAATACTATCACGAATAAAATTTTGTTATGTACAGTAGTACACCAGTCAGGTTAAGGGGTTGTTTACCGTTGTCGTATTAATGATAACGTAACATTCGCGTAAAAGCTAAAAAGAAAAGGATCCTGCTAGAAAAATCATTTGTTTATTTTTAACTGGGTTTCGTGAATGTTCTGGAGACCTCTGCGTTCTAGAAATTCTTAGTGTCTATATAAGGGCGTCTTAGCCGATTTGAGTTTAAACTTGGATATAAAGTTTGGATATAAAGTTTTGACAAATAGTGTGAAAATACTTGCAGCATCTATATTAAACCTTTCTGTGTTGAAACTTACGTGGACTTATTATATTCTACAGTGATATAGATATTAAAGTGTTGGATTTGGAATTATATTAATTATATTCGTGTATTGTTCGACCTTTGGATTATTTCAACAGTGCGTACTCAGGAGCACATTCTACCGAAAACTCTTCAGGATTATTCGACGTTGGATTATTAATTGGACTATTAAGGGGACACCTACTAAAGGGACAAACTGTAAGCTAACTTTTTTTTGCATTCGCAGATTTTGTCTGATATATTTGTTATTATTTTGTTACGCCATAGATTTAATAGTACTAGTTTATTGCTGGCTTGTTCTTTCTGTTACACCATTTCGTCGTTTAGTTAACGTGCTATTTTATAAATAAATCTTAAACAGCAACACAGGTCGTTACAATGTACATAACAATTTCATTGAACATTAGCATATATATGGTGTATTATACACGTATGTGATTTGGATAAACACGACAACAGTAAAATAACCCAAAGTCAAGTATACTGTCTGTTATAATAACACAGCCGTAAATAAATTGATGTGTAATGCCGTAGTAAGAACTGTTGATATTCTCGTTTAAATGACTTATGTCACAAAGATCGCCACAGTGTTCGGTTTGTTTGATAGACTTGCGTTTTTATGCGTAACGGATCTTAGGTTATAATTTGCGTTTTCAGAGAATGGTACTTCATGTACAACGGCGTGTTTCCATTTAAATTGTTGCATGCCAATGCAGCAATGTGATATTTATATCTATCGGTGTTATTAAGTTTATTGAGGTCTTTAAATAAATTGCTAAGTTGAGGAATACGACTTCTGTAAGAGATCATTTTTAATGCTCTGAAATACCTTTGTCTTGTGCCTTTTCGGGGTTTGCAATGCTCATAGGACTTTGTCATAAATTCTTACAACATGTTCAACAAGATAAGGTCATTGCACTCGTATTACCCAACTCATGATGAGATAGTATCTAAATCAAAGTAGGTTATGTATTAACAATATTATAATCTTATCATGATTAATAACATAACTTAGCACCAACACACTACATATAATGTAACTTTTTTTTCGGACAAAGTTGGCATTCTGCAGTACTGGATTGAGATCCCGGGGCAATTTAAAGTCATCCCACGACTAAGATTATAACTTTGCATGTCTGTGGTTTTAGATTCAATAAGTTATCATGTCAATGTGTCCTTTATCTTTAATAATACTTCTAAATAGAAATTGTAAAATAATTGAACCAGATCCAAGTGACCGGATCACTTTGTGCCAGTAAAGCCTACCATACACACACAATATAATTGCCAATGACATTGTCAATCATGGAGATTGTCAATGAAATTGACCGTTAATGGGTGATATTGAAGGCCCTGTCAATCTATGATGAAATTTTGAGATCTCAAATATTTATCGACGTATTGACAATAAAACAATAGAATCCATGTTTTTCCTTTGGCGTCGGAAGTACAAATGAACTAAATATATGTATATCAATATTTTTGTACAGTTTGTGGCAAAATAAAGAAACCTTCAAAATTATTGAGTCAATATTGTTGACAATTATATTGTGTGTATGGGGGTGGGGCTTAAGTTACGGGTAGTGATTATGACAACAAAAATATCCATCCATTACCGACTATACTGCCATTTCTCTAGCATATTATAGAAGTGGCAGCCATTATTAACTGTAATGCTCGTTGAAATAAAATGGTATTGAAATACTTTCTGGTTTGTATCATTATGAAATAAAGGTCGGTAAATGATATCATCTCTGCAATATAATGAAAACATTAGCAAGGACGGAGTTTTCAACACATGTTGCATATATACTTTCTTTAGTAGTCCATTGAGGAATCGGTTATTTCCATCCGTACTGTTCCTCTAAGGATTTGTCTGTTTCCTGGACTTTCTTAGGCAATACAGTCTTGGTGTCGCCATATTGACGCCATATCTATTTCGATTGTATATTACAAAATTATCAAAATATCATTATATCAAAACAAAACAGAAAAAAAGAGATAAAATCGTATTTACATCATATTTCCTGCTCTTATTTCTTCTTTCACAAATAATAGCTTGAAGCCATCAAATTTTAATGTCGGTGCGAGCTAACGATTATATAAAACTAATAAACAAGACAAAAAAAAGAATAAAGAGTAGTTTTGATAGTTTAATAGAAAAGAAGACACAGAAACAATTCAATTTTCTTTGTAATCGGTTGAGGAATCGGTTCTTTCAGTCTGTACCGTTTATCTGAGGCTTTGTTTTATTTTATAGACTTTCTTTGGTGTCGCCATTGTGACGCGACATCAGTTTTCTATTTGACTGTATATTACAAAAACTATAAAAAAAAACCATTTACATTACAAAAAAAAACGAGATAAAAACTGCTTGACTTCCTATTTCCTGTTGTTTCTTCTTTCACAAATAACCGCCTGAATCCATCATTTCTACCAGGTAATGTCGGTGCGAGTTAAAGATTACATAAAACGTATAAACAGAACAAAAAAGAAAGTAGTTTATATAGTTTAATTAAAAAAAAAAATGTTTGAAGATTTTTTTTACTTTTTTTCATAAAGCGTCATGTACATTTATAGACAGACAGTTAGTAGAACGTCTAATCGAGGCCATCAAAGGATTTGTTTATTTGTTTGTTTATTGGGTTTATCGTCCCACAAACAGTATTTCAGTTATCTGGAGACGGTGTCCACTTGAAGCAGGTATAGTGCTGCCTTCACTGTGTATAGCATGCCGTGAACAACTGGCATGATACCACACCCAGTCACATTATCCTGACACCGGGCCAACCAGTCGTGGAACTACCCTTATATTTGCTTGAGCGTTAGCAAGGGAGCAAGCTATACCACTACTATTTCTAACGACTTTGGAATGTCGCGGCCCGGGATCGAACCCGGGGCCTCCCGTACCTGGAGCCGACGCTCTACCGATTGCGCTACCAGGGCCATCAAAGGAAGCCGCGTCAGAGAAGGAATGAGCATACATAGTTAATTAGCACGTTGAAACATCAATTAGTAGTAGAATTGTTGACAGATGGAAATAAACTAAGGCTAGTAAGTAGTTTTCCACTCCGCATCGCACACAAAACTTCTCCTTGATGTCAAGGACCTTGAGAATTACCGGCGTGCATTGTAATTAACAAATGAGAGGAATTAAGTATTCATAATGTGGTCACTAATTATTTTAAAATACCATTTTTCATAATCTCTGACGAAATGTAATATGCACAAAAACACATTATAAATTAAGAAGAAAAAGAAACGAAATAAGAAGGATAAGAAAAAAGAAGAAGAAACGAAGACGAAGAAGAAGAAGACAAAGACAAGTATAAAGAAGAAGCAAAAGGGGCAAAGACGATGATGGAGAAGAAACAGAATCAGAAGAAGAAAAAATATCAGAAAATATAATATAATTTGTAAGAATGTAAATAAAACAATATGACAAGAAAAAACATAGAAAAGGAGCAAGAGAAAGAAAATGAGAATTTGAAGAAAAAAGAACAAAAATGGTCTATAAGTCTAAAAGTGTAACTTTATGTTATGTCCTCATAGGTTTTTCCGTGCATCATATTTCGAAATACAATAACAAAAATTTCGAGACAGTTATATAAACATGCCAGTGCCAGAGGTATATCTCGTGGTCAGTAATTATTTTTGCAACAATTGAATGTCGAGACGGTTTTATTGTACGTGTCAATGTCTAAGAACATATTCCGAATAGCGTAGTTATATGTTTTCAAATATCAGTAGTATGGGTATTTTCTTCTCGAAAAGAACCAAGAGGAAAAAAAAAGAAATCAACATCTTCATTTCCGTTTCTTTTTTCATCTCCGTTTCGCTCCTTCTCCTCGTTCTATTTCTCCTATAATTCATATCCTTCTTTTATTTCCATCACTTCTTCACACCTTTTCCCCTGCCTTCATTTATAAAAATAATATAGCATTCATTAGCTGATTTCAAATGAGCCGTTCTGTTGTTGTTGTTGTTGTTGTTGTTGTTCATTTCTTTGTTAACGTGTTCTCTTTGTTATTATCCATTTCAGTTCAATTTGGAAACAGACGCAAAGTTTAAATGCTTAGTAATCTAATTAATGTAATTAATAGTCATGGGCGATTAATTACAAAGGACTTAAACAAACCATTCTATATTATAATGTCATAATTTATGTATGCCCACTTATGATAATGCTGTGACGAATACGGCCCGTATAATGATTGTACACGAAGTTCCCTGCTTTTAGAAATATTGTAACAATAATACACAACTTCAGTATACGTTTTTTCAACTAAAATTAAAAAGTATAATTTATTGTTAAAATTATAAAGTTATAATATATATATATATATACATGTATATCATGCTTACTTGTTAAGAACTGTTGATCCTGTAGTTCTGGGAATATATATATATATATATATATATATATATATCGATGGCTAAATTATGTGTTATGTTCTTAGTTTTGTTAGTGCTATCCTATACTTGGGTTCTGTAATTATGTTAGGATATTTTTCAAAACGGAATGATTTTTTTAAATAGGCAATAATTATTACTTAGAGAATAATTGATTTGTGCATATGTGCCGGTTAATTATTGGTGTTCCATTCACTTCTACTGTATTTATGACGACAACAAAATGAAAGATGGCGTCATTGGTTTTTTAATTGTATAAATAAATGAACTGTTTAAATACCTCAGTATATTAACTACATTTAATTTGAATACTCCTTTACTTTAAATTAGAATTTGTCTACTGGTAACTCCTCTGAATGCTTAGCGTCCTATCGCGTGGGTTCGAGTCCCGTTCGGAGCGATGGACTTATTAAGGTCTTCCAGCTGACCTGCGGTAAACCGGTGGTTCTATCCAGACATTTTTCCGGGGTTCTGGGGTCTTTCATTTTATTTGTATATGCCCAGTATACAATGATTTAAGAAGAAAATACCTCAACTCAGCTTTGTATAATGAACCATCTGTATATAAAATGTGTTTGCTGTTTGATTCAAAAGACAGGAACATTCTTATAATAACTAAACCGGATACTATATTTGTATTTTGTATATATAATACGATGATGTACATGAGTACAAATCTGAATAAAAATATGTTCTGTTCTGTTCTTCTCACCTAAAATTATATATTGATCGATACGATGTATTAAGACAAAAACAAACAATAACATGATTTGTCTACAATGTATCGCTGTGCGGCGTAAAATTACCCCTTAACACAATTCGTATTCATAGAGTAATAAACAAATTGCTAGTTCGACTAGAGCGATAACATATATTGTGTAGAAAAATACATTATATGCTACACCGGAAAGTGTACCGTTACCTTGCATATGACATATATGTGACGTCATGGACTATTTAGTTCGTTAAGATAACAATTTACCATCAAATGTTCTATACTATCAATACTGTTGATAATAAATGTTTTGTTACGATACAATCTCTTTCTAAATCCCCAAGATTGGAAAATTTCATCCAAGTAATTTGTCTATAGTCGACATGGGACCAAATTCCTTCATCTTATTCTTACCCGTCGCGACTTTATGTTTCCTGGTTTTCAGCTACCAATCTTTCATAGAAGTCGCCCTACATTTGTAGCCAATCAGAAGCTATGAAAATTTAAATTCCTCAGCGATTTATTTCAATAGAACTCCATTCTATTTTCTATTTTACAATGAACAAAATAGATAGATCTATTTTACTAAATGGTGTTATGTTCAACATTGACAGTTTTATTGATAGTTTTATGGGGCGGATTACATGTCATTTTGGTAGAATAGGTAGAAGTGAGGTGGGGACTTGTTAGTCGGATAGAATCTATTAAGACTTCCGTGCGTTCGAACATTTGTCTGTTGCTGCTTAGCCATATATGGCCTGTATCTTTTATTCACCAACATCTGTTACTTTAAACTTGTAATATTCATTACACTATAAATAAATGTAAATAAACTAAATAATAAATCATTGGAAAAAAAAACCACACAAAAAACGACTCAACCAAACAAAACAAGCACTACAATACATATTACAGTTTAAAGGTGGGATCCGACAGTTTGGACTAAAAAAAATCTAAAATAACCAAATAAAACATTGATACCTGAAAGGGTTATGCAAAATGCTGTTTGTTGATGCCCTGGATCTTTGTGAACAGTGAAGCGTAAATTCACACTCGTCATTGCAAACAGTAATTTGCTATATGAGTTATTCTGCTGAGAAATCTAGTTTTAAACTAAAAAACCCGATGTGACAACTCCCTTTTGAGATTGCTTGATGTGATCATCCGGGTTTCTGCTCTGACATCGATATTTACTATAAGTAGAGATCAAGCTCGTGTTTATTTATAGATTTTGGAACGAATAAATATTTAGGATGATTCGTTTCGCAATTTGTTCTGTCTAACAATATGGGTAGTGTCGGATAGCGCCTTAAAACAAACTGATTACAAAATAGTCCAATGTTGTTATTCTTGTTAGTAAAGGGCTTCAATAAGTTTGTTGTTGTTGTTTTTAAAACACCAGCGACCAGTTATGATCATTATAGCGACGTCAAGCTATTTTGGTGGAGAAAGACCGCAAACAAATGTCCAGGTAGAAGCACCGGCGCATCGCAGGTCATCTGGAAGACCATCCCACATTAACTCCTTCGCCCCGAACGGGACTCGAACCCACGCGTTAAGAGGCTAAACGGTCATTCGGCGACTCTGCCACTACGCCATGGGCGCCCCGTGTCTTCAATAAGAGATAGATATATGAAGGCCCTTGATGTTGAATTGGATTGCGAATTAGTACTTGACAAACACGTGAACCCATCATTAAAAATTGAAGAATTGTTGACAAGCAGAAGTAGGCTACTGCTAATGAGTTTTTACCCTGCTTTGCAAACAATGCCTCATTTGGTATCGGAGATCCTTGAGAAGTACATCTTCTCTGCTTAACTCAAAATATTAACACCGAAAAATATTATACAATCAACGGTTCAACTAGTATACATAATGCGATATGAAAGACTGAAAAAATTTTTTTATTGAAACAGGTGCAAAAGTATCGCCACTTGTTGTTTATTCTTTATATTTCACATCATGTCATATAATCATGCCTTACATGCCGAATCAGTCGCACACAATGTGCATGTACAGTAAACTTATCCTTTTAGAATTTTCAGATTATTTTTGTTTTCATTTTAATCTATAAATTCAGATGTTATAACCCGATATTTCAAATATTGTTGCATGTAGAAACTTTTATTTACACAACTTAATAAAATAGATCTATACACGAATTTAAGTCATAATTGATTTCACAGGTTGATACTTACTGAGCTATGAAATCAGTATAAAATTCATTTGTATTTTTGTTAAATAGACTTTGGCGTTAATACATGCGAGTTTCTCCCTGAAAAAAGTGTGTAATTCTTAACTGGTTACCTGATAAATCAGTGCTCGCTATAATTATACAGACAGATTAGCTGGCATTTTTGCCGATACTGTGCAGCGACATTTCTATCATTTTAGCACAGGGGCACTTATGAGGTGTCCAGGGACTGAACCCGGCCGGTCCATTATACTGACACCGACGAGTCAGGCGTAATGCTGTCCCATTAGCCCCGAGCGTTAGGAGGGAAGCCACTACTGCCAACTTTAAAGTCTTTGGTTTGACCCGGCCGGGGTTTGAACCCGCGACCTTCCGATCCGCAAGCCGACGCTCTACCACCTGAGCTATTGCGGTGCTAATTTAAAACGTTGGATTCGCGTTTTCGATGTCTATTTATAGGCTGGTCAACATTGAAAATCCGTTGAATATGGCATAGCATTGGCTGGACGTAGACAATGGGATCGCTACAATTTATAGATTATTTTATATTTTATACCTCACGTGAATTTGCTTTATAAAATTGGCATATATATATATATATATATATATATGCCATTCGACAATCCGCAATGTTCCATGCAACATTATCGTGTTGGGCTAACATCCGCAATGTTCCATGCAACATTATCGTGTTGGGCTAACATCCGCAATGTTCCATGCTACATTATCGTGTTGGGCTAACATCCGCAATGTTCCATGCTACATTATCGTGTTGGGCTAACATCCGCAATGTTCCATGCAACATTATCGTGTTGGGCTAACATCCGCAATGTTCCATGCAACATTATCGTGTTGGGCTAACATCCGCAATGTTCCATGCAACATTATCGTGTTGGGCTAACATCCGCAATGTTCCATGCTACATTATCGTGTTGGGCTAACATCCGCAATGTTCCATGCTACATTATCGTGTTGGGCTAACATCCGCAATGTTCCATGCTACATTATCGTGTTGGGCTAACATCCGCAATGTTCCATGCAACATTATCGTGTTGGGCTAACATCCGCAATGTTCCATGCTACATTATCGTGTTGGGCTAACATCCGCAATGTTCCATGCTACATTATCGTGTTGGGCTAACATCCGCAATGTTCCATGCTACATTATCGTGTTGGGCTAACATCCGCAATGTTCCATGCTACATTATCGTGTTGGGCTAACATCCGCAATGTTCCATGCTACATTATCGTGTTGGGCTAACTAACATAGAATGCTAGTTTTTGTAACCCATTGCTGTTGTTCAGTTTTTATCATAAAATAAAAATCACATCAAAACGCCTCGGTTAACATAACTTGTCCAGGTTAAACATTCCGTTCTATCAGACCGGCCGCAATAGCTCAGGTGGTAGAGCGTCGGCTTGCGGATCGGGAGGTCGTGGGTTCGAACCCCGGCCGGGTCAAACCAAAGACTTTAAAGTTGGTAGAAGTGGCTTCCATCCTAACGCTCGGGGCTACGGGGACAGCATTACGCCTGACTCGTCGGTGTCAGTATAATGGACCGGCCGGGTTCAGCCCCTGGGCACCTCATAAGTGCCCCTGTGCTATAATGATAGAAATGTCGCTGCGCAGTATCGGCAAAAAATGCCGGCTAATCCCAATCCCAATCCCGTTCTATCAGCCTCCATTGTGTTTATATAATGTACATTGTACCGCGTATTGTACAGTAATGTGGCAAATGTGTTCGCTGTAAGATGTGTTATTTTTCTTACCTCTAACCGTGATGTCTTTTGATATAAGTATAACTTCCAGTATACCTAACACTAACGTCCTTTCTGTCCCTCGATGGCTTTTCAGAAAACATTGCACATAAATAATTTTGGTGATATTGTGTTATTTTTTATTGTTAAGCAATCCTTTTGTATTATATTCCAATGTTCTTAAACCATCACTGTCAAATAACATTCACACAACTTGGTACTATTTTTTTTATAAACTATTATATTAAAAACTTTAAAGTTATAATTTAAATAACTTAATTGTCTTCCAAACGAGTTTAAACTTTATTACGTAATATGAGTTAAAGTTTATATTCAAACAAAAATTGGACATACTAGATTAACTCATTCGTATCTTTAAAAAAGAGAAGTTCAACATGTATGTGTTCCTTGTCAGGAACCACTGACAGTCTGCCATATTTTATTACAGTGTATCGACACAGACAACATTCGGTCGAAGTATTTTAATGTCAATAACATGTACAAAATTCTTTAGGACAGTGTCGGATTCTAAACTTGTTTGCTTCTTGAACGTGATTAGTATTCTTAATAAGTTATATTTTTTAAACTCTTTATTTACAAACCGTTGTGCATTTTTAAACCGTTCATATATTAACCTATTTTCAATTATAGTTCACATTATTTTATCTTGATAGATTTTTGCATTTTCTATATTTTACTCACATAGTATAGTTTTAACCTGAATATTTTCTGTTCGCATTAAACTTTTTTGTATTCGACGCCGTATGACTTGTTAAGTCGGGTATTCGACACCACGGGATTACTGGATATATATCAAACTCCCCGCAGTGATTACTTCCCTTGACAGTACATATATCACTGCCACCAGCAAAATTTTCGCCCAAATACAGGCGGATAGTTTTTTTTTATTAGTTTTTTTTTGGACTTATCTCCTCAAAATAAAGTATCTTTCCTTTAAAAATATTAATTCATCATATTAAAAATAAAAAGTAACTTAAAATATGAAAAAAAATGAAATTATGAAAGTCAAATTTCACCGTACTGTACAGAATACAACGAACTATATATACAGAAAACTAAACATGGATGATCACCTCCTCGCTGATTAACAAATTAGGTCTCTCCTCACCCGTTAAACAACAAATTTTATTTATTAAAATCCCGTCTTTGTAATCAGAAACATTAAAAGGCCGCTTTTTCTCGTCACATAAAACAATTTGACTTACTTTCTTTTGTGGCGTGTTTATGGAGGCCGCCATGTTTACTTCACGTAATACTCTATCGTCACGTGATCCTTGCTGGGGGCAGAGATTTAAGTAGCAACGCGTGACGTAATCGCTGTGAGGAGATTGGATATATATATCGCGTAATCCCGTGGTGTTGACAATCGGAACACCTCGGATAATTCACGAATCATCTCTCGGATGTATGTAGGCAGTCGGATCACCTCGGCCATTTATTTAAATGGGACTTCTTTTGAGACAGACGTCAAAACAAAGATGACAGTTCGGGTGACAGCTCACTACAGTACGATGCCAGTAAAACTTCAATTAGTGGCGGCTTCAAATTTAAATCGTCCGATTTTTATTTACCCAGCACAGCTGTCAAACGATGGCATTGCTTATGGTTTGTGCGAACTACTTAGGCATATTCTTCTTCTGACTTCCGGCGAACAAAACGATTGTGGTTTGATCACGTATCCTTGCACCAGATACATCCGAGGGATGATTGTCCCGAGGACGGAATTACCCGAGGAGTTCCGATTGTGGTGTTGAGTACCCGACTTATACCTCCTAAAGCTCCTCAGTCAGCTCTTCAATGCGAAGGGCTGATTGTAGAGAAGCGAAAACAGAACCCATAAAATCGACATAGCAAAAAGTTCGCGCAATCTTTAAACCAACTGTACTAAATTGGCTCAACCCAGGACAATTCTGTTTTGACAATATTTAAGCAGTCCGGAAATTTCGCAGTTTATCCCTTTATGACTCAATCCTGGACCATATTCGCGCAATCCAGACCATTCACGGGTCGTTCCTTTATGACTCAATCCCGGACCATATTCACACAAACCCGGGCGCTTCATTACGCGTCTAGAATATCACCTTTCTTCTTATAACGCCAGTTGAACGTCTGGCTAAATACCAGGTAGAGTACAAACCTATTTGTCAGGTACGTTTTGCACGTTATGCACGTACTTAGACACAGGACTGTACAGCTCGCAATACTTGGCGACCTAATTGTGGTTCTTAGTATTATATTAACCCATTAACATGTAACGTTCGATTCAATAAATGTCGCCCCATACGTTTTTGTCATTAATCACCAACTCCTCTTGCAACATTTGTTTTTATTATTTTCTTAATGGCATGCGCGGTTTTCTGGGGACTGGTGTTGGGGGAAGTAGCAATGGGATTTTGATTACCATAAAATGTTTTTGATTGATGGATAACGTAATTTTATAAGAAAAAAAAGCTATTCTTAGAACTATGAATTGCATGAGCTTGATATTAAAATATCCCAGCTAAGATCATACAACGACATGACGACGACGAAGACGGCGGCGACGACGACGACGACGATGATGATGATGATGATGATGATGATGATGATGATGGTGATGATGATGATAATGATGATGATGATGATGATGATGATGGTGGTGGTGGTAGTGGTGGTGGTGGTGACGATGATGATGATGATGATGATGATGATGATGATGATGATGATGATGATGATGATGATGATGATGATGATGATTATGACGACGATGATGATGATAAATATGAGATTAGAGATGGATATGAAGAAGAAGAGGATGAAAAAAGGAATGCTTTATTGTTTGCCTAAAAGCTGATATTATCGGCTTCAAGTTAAACTTTATGGTTCGCCTTGCGATAACTAAGAAGTTGAGAGAGTCTATGAACGCATTTTGTAATTCCTTATACCATACTTTGAATAGTTGTATAATCTAATTGCCAGTTCATATTTATTTAATGTGTGTTATCTAGTGAAAAGAACAGCGAAAAAACATAAATATGCACTCAAATTTGGAAAACAGAAACAGCGTAAAATTTGGACTGCGAATCGCCAGTGACCTAGTGGGTAGAAGAGTTAACTTGGAACGCTTCTGATTCCATCCACCTTAACCGCGTTGGTTCGAGCTCTGGCTTGGGATCGAACTTATATAGAAGTAGATCTTCCAGCAGACGTGTGGCGTGCCAGTGGTTCTAGCAAGACATTTTTTGAAGATGTTACTTCGCTTAGGATAGAAGGTTGACTGACAAATATATGTTTATTTGATACATCTGAAAATACAAGTAAAACCTATTATTTTCCATCCTCTTCCATCTTCTTCATCGCTTTTACCTCTTAATTATAATCCACTTCTCTTATTCTCTCCTCCTCTCATTTGTATCCCTCATTTCATACCTCTTATTTCATACCTCTCATTTCATACCTCTCATTTCATACCTCTCATTTCATACCTTTCATTCCATACCTCCAATTTCATGCCTCCAGTTTCATACCTCTCATTTCATACCTCTCATGTCATACTTCTCATTTCATACCCTTCATTTCATACCTCCAATTTCAAACCTCTCATTCCCTACCTCCAATTTCATACCTCTCATTTCAAACCCCTCATTCCATACCTCCAATTTCATACCTCCAATTTCATACCTCTCATTTCATACCTCTCATTTCATACCTCTCATTTTAAACCCCTCATTCCATACCTCTCATTTCAAACCCCTCATTTCATACCTCTCATTTCACACCTCTCATTTCATACCTCTCATTTCATACCCCTCATTTCATACCCCTCATTTCATACCCCTCATTTCATACCTCTCATTTCATACCCCTCATTTCATACCCCTCATTTCATACCCCTCATTTGTACCTCTCATTTGATACCTCTCATTTCATACAATGTACCTCTCCTTTTATAACTATCATTTAATACCTCTTATTTCATGCCTATCATTTCATACCTCTAATGTTATACCTCTTATACATTTATCTTCTCTATAAATCTTCTCAACTCCTTTTTAGTACTGTATGTCGTAGTAACTATAATCGTAGTTAAAAACTGAAAATACCAATCACCACTATCTTCTCCACACTTCGTTATTCTAAAGGTGGTATCAGAAAGTTTGCCTATATCTAATATATGTAACAACATCTAACCTCTCTTTGGGGGTATTTGTGCATAATTTCTGCACACACAAAAATTGTACTTTTGTCTAAGTTTTGACGATTTTTCAACAGTATCTCAATTTTAGGCAGTAAAACGCGTTAATCAACATTTAAAATGTTCATTCTCTCAAATCTATAAATAAGAAAGATTGGGATTCCTGCTAAAAATAGACATCGACGTCACAGCGGATGACGTGGATGAGCTATAACATAAGTGGTCACGTGGTTTTCTTTGTTTAAAAATAGGTAATTGTGCAGCGTGGCTCAGATAGGAAATACATGTTTTAATGACGATTGTGGCGTTATGGTTCACTTTAAAGACAAATGTAAAACATCGATGAACATTTTTTTCCTATTTCTATTCAGAAAACAATAATTTATTTAGATGTTTAATGAAAATAGTTTTGTTCCAAATTGTCGGATACCATCTTCAACTCTTCTTTTATCTTCATTATTAATCAGAAAAATGCGCAATTTTTTGTTTATACATTTAATTCGAAACTCACATTTTTTTGTCGTACCAAGTTTAATTTGTTTTGCTCATAAGTATGTTAAATATAGTGTTTTTCCCCACTTATATACCCATTTTCATAGATTTTTCTCTAAATGTTTGTAAGAGTAATCATTTTCATAAGGCAGGTGTTATTAAATATAAACATAATTATTCCTCAGCAATAAAAATATAATTATTTTCGCAATCTCTCGCGTGCGTCCCTGCTATAAAACAACACTTAAATAACTCACCGATTGTGTTCATAATTTCTTAAGTTTTATTACTAGCGTTTTGTAGTTGTATAATTACACATACCGTTTACGTGATCGATTGGCAAAAATTCAATTTAAACATAATGCGGGTTTGACAGTAGTTGTTTTGCTTGTTTTGAACGGTTTTTGCCTATTACACTATCAAAATTACTTTGTTTTCTTTTCTGATGTACTTTTTTCAGGTTCATTTGTTTCATTGTTGGTACATCCTCAACTTTCGTTAAAGAGCGCACTGTTTTGTTCTTTGCCTCATACATCATAAAAATCCATCTTTTGTTTTGTATTTCTTAGTTCGATTTATAACATGTACGTTTTGTTTTTTTCTTAAACAACAATGTGTACTTATAACTATGGTTAGCGAGCGTTTAACTGTTGTTTTATATCTGGTAAGGAATTTCAGCTTAAAGAGCAGGAGTGTACACAACTTGGGGTTTGTCGAGAGCTGTGTCTGTTCGAACAACCACAAACCCTCTTGACCGGGAAGGTTGCTGTAGAAATGAACAGTAGCATAATAATTGAGCAGAACCCAACAGATTGAGCGGATAAAATGTGTTACTATAATTACATGCATCACACTTGAGTCGAAGTGAGGCGAGATGAATGAAACCGTGAGAATATCGCAGCTTTTCTCGTATCACATGACCGTAATATGCGGATGGCTCGGTTTTCTAGATAGCGGCTCAAGCAGACATCGAGATAGAACAGATGCAACTAGATATCGTTGCGCGAAACTGATTGGCGCATCGCTGTGGTAGCGAGTATTTGCCTGGAAGATATAATATCGCGATAGTGTGCTGAGAATCGCAGACTTAGCGAGGTTGCGTTACAGATATGACATATAGTTTGTGAGTGGATTGGAGTGCCTATTTTGGGTCTACAGACAGGATAAAAAATATTAGATTTATTATTTAATCCCTCTTTGTGCTACCTGGTAAAAAAGAGGCGGGTCATTTATTTACAAAAAAAAGGATATGACTTTTATTACGAAGTGGTTTACCAGCAACTAATTCCAGTGTCATTGCTAGACTTGTTAAAAAACTATGTGAAATCAAACGTGCACTATGAGAGCGGGACCTAGCTTAATATTTCATTGTGCATAATGCTTTCACTAAATTACTTATTGTTTAAGTAATTCGCTCCATTCCTTAATGGCTAACTTTTATGGCGGTGAGATGTTGACAATTCTAGAAAATCTTAGCACGCAGGACTCAACAAACGTTGAACAGGACATGGATTATTATTTGTTCGAATTCAATCGTGAATTCACCCGAAAAGTGCTTCCGGTGAGAATTATTTTCGGACTAACAGCGTGTTTTGGCTTGATCGCAAACATCTTTGTCGTGTATATATACGGCAGTAAGTACAAACGATGTAATTTTAAGTATTTCCTGTTCGTGATGGGGGTGATTGGATTGGTGCAGTGTTCCATCATGTTGCCCACCCAGCTAGCTGAGATGCACTACTGGTTCACATTCCCGACATCGTGGCTCTGCCGGGTCTCCGCCTATGTTTTCGGCTATACCGTCATCGCCTGCTATTGCGTCCTACTCCTCATCGCCGTTGACCGCTTCCGGAAAGTCTGCAGGCCGTACGGCTGGCAAATCCAATCCAACGTCGCCCGAAATCTCTGCATCTTTGTCAGCCTCGCGGCACTTGTGTTCGCGCTTCCTCCTGGAATAATCAGCGGTCATCATAAATTTGAGACGTCCTACCAAGGTACAAATATTACGGTCACCGTTTGTGCGACGGATGATACGTTTAACGACAGAGACTGGGCTATACTGGTTCTACTGGTGTCGGGAGGGCTGCCAGTGTCTATCATTATCCTTATAACGTGCACTTTATACGGGTTGATTTTGAAGAATTTTTACTACGGCAATACTATAAAGCTGACAAGCCTGTATGCGAAATCTTCCCCTCGTATGGGTAGCGTAAACAACGAGAAAGGGACCAATGCAGTGCCGACGCCAACCCTACCCAGGAAGGAGAACTCCCTGTCCCCACCCCCTACGCCGCTGACTCCAATGTCGCCGATAGCAAAAACAGATGTTCAGGTTAAGCTTCAACGCATGTCGACTTTGCAGAAAGTCATAAACTCTCTCTTGGGCCGAGACGGGAGTTTCCGAAGTGAGAAACCGTGCAGCGGACCTTTAAAAACAAGTGGTTCGAACGGGCCGCGCAGCGGAGTTCGTCAAAGAATGTTGCGGAAAACACTGATAGTGCTGGTCATAACCGTGACCTGTATAATAGCGTTAATTCTGACATTCTGTCTTCACATCATAGCAGAAGACCTCAACTTACACATTCAAGACATTCCCATTTCACTTTTAAACGCTTTTGTCATTTTCCATCGTGGTAGTTTTTCAATAATTTGTGCAATATTTCCGTTTGTGTATGGGATTCGTGACGCCAAGTTTCGACAAGCTTTCCGGAAAATGTTTTCATTGAACAATGCTCAAAAGACCGCTCTTCCGACACAACAGAATAGTGAGACGGATGGGTCAAAGTGCTAGATGGTTAAACACTGTGATAGGTTACATTTCTGTACAAACTCAAAGCATCGTTATGCACACAATCAAGTGATTTTTATAACATCTTAATTAATACATAATAAATAATTATAATACCATGCATATGTATGGTAAACATGCATGCTCTTTAACGTAAGCTATTGATTATGTTAATTTTTAAAGATTTATATAAGAATATACATTGCAAAATTAATTATTCTACGACAAATGCTATTTATATTTCAGCTTTTAAATGGGTCGGATTAAATTTGCGAAAAAGAAAAAGAAACCTGGTTTAAACAGATGGGAGTTTTAAGTTTTGTACTAAGCGATTTTTTAAAATTCTGTCTTATTTACAATTATCATATTTTGTATTATTAATATTTTTGAAAGTCTTATTTGTTTATTCAAGTTTAAAAGTCAGATAGATTTTTTCTGCAATTAGTTATTCAAACATTCTAGAATAAAATTTCACTGTATTTTATTTATTTTATTTATTGATTTATTTAAAAAAATATTTTATTTATTTTTTATTTTTTTCGCTTTTTTATGAAAAGAACACTTAAAGCCAATTAGACAGTCAAGGTCATGACTAGACTTCTCTAGTGTTTAGACACAATGGCTGGGCATGCAGGTTAAACGCCGAAGACGCATTTTGAAAGGAATTTAATACCAATAATTTGTCTAAAACTAAAATGAGAAAAGATTGCTAATTCCGTGCATGTTCCTTTATAATAAACTCTTCTAGACACATTACGGACAGAGTACTCCGTGATTAAGGCATAATCAAAATTGTGTGTTTGCTTTTGAAATGCATCGTAGTGATAATTATGATACTTATATCCAGTCATTTGGTGGAGGAAGACCCCAGACAAATGTATGGGTGAAACTACCGGCTCACCGCAAGTTAGCTGGAAGACCTTCACACATTACATGTACTTCACACATTACATGTAAGCCTTTTGCCCCGAACGGGACTGAACCCACGCGATGAGAGGCTAAGCAGTCAGAGGAGTTTCAAATCGGCGACACTGCCACTACGCCATGAAAATTCTATACGCAGTATACGTTATTTATTTGAACGTTTTAAACTTTCGATTTTCCCCAATCGATTGTACGCTTGTTCGTAAGTGCGTAAGCCGAGGCAAGCATCTGACTGTATCTACTTATCGGCCCCATAATGCTATTAGAATCGCGTTCGTTTGTTAGATATTTAGTGTGTTTTAATGGTGCCTTGACGTTTCCACTGGCAATAGGCACGGTCGTTTTTTCTAGTTTAGGGTCAACAAAATACTTAACTGCCAACTTCAAAGGTACACAGGGATATGTGATACGTTATTTGATAATAATTTAAAAATAAGTCGAACCCAAATTTCAAAAATTAAGTTCTGTCTCTTCTCTAAAAAGCTATTGATTTCATCTCAAATTTGGTTACATTTTGACATTTTAGTGTATTAGTCACCGTCATATAAAATTGCTCTTTACATCCTTTTACTTAAGTACAGTTAAGTTTCACGTGACATCATCTTCCAGCTCAGCTATTTGTCACTGAGTTGTATTAATATCCCCGCAATCAGTAATAGCGACGGATAAAATCGAAGAATATGAAGTTGTGGCTTCTTTTTTACTGCCATATATAGTAACACTCACTTGAACAAAGTGTTAAAGCATGTAGTCTAAAATACTTTCCTGATAACATTTGTTTCATTTTATCATCTTTTTAAGGTTGACGCGCCACTGCCTGTCAAACGCTTAATGCTTGCTGCTAAGAGAGGGAGGGAGAGAGAGGGAGAGAGAGAGAGAGAGAGAGAGAGAGAGAGAGAGAGTGAGAGAGAGAGAGAGAGAGAGAGAGAAAGAGAGAGAGAGAGAGGGGGGTGGAGAGGTGGAGAAAGAATAAGAATGAGAAAGAGCGAAAGAGAGAGAAATAGAGAGGGAATGAAGAGAGTTTGAGAGGGAGAGAGAGAGAGAGAGAGAGAGAGAGAGAGAGAGAGAGAGAGGGGGGTAGAAAGGAAGATATAGATATTAGGAGAAATATTATTTAATGCCGTCAAATTGCGCTAATTTTCTTCTTTCAACATGTAAAGATGGTATCCGACAGTTTGTTTATATCTTATATGGGTAACATAATATGACCACTGTCATACTTTAGTCTAAGTTTTGACGATTTTCAACAGTATCTCATTTTTAGGGCAGTAAAACTTGTTAATCAAGACATAAATGTTCATTCTTTTCCAATCTATAAAAGTTAGATTCCTGATAAAAATGGACAACGACGTCACAGCGGATGACGTAGAAAAGCTAAAACATAAGTGGTCACGTGCTTTTCTTAGTTTAAAAATAGCTAACTGTGCAGCGTGGCTCAGATAGGAAATACATGTTTAAAATGACGATTGGGACGTTATGGTTCGTTTTTTAAACAGGTGTACGACATCAATCAACAACGTTTTGTGAAACCTGTTCCGGTAACAGTTGTTTATCATGATGCTTAATGAAAAATATTTGTTCCAAACTATTGGATACCACCTTTATATGTACTATATACATGTATCTCATCTTTAATGTTTTCTCGGTTGTCGCTGGCTTAGAAGCGTGCGAATATGCATGCAACCAAGTTTTAATTCAGCTTCTCATGGCAAAAAATTAATATTTGAACATATATTAGCAAAAACTCACCTATTAATTTTATTTTTAATGTAAATATAATTATCTAATTTTCTTGATGATGATTGAATGTTCTGTTGGGTTGTATTTGTCGGACGTTATTCACAATTACAAATCATTCCTTAGATGTTTAGAACAATTTTACCTCATCCGTTTAATGCCAGTACATTATGTAAAAAAGACACTTATATAAAATAATGTATTATTTGCTATGTATATTTGCAATTTTATTTGTCTCTAATAATGTGCATGTACTATCTAGTCCATTTTAAAGTGCTATGTTTATATGGTTCAATATTGTGTTTATGCCGTGCGTCAGTGACATATGACATGTGTGTGACACTCTGTTACGTTTGCTACACAATTGAATTTGAACACACAAAAAAAGATATTTGAAAAAAAGAATTCATAAACAACTAATGCGTTTTATTTAAATGGAGATAATGTGTAATTTTTCCTCTTAATAAAAATGTATAATTTATAATTCTTATTTTTCTTTAGTATGAGTTTATTTGTCTCTCACCCTGAAGCTAATCATCTTGCATAAACAGGCCTCAATATATGCGATTTGTCATTAAGCGCTATTTGCGGAATCTGTTTATAGTCATCACAAATACACTTTGATATATTCCGCATTATGGTTATTGTAGGAGACACGGCTTAAAGGTGGTGTCCAATAGTTTTGGAACTGATCTTGTTACTCAAACAACCACACACGTTGTTTTTGTGTGTGTGTTTGTTTGTTTTTTGTGTGTGTTTTTTGTGGGTTTTTTTCTTGTTATTTTTTGGTGTTTTTTTTTTTTTTTTTTTTTTTTTTTTTTTTTTGTTACAGGAAAAGATCCCGCGGAATGTTGCATATTGTTGTCTTACATCTATGTGCATAGTGCAGCAGAAGACATTTCCCATCATTATTTTCGATATCAGCCCACGCTGCACTGTTATCTGCTTTTAAGCTAAGAAAACCACTTGACCACTTACTTTTGAGAGCACGTTATATCATCATAAAGATAGTTTGCTTTGATGTCGATATCTGCTTTTAATAGAGATGACGAATTTGCTTATTTATAGATTAGGAAAAAAAGAACATTTAGAACGAATATTTTCGCGATATGTAATGTCTAACAATTGAAGTTTCGTTCAAAATTGTCTTTATTTAAACTAAAACGCAAGTCTTTGCAGAAAAAATGCCATAATTACGCCCAAACGGGTGTAAGGTTTTGTTCAATTGTGTTTGACATAGGCAATCTTTCGGATTCCACCTTAAACCCGATGTACACTATTTACTCTGAACAATGTTTGCTAATTCAAACTGTATTGTCAGAATTCCCCGTCAATGACAGATTTATGCATAGTGCAAATAATTAACGAAAATAAACGACAAGTGCCGACGTCGGCTTACGACTTTACACCAGAGATAGCGGTATTACCCGACAAGTACCGATTACTGCATTACGCCTGATACCGATGAGTGTCTAAAGTTACCGGACCAGTTCCTGTCATCTGTTATGTAACTTTATTGTCGGAGACCCACAAAGTGTATGCCCTTGGATGTCCTGAAATCAATTGTACACTATCATTTTACTTCAGTATTTACTGTTTGCATTGCAAGTGTTTGTTGTTTTAATAAAGTATTTTCTTACTAAAAAGTGTATCTCCCTTCTTTACTCTCTGTTAACGGTAAGAACTAGTCAATCCTACATTTCCTACAGCTTAAATGTATGGGTGGATGGATGGATGGATAGACAGACAGACAGACAGACAGACAGACAGACAGACAGACAGACAGGCAGGCAGGCAGGCAGGCAGGCAGACAGACAGACAGACAGACAGACAGACAGACAGACAGACAGACAGACAGACAGACAGACAGACAGACAGACAGACAGACAGACAGACAGACAGACAGACAGACAGACAGACAGACAGATAGATAGATAGATAGATAGATAGATAGATAGATAGATAGATAGATAGATAGATAGATAGATAGATAGATAGATAGATAGATAGATAGATAGATAGATAGATAGATAGATAGATAGATAGATAGATAGATAGATAGATAGATGATAGATAGGTAGGCAGGCAGGCAGGCAGGCAGACAGGCAGACAGGCAGACAGACAGACTCGATGTCAACCACGGATTATTAACGAACGAAAAAGTGAAAAAAAAGTATGAAACTATTCTCGATCATTATCGGAAAAGACGAAATTAAGAGGAAATTAAAACCGTCGATGAAAGGCATAGTTCATCATTTTAGCTATGTGTAGATCGTCAAAATACTTTTATATCTCTTGTATATCTATTGTACATTGTAAACAATGCAGTAAACTCATGATGAGTATATTGATTGCACAGTATTGTTTGTTGAGTGTGAGCAATTTGATGCCTTTGATCAGTCTCTTTGAAATATAAACATCTGGCCTATTGGACCAAAGAGGCTATTATGTGACTTTCCTAGCTGGCAGTTTAACAATACAGTTTATGCTATGACTAACAATGGCATGACAAATAACAATGGCGTGAGCATAAGACTATCTTTTTACATTTAATCTCATTTCCTATAAAAGAAAAATTTACGAAGTCAAGATTTTGCTGCAGTCTGCTATCAAAATGCTGACTGGCTTAGTCTCATAACTATTTTTCTAAACCCGAAAGCTTGTAATAATACCAGTTTTGCTCTTTTGCTGACTGAAACTATAGAAAACAATTGAAAATGGAATTTGGTTATGTTTTTAACTTTTCTCCACTTGCTTTGTAAGTTGAATAGCCCATAAAAATATAAATATGTGCGTTTAATTATGTTTTTAAAATACCCTTCGATATTCTGAATGACCCCCGAAACATATATGGTGTCATTTACAAATGACACCCATTCATTTAGATTAGGCAGCAACACTGCCTATTGACTTGTACGTCTTCCTAACTGAAAAGATAAATGTATTCCCTAAAAAGATCCATCAAAATGCCGCCCAATGATGACCAAGGTCTGTGTGAACAGTTAAGAATAAATCACTACTCGTCATTGCAAATATGTATTTCCTATCCTAGCCACGCTACAAAGATAGCTCTTTTTTAAACTTGAATAAACACGTGACCACTTACTTTTGACCACGTTATAAAGTCATCCTAGTAATTCACTCTGACGTCGATATCTATTTTTAGCATATACCACTATCGAGCTTTTCATACAGTTGGAAAAAATATACACATGTGAGTGATTTTTTTTTCGCGATTAGTTCTGTCTTACAATTCAATTATTGTCCGAAATCTTTCTTATTAGGGCTAAAGTGTGGATTTATACAAAAATTATGCCCAAATGCCCCAAAGCAGTGGTTCGATAGTGTTATATGTATTTGATATAGGCAAACTGTCGGATAGCACCTTTAAATGCAGGAACTATGTCTAAGGAAACATCAAAAGTAAAATTTTAATCTACGAACACAAAGTTGTAATACATATCTCTCCACCAGATGCTAACAATGTGTGTTCGTCCAGAGAAATTATCGGAGAAGTTCCTTTATAAGATTACAAAATCTGTCAATACAGAAAAGTAATTAATTGATTCAGCAGTTTTACATCTGTTTTTCGTGGTGCAAACGGATCGCAATAAATACACACCTTACTCTTACTAGCGTAACATAACAACTGCAGATTTTGTCTTTTTGTGTTATCATTTTTTAGGACAATGCGTACGCAGCTGCGTATTCTGCGTACAGACATCTACGCGCCTGGATAAAAAGATATATAAAATCGTGGATGTCGCTGCACAGTTTATGCGATGCCGTTTTTCATGTACAAAAAGGTTGAACTTTTGTGTATTCTTGCTAATGGAGATCGTCATACATGTGTAAAATATGCAATACGTATCCACTCGGCGGTTTCCGGACAAGTGCGGAATTCATATTCGTAGACATAGCCAAGGGCGGTCCTAGTGCATTATGTACGTCTTGATTATTGAGAACAATACCAGATGTCTAATGCAGTCAGAACCGCTTTGACTGTTAAAACTAGAATAATCAAGTTAATCAAACATACCATTGATAGTACAGAGGTCCTTTTATTGTAGTCATTCTTAACATTAATTGACTTACCTTCAGTTAACTATTGCAGTTACGACAACTAAAACATGAAAAATGTGTAACCATAAACATGTACAACAAAATATTTACTAACGTTGTAATCAGCACGTCGGAAAATAATTCAAACATGATTAGTTTTGGAACAGAAAATCAAGAAGCACAACACATGCAACTACAAAACATGCAAAGGTATATTATATACAAACATTAAACATGTACCACAAAACACACAAGGGCATATCATAAACAAACATTAAACCGCTACCACAAAACATGCAAATACATATTATAAACAAACATGGAGCATGTACCACAATACATGCAAATGCTTATTATAGACAAACATTAAACATGTACCACAATACATACAAAGGCATATTATAAACAAACATAAACCAGCTACCACAAATCATGCAAATACATATTATAAACAAACATGAAGCATGTAAAACAAAATTTTCAACTGCATATTATAAACAAACACTAAAAATGTAACCACAAAAATGCAAGGGCATATCGCACACAAATATTAAACATGTAACTACAAAACATGCAAATACATAATACAAACAATCACTAAACCGGTTAATACTAAATAATAAAAAGGCATATTACAAACAAACAATGAATATGTAACTACACAATATGCCAATGTATGCAAACAACTGTTTAACATATAAACTACAAAACATGCAATATTACAAACAAACGTTAAACGTGTAACCACGAAACATTTAAAGGTATATTGCAAACAATTGCTGAACATGTAACTACAAAACATGCAAATATATATTTCAAACAAACATCAAACACGTAAGTACACAAAATATAGTGGAGCAACTTTTTTGTAGAAAAGAACGAACATAAAAAACAAGCTAGACAACTTAAAATTAACAACATTTTGTCAGTCTCAAACTCAATTTGTTATCAAAACTAGCTTTGCAAACATTTACCCTTAATGTTTATGTAAATATCACATTTACATTTACCTTTACTTATACAATGATTTATGTATCTAATTAGTTTCCTATTACCCATGAAGGAGGGGGTAAATTCTTAGGGTGCGTAATTAACATGCAATATTGGCGAGAAAGTAGTTCCCGGAGTTAACACCCACTCGCGTCGCAGGGGTCTTCCTTGCTAAAGATGTAGCTAGGAATTTATGATATAATGCTTAATAACTACTTACGCAGCGGATGTATGTAATAAACAATAAAACGTACCCTCAGAGATAATTTAATTAGCCGCAGATGCGATTCCTCCGCCGTACAAGGTTGGCATTACGCACTAACATTGAATGGTCCTGACCTTTACGCCGGTTTACAATAAGAGTACATTTTTATTGATTTAGAACTACATGTAATTATTTTTACACATGTTATATGCTAGGCAGTGTTTGCAGAGTATGTAAGTTGTATTATTGGTAGATTTATGCTAATGTCAGGATCAGGTTTCTGCGGGTGCATAATAAAAATCAGCCTACTTTACTATCCTGACATCTGTGGTACAAATCAGACCAAGGAAATGTAATTGACAAGGAGTGTACATATCAAATGATGGTCGGTTCTTTGTGAAATATTTTGATAATGTAATATCTACACTTAAACAGTTAAACATAAACGGTGTTTATTCTAACTGCTTAAGTTACACATCGCAATGTACATGCAATTACCAGTGACGGTTTTAGAGAAATGCGCGATGGGCTCACGGAACATACTTAAAATGAAGTACATTATATATCAACATAATTCAAATACTGTTAAATTTAAATCAGGTTTTGTCTCCAGATACTTGCGAGAAGGCATCTCAGAAATTTCAGAAATCAAATTCTCATGGGAAAGCATGTAGCTGGTACCCTCTAGTACAAAAGGTGTACAGAAACCAATCTTCAAATAAGCCATTACGGGTTTCTTAAATACTGATTCTCGCGAATGTTAACAGTTAAGACAACGGAACTTCGAGAATTATTCTTTGTACCGACAATTCATTTTAGAAACGCGCATTTTTATATATGTAAGATAATAAATTGAATGGCAGTATTACTGTGAATGCGTCGAGTTGTTCTCTCAATGTCACAGTCAGACACTCGGATTGTCTTTCACTTCGGAACAGGTCCTTGGACTGAGGCTAGATTGATAATGACATAACACTACAACAAGTGACATTTCTGCAATATCTGTCCCCGAGGTGAGGACTTCATAGTCAGCCTGCCATTGGATCAAGGATAGGAATGAAGCTCCTTGTTGGCGACTCGCTGAAGCGCGACGCCTATATTTTGGAATGCACACAGAAATTTGCACATGGGGAAAATTTGTTATGCGGACTTACTTAACCTGATCAATACGGGTTCTCATTCGGCTAACATTGTTCTATTTTATGTTGATGTTTTTTTTTTAAATATTTATTTGTGTGTGCGTGCGTGCGTGCGTGCGTGCGTGTGTGTGTGTGTGTGTGTGTGTGTAACTTTCAAATAAACAATAAAATACTGAAAATATACTATCTAACAATACTTATTTCTGTAATGTGAGGCTGCTGCACATGTGCAGTTTCTGCTAGAACACTTTAGTTTTATAGTTAATTATAATAATTTTGCATTTTTTCTAAATATGTAACATCTTAGATAACCTATTTAATGGTGTCGGGTTTTGCTTTTTATTTTGTTTTAAACCATCCTATGGTCCCAGGAATATAATTTAAACAGGTTTTTTCTCGAAAAAATATAGTATAATGAAAACTTTCAAATAAAAACCATAACGTTTCAAGTGTCTTTGTTACTTGCTCCCATATTGCTTTAATCTCTCTACATTTCCATCTTTTTGCGTCGCCTTTGATGCTTCGCATCAACGACTTTTCTTGTTTAACTTCTGTAATGTTGAGATACGGATGGCGATCAGTTTGGATGCTGGACAATGTTGGAAAAAGGATAGCTGGTGTGTCAGAATTAACTGGACTGTAAAACATGTAGTATGACGCGAGTGTTTTTTTTTTCTCTCTTTTGTTTCTTGTTCATTTATCAAGATCTAGATACTCCCTATCTCTGTCTACCTCGTCCCTTTTTTTCATTCAGATACAAAATTCAGTGATTATAAAAATAGAATAACTCGTGTTGTTTTTGTAAGTACGCTAAACAAAAGGTTCAGCGCGCGTGTTTACATGCATTCGCTGCAATAGTGCAATAGACTGATGCGGAATGCAGAGATATACAAAATGCATTAACTGATACAGGATCGTGTATCCACTGTGGAAAAACAGAGAAAAATGGGAAACAACAAGTAGTGATACTGTGCTGGAACAGAAATAGTTAAAGTAAACATTAAACGCTCTTTAAGAATTGGTTGCAACCAACTTTGATTTTCTTAGACAGCCTTTGCACATTATAGCAAGTTATCCAGCAATTTCGATGCATTTAGACCTTAGAAAACAATAACTATTATAGTGTAAATTTTACATTATATTAAGGCTTTTTTTCTTTATTTATAAGTTTGCATTTATGGAAAATATAGGTACAGTCTGTTAAATTTGGAGATTCGGACCAGTATTGTTTCGTACCTAAGTTTATGTTTTATAAGAATAGTATTTAATATTGTTGCATATTTGATGACGTCATAATGTTATACTAAATTCTCTTGTATTCTAATTCTAAATAGGTAAATAAGAAACGATCCAAACAAAATTTCCACAGATATTTAATTCTAATCTTCCACTGGACAAAGGCAAACAGGGTACATGTAAATGTGTGTCATAATCAACATTTGGTGCATTGTATATATAAACAATTTTAAGAGTAAGTCTCATTTTTATGTATTTTTGTATTTTCTTTATTTATATATATTTATTTCTTGTATTTTTCAGTTTTTACCTTATGAGACCAATAGATGTCATAAAGTAACAAGTAGTGTTTGTTTTTTTCGTTTTTTTTTGTTGTTGTTTTTTTGTTGTTGTTTTTGTTTATTGTGTTGTTGTTGTTGTTTTTGTTGTTAAGCTGGCTGCACGTCATAGGCAGAACATGCATATAGTGAACATTTCATATAATAATAGTACATGTATACAGCAACACACAACAACTAGAGGACACAATTATTTTAGATGGCATTACGCAATAATGTAATACTTTTACGTATGTTTTATTTTAAATTAGAGATAAAACGAACATTAAGTTTAATACTTTTTTTCAAAATACACATACAATGTACATTGTTTGAATGTGAATTTCTTTGTTGTTTTTAACGTCAGCAGTTGGAAGTACAGAACATGTTTGTATTGTTTAACTGAATTGATGTAGTTTAAAAGATGGTCACCTGTCCTGTTATTGTTGTTTTAAAAACAAAAAGTAAGTGGCATGTTATCACAAAAAAAACAAAGTGATGCAATCATCTGGTTTAAAACATATTCAAACCGTCATCATAAAAACTAAAACGGAAGCGGTCCAAAGGAAATATCAATAAACAAAAGAATTTATATTGAGAGGTACAGAAACTAAGCTGAAGACACAGTAATACATAATGTGCAATTTATAAGAGCGGTTGACAAACTGACTTGTAAATGAGTTTCTCTTCCCTCGAACTCCCGGTCATTCCAGTGGATGTTCGAGCGACTGGTGTTTTACTTTATGCATTATACATGCATATTGAAAATACGAAAGACATATATGAAATGAAGAAAAATCGAATTGGTCAGCTACACACGTTGGAAAATACACATATATGCATACTTAATAAAACAATAACAGCCAAAAGAAAAAAACAACATTATTTATTAATATGTTTTCTTAAAATAATTTCGATGTTTTGTAAACATCAGATTTCTTATTGCCGAAAACAAATCAGGAGATCAGAGTGTCCAACCTAGAACATAACACAGACCTCTGACATCCAAGTCCATTCAATTATTCATAAGCCTCAAAAACTCCTAAATCATATTGCGATTGGCTGATTCTATCATCACTGCCTGTAATTTTTTTCAACACAAGTTCAATACGATTGTCCCCAGACAAATTGCGATTAGGTTCTCTGAGCACAAGATGTTAGTTTGTTTGTTTGTTTGTTTTGTTTCTTGTGATAATCGTCCCACGAACAGCAACTCAGTTTGTGTCCAATTGAAGTAGATATAGTTCTGTCTCTGCTGAGTATAAAATGCCATGAATACATGCATTATACCACACCCAGTCCTATTATAGTGACACTGGGCAGGCCACTCGTTCGCTTGAGCAAAAATACGACTACAAAATCTACTGACTTTGTCATGTCGCGGCGTGGGATCAAACGCACGGCCTCCCGTACGTGAAGCCGACTATCTATCAATTGCGCTACCTTGTCTAGTTGGAAAAAGGTCGTTTTCAAATGTAAAAGATAGACCGAAGCGACATTCTCCGGCGATGCGTTAAAGACGTTGATGGAAACCGGCTTGCGGAACTTTTCTAAGCAAATTATCTCAGCGTAATAAAACTCATAGAGAAAATGGTTCATTTTATGACCCCGATAATCTAATCCTCAGTGCGGTTAGCTAGGATTTTATCTCTGCCAATACTAACCGATCTTAGCATATACTGTTAAAGTCGGTATGAGGTTAGTAAGTCTTTAAAATGTCTACAATTTCTGTGCTACATTTTACATTCGGCGTAGGAATCTGTCGATTGGAATATCACATTCAGCAACACTGTGATTTGTAAAACTATTGTCACCGCAGAGATAATGCTCAATTTTAGCAAATGTCGTGAAGTTATAATTGTACTTTCTGCGCAGCCGTCCAGTGGATACTTGCACATTTTCTGGTCACACCAAGTTTAATTGAATGAACAAAGGTGAATTTGCTGCCTCCCTGTTACATTGATCGTCATTTATATAATTAACATATACAAATGTTTTTAGTTTATCAGGAACGTTAACTTTAAAGATTGTCTTTGAACATGGTTGTCCGTTGAACCCGTTTCCACGCAGAATAGAGTTGGGCATCTTTTTTGTTGCTTTGTTGACTGTTTGTGGTCTTCCCCCTGTCGGTATTCTTCACGACGGACGAGGCGTTGCTTCCAAATGTTACTAGTAGATTCCTCGGTGTGTTAACATGTAAGGGTCCCAGACCGATTTTACATAAAATACCAGACCTTCGGTATAAATGATTTGTAGCTTAGGTGTTGTTTATTTTTAACCTATTGCGGCTGATGTTTGAGATCATGACTTTGATTGAAGTCTTGCTGATTTTCTAATAAACGGTTGATTCTCCATCAAGTATGATTATTTTTACTGTAACGACTCCCATCGAATATTTAGTCCAGATTTTGATTTATTTTTGTCCAGATCAAAATATTTTCAAATCTTGATAATGTCAATTTCCCAAAATAGCCCATACTCTTGATAAACCCGATTTCTATGTAAAACAATAGTCTTTGTGCAAGTCTCAAAAGCTCATGCACTGGTTCCTTAAACCGGACGAAATGCTGACAGCGTGTGAGGAGGCTGGAAATCAGACGAAAAATTAAGGATAAAAGTTGTGATGGAGGAACCGATGGCATTTAGAAACAGCTGAAGCCAAGCATTCCTGAAATATTATCAGAAATGCACAAGCCCATTGTGAGTACACATGATACAGATACAAGAAAAGTACACCGGACCTGGTAGCGCAATCGGTAGAGCGTCGGCTCCATGTACGGGAGGCCCCGGGTTCGATCCCGGGCCGCGACATACCAAAGTCGTTAAAAATGGTAGTGGCATAGCTCCCTTGCTAACGCTCAAGCAAATATAAGGGTAGTTCCACGACTGGTTGGCCCGGTGTCAGGATAATGTGACTGGGTGTGGTATCATGCCAGGTGTTCACGGCATGCTATACACAGTGAAGGCAGCACTATATCTGCTTCAAGTGGACAACGTCTCCAGATAACTGAAATACTGTTGGTGGGACGATAAACCCAATAAACAATAAACAAAACAACAAGAAAAGTACAGTGAGCTAAATATATAATACGAGGAAGAAATAAAAAAAAGTTTCCAACATAAAGACTCGTATTCACCAACCATTCTTAAGCCTACGTCATGACTTAGGCCCAAGTCCTAATTTGTGTACCATCCAAAATAAGCTTATTCATCAAGTTTCAATGTGATTTTAAGCTCAAATTAGCCAAACTCAAGTGTTGTGCGAAATTTAGACATAGTAGCTAAATGCATAATGAAGATGCTGTGCATTGAAATCCATGACTCGAGCAATTCTTACTTAAGAATAGTTGGTGAATAGTGGCCTAAGACGCCGCAGCGACAACAGTGATACAATAAACTTGCTTTACCGAGATGTAGTTAGCGAACTAGGTATAGTGAGGTTTCGGGTTCATTCATTTAAACAAATAAGTCATTTTCTTTCTTTCTGAGGTTATAACTTTTTGACTTCTGTTCTTTTTCAATAAAATTCGTATTTACAACTCCTAAAATTATTCTTTTATTTTAAACATAGTATATGTTAAAGGATGTATGCCTTAAAATTGTGCATTCACGATTGTTTATGTTTACAGCTCATTTGTTATTTCTTAATTGTATTTCCTTGCTCCCTGCAGTCCATTTATACGTGCGCCTTTTTAAGTGCGTCTACTGCGACTTTTAGTTGGTTTAATATGGAGAATTAAATGAGATCTGAAGATGCAATTGTCGATCAAACGTGCCTTAGTCTAGCCCTTTATTCCTTATTTTAGACATTTTTGCAGTCAGACTCCGGAACAAGGAAGCACTTTCCATAATGAATGTCTGTCTTTGCATTTGGTATAGACTTTTGCTTTTGTTCCTCAGATGTAACAGCTTTCGTGGGCATTCCCAAATAAAAATTACTTGACTTTTTTTTATTTACCGCAGTTTTTGATCGTCAGGCGTTTCCAGACACGAGCCGCTTTTTATAGCCTTCGTCAGAATTTTACCTTGGGCAACCATTCTTAGATCTACATATAAAATCAAGTTTATATAAATGTTTAAATATTATACAACATGCTAAGAATACATTGTGTTTATCAAAATGTGCTTTCATACGAAAATTGCAAAAAATTGTATATATAAAACAAAATGGACGTATGCTCATGTAAAGCATTACACATATTTTCAAAACGGGTAACATACAGCACGTAGTTTGATGCATAACATTGTGAGAGAAATAAAATTTCAATAAAGCAGCTCTACTTTTTAGAAATAAAATAGAATAAATGTAAAGTCGAATCACAATTGACTGATTAATTGGATAAGCTTAATTACGTCCCCGACAAATGTCAAAGCTATTATGTAGTAGAAGATTGGCGATTTTGCTATGTTTATTTATCCCATTGACACTTAACTGCACAGAAGATCCGCTCACTGCAGTAAAAAAGGCTCTTTTTCAGATAAATGGAAAAAAAAATTCAAATCTGGTTGCATAAATTCAATGCTTTGGTTGTATTTATTTTAGATTAAATAAAAATATAAATAATGATATTTTTTTATATTAGCATGTTTTCTTTGGTTAATTTTTTTTTTTATTTATTTAAAAAAAGTACTTATGACCAAGTCAAGACCAGCACCACAAAGCAATGAACATTTTAAAATACTGTCTTCGCAGTTAATATGAAATAAAAATACCTTAATAATACAATTCATGTAAACATGTTTGAAACTAAGCAAAAAAAAATGTAATGGCCCTTATTTTTTCCAGTTATCTGAAAAAGAGCAAAATCCTGATATTTTTTATCATTATTTTAACGAATAATTCATTTGAACAAACGGTCTTTGAATTTTGCAATTTTGAACGACCTAAAATTTCCTGTGAGTAAAAATCGTTCAGAGAAGAGTTTTTTCGAACACAACGAGTAAAACTGTAATTCTTCAACTATGTGATAAACGTGATAGACCAGTCTTAAAATATTGACTTTCTTTTCTTAGGCAATATGTTTCTGTTAGACTTTAATTCTTCTGTTAGAATGACAAACGCATACCCTCGTGTTTGAGAAATAAAATGGACATTACTTCCTGAGAACACGTAGAATTCACAATCTTTGTGGTCTAGTTTTAGTATTAGGAAGATAATAACAAAAACCTAATGGCAGCAAGCAGCAAGCAGCAACAAAAATATCAACTAAGATAGTCTTCATATGTTTACTCCATTACTGTGATAGATACTAAAGAAAAGAAAAATCGCCGATGTGAGACATCCAAGGTGCCGCAGATAATACTTTACCACAAGATGACACTTTCGATTCGTTACCTTAATTAGAGTAACGAACAGAAACTTTGTGGGCAAACTAGACTATCTTGCCACTTTGCTTTCTTTCCTGGTGCTTGCTACATCTGTTATTACAAGCTGCATTGTTTACATCGGCATACCTGCTTTAGTTTTTGTTAAACAAGATCTTGCTAAACAGCGACGATTTCGTATTAATGCCTGCTACCGTTTTATAATTGCAAACTACACTTGATTATTGCATGCTGTACTGTTAAAATCGGAGTACACTGTTATTTTCTATGAGAAAGGTCTCACCGAGCAGCTGCGACTTCATATTATTGTCTGCTACACAATCGTCCCCATTCAAATGCATTGCATAAGAGGCACTGCTTTCAAGAGAGGGGTCAAGGAGCTAACTGGCTAATACGATTGATATCATTTGAACTTTGCGAACTAAGCCGATTTTACGATCAGGAGCGTGAGGTCAGTCGTTTCTCCAAGTACGACAAAAGTCATAACTGTCAGCAAGCGGATGTTGTTTTACACATAATAATGTGCCATGATATTTATTAAACGAAAAAGATTATCGATTTAAGAATTGTCACGACAATATTAAGTCATTAACTGTAAAACAACTCATTTTAAGAACGCGTAATGTAATATTTCTATGATTATATGTGGAGAGTTAAATGCGGAGAGTTTCAGTCTCTCAATGTCTCTGTCAGAGACTTCCGACTGGGTATGGAGACTGGGGTTTGATTAATTAAAATATAACGAGTGATATCTGCAGTTTCTATGCAGCGGAATATTCCTATCAAACATTTTAAGTGAAAACTCTAGGAAGGAATGAAAGTCGTTGTTCAATTTCAGGAATGTGTTGACATGTGGATGAAGATTAATCTAGATTCTGGAAAGGATTTAGGATGGTTGGTGTGTGAGAACTGATCATACTTTAATTCATTGATTTTTCTACTATTATACGTATTTTGTTATTTTCTGTTACATGTTATTGATAGGCAATTTCTTCTATGAATACCGCATTACTTCTCACCTCAGATTCCTATCTTCTACAAGCAAACTGAAACGAAAATAGACCAAAACCCTGCATATATACCTTACAGAGTTAATTGTTTAACAGTTATACAAAATTATTTATGCATTTTCATATTCAACAAAAATAACAATAGATTGGATCGACAAAGCTCGGGTGTTTTCGTAAGGTTACGTAAAATCGAAGAGATTTCATGTGTAAAAGTCACGGATTGCTTGAATAGACTGTTAAAGATAACATGGACTGATGTGACTCTTACTTTAGAAGTTGTCCTACATTTGTCGCTTTCAGAAGCTATGAATATTCAAATTACTCAGCGATTTATTTCAATAGAAGTATTTTCTATTTTCTATTTTACAATGAACGAAATAGATTGATCTATATTGCTAAATGGCTTTATTGTCAACTACGCATTTGCAACAAACCACACATTCTGGCTTGACTCCTCCCCTTCCTCCCCTTGTTACGACAAGTTTGAACACGTCAAGACGATTGACAGTTTGATTGACAGTTTTATGTGGCAGATTACATGTCATTTTGGTAGAACAGGTAGAAGTGAGGTGGGGACTTCTAAGTCGGATAGAATCTATTAGGACGTTTCCATAGAAAATAGAAGCCTGCAATGGCAGTGCTCGTTTCGGCTACTATTTTCTTTAGAAACATCTTAATAGACTCTATCCTATACGAAGAAATACGGAGAAAAAAATCAGCGATAATATCCAGTGGCATATAGTGTAATAAAATATGCAAACACATTCTACTTCCAATATATGTATTTCCAGTTATTGCCAGAAACAGAAAAGCGTTAAAAGAAGGTCTAAAATTAGGTTCATGCATTCCTCATAAAACATTTATTGTAAATGGGAAAAATGCATATGACTGGTTGTCTAATATGTTTATTGTTTTAATTTTTTCTTGAAGTTGTTTATAACCATAAAACGAAATTTTAATTTCAAACTTCTCATAAGTTTGCCACTCTAAAACAAATCGTTTTCGTGCATTGAATCGTTTTTAAATTATAATTACTTGCACCTTTCGCAACAATGAAAATAACATTTTCTTGTGTATGTGTGTATGTTTCTTGAGTCCATCTATATTTGTTTGTTTGTTTATTTTGGTGTATCGTTCCACCAACAGTATTTAAGTTATCTAGAGAACGTGTCTACTTGAAGCATATATAGTGCTGCCTTCATTGTGTATAGCATGCCATGAACTCCTGACATGATATATGATACAACACCCTGTCACATTATCCTGACACCGGGCCAACCAGTCGTGGAACTACCCTTATATTTGCTTGAGCATTAGCAAGGGAGCAATACCACTACCATTTTAATGTCTTTGGTATGTCGCGGCTTTGGATCGAACCCAGGGCCTCCCGTACCTGGAGCCGACGCTCTACCGATTGCGCTACCGGGTCCGACCCTAATTATATTTATACATACAAGTGATAATTGCATCTCAAGACTTTTAAGAATTTTTACTTGTGCTATATCGGAAGCTTGAAATTCTAAATCTGTCGACTTCTACGTATAAGAAGCGATGCCAGGAAACATTCCACTGAAGTCAAGGTTAACATGCCACTGTTTTGAAATACAGAGTGGAGGCGCCCCGAAATGTCACGTCTCAACCCCTCACAACGGGGAATTGAGTCCCGGTCGAGGCTCAGGGGAGGGGTGTCTAACGGCTGAGATGCGGGGTGCTGCTGGTTCTACAAAGACATATCTTTGAGGTCATCCACACTAGGCAATAACTTGTAAATCGCCAATAGCACTTTTTATTTAGTCTGTGCGATATAATAAAAAAACTTAAATCCATAATATGCATGTAAAGTATAACTTATACATGCCGGAATTTCATGCTCAATAAAATAAAATATAAATTATTATTCAAATATATAACCTGGAAGAATTTCTAAAAGAAATCTTATTTATACATACATCACTTAAAATACGTTAAATAATTAAACCATGACAAAGATTAATTTTAGTTTTAAGAAGAAATAAAAGTATTTATGGCAAATTAAAACAAAAAAACTATGTCTTTATTCTGTTATTTAAAAATAGATTTTCAGAAAATGAGAAATCTTTTTTTTTCTTTTTTTGTTTGTTTGTTTGTTGTTGTTGTGTTGTTGTTGTTTTTTTTTTTTTTGGGGGGGGGTGTTGTTTTTTGTTGTTTTTTTTTTTTTTGTTTGTTGTTTTTTTTTTTTTTTTGTCAGATTAATGTTAAATAGAACAATTATAGGCTTGTTCTTTATTCTTTAGTGTAAAAATGCATCAGTGTCGTGGAATGACTGGGTCCATATCTATATACATTGTATTGGCAATAGTAAAAGTTACAGTCAAACAGCAGCTCACTGCCTATAGATTATAATAATACAATGAATTCCTTCAATCACCAAGGACATATTTTGTATCATATTAGAACGTAAACTGTGGTATTTGTCAATATTTCTGTAAAACAGACATCTTAAGCAGCCCATTAGTTAGGCAAGAAAGCATTTGTTTGTGTTCCACATTCTATTAAATAGAGAAACATAAACCCCAAACAATTTATATAATACAAGTTTCGAAATAAATGATATAACAGGGTCTAGTTCCAGTGTATAATTGGCGCCTACTATCTCTGAAGGAACTCCTCGTGAATAATACAGATAAGAAGAACATTAAATATTTTTAACTTCTTCCTTAGCCTTCCTTGTTTCAGAAAAGCCGTACACCGGGTTCAAATTGAATTGTTATTCCATGGTAAGCAGTGTTATTTTTCAAAACAGGCATGTTTATTGGGTGTATCGTCCTTCTAATAGTATTTTAGTTATCGGGAGACGTTGTCTACTTGAAGCAGATATAGTGCTGCCTTCACTGTGTAAAGCAATGCCGTAAACACCTGGCATGATACCATACCCAGTCACATTATCCTGACACCAGGCCAACTAATTGTGGAACTACCCTTATATTTGCTTGAGCGTTAGCAAGAAGGGAGCTATACCACTTCCATTTTTTATGACTTTGGTATGTCGCCAGCACGGGATCGAACCCGGGGCCTCTCGTACCTGGAGGCGACGTTCTACCGATTACGCTACCAGGTCCGATCAAAACAGGTGTGGTAAATATGGTGTGAGAACGTAAGGCAACTTATCAAGATTGTACACGTATTTTTTGCTTTTTCCTTTTTGTTGTTTGAACCCACATTCCACAGTTTCAGTACAGTTAACAGTTATTCTTGAACCAAAACTTTGATTCGGCAATCATTGTATCTCAGGTAACGTCGGTCCCAGCAAGGGACGAATCACTATTGTTTCGCTCAGCCTTCTGTATCTTCGTTTCCGTAGATATTATGGCATTAAGAATTAAACCGATAACCCAAAGCTAAAGTAAAAAGATAATCAGGAAACTTAAAATCTGCATTAATTAAATAGTCATCTAAAACAAACGAGTATATTACATGTAAATAGTTGGGATTGGTTCTTGCTAATTAAAATTTATAGATATGCTCAAGCTCGCTAAGAATATAATTATCCTAGAAACCGCACTAAATCAAGAAGAATTCTGCGACGGTACGAATCGAATATCAAACGCTCTTGTAGGACATATCTTATAATTTTCGAGCATGTGTTAAAACTAAAAAAACTAACTTGCACAAATCTTGCATTAAATGGTTACTGAAATACCGACCGAATGCAAAGAAAAATATGCGTTAAGCACTGTATTTAATTTAAATGACACGTTTTGAACCGGCGGGGATCCGGGGTGGGAGCGTATTAAGAAAGTCTATGAGTATTTTTAAAGCATAAGTTTAAATACTACACCATTCAACTAAAACATAATATACATTGTAAATGCGAGCGTGATTTCCCAAATGTCAACTTTTTGTTTAGCGTGGCAAACGTATTAGGATTAAATTTGTTAAATAACCCTCATAAGAACCATTATCCACAATTTTCGGATGTTTAAATGCGCCACCTGATACATGTACAAGCAAATGTTTTAAACTGTCGGCATGTCAATGTGTTCGTTCGGATAAAAGGGCATATTTGATAATGTTATAACACGTTTCTACATTTTTTTTTTTTTGGGGGGGGGGGGGGGGTGAAACTTTACAAAAGAAGTTCGTCTAAATTGAAGAGGGTGACTTAAGAACTGCGGTTTTAGGCCGAAAACAGTTTTCACAAAACGGCACGACATGCAAAATATATAACTTCCTCTTTCTAACTTAATCATCAACCGTATATTTTATTTGTACTATTACAATGACGTACACTTTTATAAGTCAATAAAATGTTTCTGACATTTAGGTAGGTACACCATATGGCAATGACACAGGTGACGTTAGTGGCAAAGGCAAAATAACACGAGCATTTAAAGTAAGAAGTGATTGCTCTCTACCAGGTCTGACGTCAGAACATCAATTAATTATATCAGATTGCGGTCTCCAACAATGCACGGAACAAAAGCTATTTCGGTTATCTATGTATCAGGAGACCCAGTAATGACAAAAACGTGACTTGAAAGAATGACATGCACCCACAACATGAACCATAAGAAAACCTGATATAATATTAAGTTTTAACACGTTTTTACTAATGACACACATATGTATGTACACTGGTATTGATTATAGACTTATTTCGTAAGTTTAATTTTTTTATTGCAAACCCTGTTATTGCAAATGCTTTTTGCGTTGTCGCCAGCTTTCGCAATAATCTCAGCAGTTGCAATATTGATTGCAAATTCTAGGATTATTGCAAAAACGGTTGCTACAAAACAGTATTATATCTGCTTTAAGTTGAAATTAGCGAATGTATCTAAATATGTTATACAGCAGAAACTCCTTAAACCGGAAGTGTTTCGGACCAACAGAAAACTTCTATTTAGAGAGGATTTCGGTTTGCGGAGTATTTCTCCTTGGGCAATGATATTTACTATATATGTATTATATTTAAACGGTAGTAATACCATATTTTTGATAATGATTTTTTTATATTTTCTTTGTGTTTGTTATATTGTTACGAAAGTGGTATTATTAAACGTATATTGAGATGCTATTATCTGGTATAACAAAAACTATACATTTTTACATTACTTAACGTTAATGTCATATGATTTAATTTATGGTGGTGTCCTACTGTTTTCCTATATCTAATATGTGTAACAATATTTGACCTCTGTTTGGTGTGTTTGTACATAATTTCTGCAGAAAAAAAAACAACATACTTCAAGCTTACCACCTTTAATACTTAATAATCATTAACGCTGCAGGTGTAAATCATAAACAACAAGAACTGCCACTCAGCGATGCTCTTCACATATCTCAGTGATATATATCATAAAATATGTATCAAAATTACCAAACCAGGTAGCGCAATGAATAGAGCGTTGGTTCCAGGTACGGGTTCGATCCTGGGTCTCGACATATCAAATTCGTTAAAAAAATGGTAGTGGCACATAGTTCCATTGCTAAAACTCAAGCAAGTATAAGGGGTAGTTCCACGACTGGTCGACAAGGTGTCAGGATAGTGTGACTGGGTGTGGTATCGTGTTATGTGTCCACGACGTCGTATAATGCAGCACAATATCTGCTGCAAGAGGACACCGTCTCAACATAACTGAAATACTGTTGGAGAGGCAAAAAATCCACCAAATTATATGTCAACATAATAGTGCTTAAATTCTATACTTTACCATACTTTATGTATATGTTTGTGTGCGCGTGCGCTTGTGTGTGCGCGCGCGTGCGTGGTGTGTGTGTGTGTGTGTTTGAGCGAGAGAAAGAGAGAAATAGAGAGAGAAATAGAGAAAGATAGAGAGAGAAAAAGAGAGAGATAGGGAGAGAGAGATTATAAATACAGTATACATAGACAAAGCAGTAACGTAACATGATGCAAATTGCTACAGGTAGTAGGTAAATGCTATAATATTTCGTGTACCGGCATTTGAGCGTGAATGGATGAATACATGTACATAAATGACATGAAAAAGATGAGCTAATTAACGAATGTTTGCACCAGATTGATATTGTTGTTTCTTCATGTGTTCGTGATAAATTCTTCACTTTAAAAATCAGGTATGATGATTTTGGTACCGTTCTAAGTGTGTTTGTAGTCAAGTCATAGTTTGGGATTTAAAAGCAGTAAAAATAAACAAACGATTAAAATATATATGTATTATTAGAACAATTAAACAAAATCTAGAGACGAAAGCACTGTAGACAAGTTGGGCTAAACATCACCGTTGTTAAGGATGCGGCTTTTCATAGTCTTCAAAATTTTATGTGACCGTTTGTATTAAGAAATTTACCTTAACAAAAGGCCTTACCAACACCCATGCGGACCCGAAGAGAGGGACTTGACAATAATTTGTTTATGAAATTGCGCGATTATAAGACATATCAAATGCGGTTATTTTATGAACCCCAGGGGTTCTGTCGCATTATAAACAGAAATCTGCAAACTATTTTCCTAGCACAGCTAGACTAAGGCCAGTATTCACCAACTATTCTTAAGTAAGATTTGCTCAAGTCATAGATTTCAATCCACAATATTTTTATTATGTTTTAGCTATGAACCTGTATTTTGAGCGACAGTGCAACTTTGCTATTTTGATCTTAAAATCCCAGCGAAACTTTATAAATAAACTTAGTTTTGATTTAATGAAAATTGTGTTTTGGGCTTAAGTCATGACTTAGACATAATAATGGTTGGTAATAGGGACCTTATTCCTTTGGCGATGCATCAATTCCAAACAAGTAGCTATGCCGCGTAACTTGGTTAGTCGGGTCCCGCGAAATAGTTATTCGGGAATAGTTGTAGATAACGGACTAATCAGAGAGCGCGTTTCTAGAGCACATGGCTACTTCTTTCAGTTTACAACTCCGATAAATGGAGACATGGAAATAGAGTGTAACAAACAGTCGCTTTATGATGTTATGTGTAGATAGTTTTTTTTATATAGGTATTATGGTTATAACAGTTTTTAAATCCATTTCCGAATAACACTGTTTGTGGATAATGAATTAGCTTGAGAATGGATACATTAATCAAGGTGAAAAACAACAAAAAGTATTTCCAAGTTAATACGGACCTAAATGCGTCAACACCCGTATTCACTAATACTTTTCAAATCAAAGTCATAACTTGCACTAAATATACCGGGTCCATACTAACACAAATAAAGATTTTATTAATTTTTTTAAAAATTCAAATATGACGTTAGCAGAAAAAGCAAAACGAAAGTGTCAGACAATGTTTCATAGATGAAGCTGAAAATGCTTGGAAGATATTCTTCTATACAATCCATGTCTTGATCAAAATACCTACGAATCTTTTTGATTAAATACAGCCACAATAAAAGTGTCATTCATACTCTTATTTTAAGAAACTTTTGCTTAATGGTCTCTATTAATTCTCTGTGGCATATCGCAGTCTAAAAATCTTTCTTAGTAGCTTTTGGTAATTCTTTGTGGCATATTGTATTTTAAAAATCTTTCTTAGTGGCTTTTGGTAATTCTTTGTGGCATATTGTAGTTTAAAAATCTTTCTTAGTGGCTTTTGGTAATTCTTTGTGACATATCGCAGTTTAAAAATCTTTCTTAGTGGCTTTTGGTAATTCTTTGTGGCATATCGTAGTTTAAAAATCTTTCTTAGTGACTTTTGGTAATTCTTTGTGGCATATCGTAGTTGAAAAATCTTTCTTAGTGGTTTTTGGTAATTCTTTGTGGCATATTGTAGTTTAAAAATCTTTTTTAGTGGCATTTGGTAATTTTTTGTGGCATATTGTAGTTTAAAAATCTTTCTTAGTGACTTTTGGTAATTCTTTGTGGCATATCGCAGTTTAAAAATCTTTCTTAGTGGCTTTTGGTAATTCTTTGTGGCATATTGTAGTTTAAAAATCTTTCTTAGTGGCTTTTGGTAATTCTTTGTGGCATATTGTAGTTTAAAAATCTTTCTTAGTGGTTTTTGGTAATTCTTTGTGGCATATTGTAGTTTAAAAATCTTTCTTAGTGGCTTTTGGTAATTCTTTGTGGCATATTGTAGTTTAAAAAAAATTCTTAGTGGTTTTTGGTAATTCTTTGTGGCATATTGTAGTTTAAAAATCTTTCTTAGTGGTTTTTGGTAATTCTTTGTGGCATATTGTAGTTTAAAAATCTTTCTTAGTGGCTTTTGGTAATTCTTTGTGGCATATTGTAGTTTAAAAATCTTTCTTAGTGGCTTTTGGTAATTCTTTGTGGCTTATTGTAGTTTAAAAATCTTTCTTAGTGGCTTTTGGTAATTCTTTGTGGCATATTGTAGTTTAAAAATTTTCTAAGTTGCTTTTGGTAATTCTTTGTGGCATATTGTAGTTTTAAAATCTTTCTTAGTGGCTTTTGGTAATTCTTTGTGGCATATTGTATTTTAAAAATTTTCTTAGTTGCTTTTGGTAATTCTTTGTGGCATATTGTAGTTTAAAAATCTTTCTTAGTGGCTTTTGGTAATTCTTTGTGGCTTATTGTAGTTTAAAAATCTTTCTTAGTGGCTTTTGGTAATTCTTTGTGGCATATTGTAGTTTAAAAATCTTTCTTAGTGGGTTTTGGTAAACTTTTGTGGCATATTGTAGTTTAAAAATCTTTCTTAGTGGCTTTTGGTAAATCTTTGTGGCATATCGTAGTTAAAAAATCTTTCTTAGTGGCTTTTGGTAATTCTTTTTGGCATTTTGTAGTTTAAAGGTGATGTCCCTCAGTTTGTCTATATCAAATACATATAACAATATCAAACCCCTGTTTTGGGGAACTGGTCCTATTTTTTATACAAAACCATAGTTTAGTCTTAATAAATACCAGTTTGAACACTAACTGGATTGTTAGACAGAAATAATCTCGAACAAAATTAATCTGAATGTGTATTCTTTCCAACTGTTTCAATAGCTCGATTGTGCTAAAAATAGACGCCAGTGCGGATTACCCGGATGGCTATATAAAGTGACCTCAAAAGTAAGTGTTCTCGTGGTTTTCTAAGTTTAAAAATAGCTTTCTCTGCAGTGTGACTCGGATAGGAAATGCCTGTTTGCAATGACGAGTAGTGATTTGTGCTTAGGTGCATGTATATGTATGGTAAAAGATTATTATATTTCAAGCAGTTCAGGTCTCATTAGTCACACATGTCAAGACGTCGTTAGGCTATACCCGTCTTCATCCACGTAGAAGAAGCGATGCTAAAAAACCCTTTCATTTTCAAGGTTAACATGTTATGGAATGGAACTTTAAAGATATGAACATCGTTTTGATTGATAAAACATACTGTACCTTCCAGCTGCCAAAGTAACATGCCTTGCTTGATTTAAACCGCCTTCTTAAAAGCCATTAGGTCCCTGTTTGTTACATTTGTTCTATTGTAGCAATAGCTTTTGTTTTCTGTAACAGTGTGGGAAAACTTAAATGCATAAGTAGTTTTTAATTAAATGTTGCATAACCAACATATTTCATAAAAGCAAAATGCACTTGAATAACCCTAACCGAAGTGATTTTAAGTAAGAACTTAAAAAGGCTTTTATATTCTTAAAAAATGTTGTATAATTCACTTTGGTGTAAAACTCGTACACAACACTGACGATAATATCAACGGCACCATGAATGAATTTAAAAGCAGTTATGCATTTACTTTTTTATTCTCGCTATAGGTGTGGGTAAACAATAGACTCAGGCGACCGGGACTCATATTCACAATTCAGACATATATAACCACGGGTTAAATGCTATTTGTCAATTTGAGCGACAAAGGATAATCCCCCGTTACTCATACACAGAATGCAAACACACATGCACGCACGCACACACACACGCACGCGCACACATGCACACGCACGCACGCACACACGCACGCTCACACACGCACGCACGCACACAAACGCGCACACACAAACGCGCACACACGCACGCACGCAAACACGCACGCACACGCACACACACGCACGCACGTTCACACACGCAAACACACGCACGCAAACACGAACACACAAACTCACACAGGAACACACACACTCTAGCACACACGCACGCACACACACATACACACGCACACGCACGCACACGCGCATACACACGCACGCACGCACACATGCACGCACACACATATGCACGCACGCACATATATAACCACGGGTTAAATGCTCTTCGTTCGAGCGACAACAGATAATCCCACGTTAATCATATACAGAATGCAAACACACACGCACGCAAGCACACCTACACATACACAAACGCACGACCACACGCTGGATGGATGGATGGATTGATGGATGGATGGATGGATGGATGGATGGATCGATGGATCGATGGATCGATAGATAGATAGATAGATAGATGGATAGATAGATAGATAGATAGATAGATAGATAGATAGATAGATAGATAGATAGATAGATAGATAGATAGATAGATAGATAGATAGATAGATAGATAGATAGATAGATAGATAGACAGACAGACAGACAGACAGACAGACAGACAGACAGACAGACAGACAGACAGACAGACAGACAGACAGACAGATAGATAGATAAAGCTCTATATAGCTATGGGTTAAATTCTCTTTGTTATAGTTCTTCGAACGTCGAAGGACAATCACTAGACAATTAACATTGTGCCTATGGGATTATGACAATTAATGCACTTGCTTAAATGTTTATATTTATTCTACCTCCAAATTATACAAACCGCTAAATTATACAACCTTTATTCTCTTCCTTTGTACATTTGGCAGCATATCCACGTCTCTTCGAAAATGCCAGAAAGGAGCAGAATAGTACATTATTGCTCATGATTGCTTTCTCAGTCCTTTCTTTTATACATCTTGGCTACAAATATGTTGATGCCGTTCAAAATTTCATTGCTGCAAACTGAGAGATGACACACTTCCGGTGGTCAACAGTGTTGGCTCTCTTCTAAATGTCTAAAGCTTTTAATTATTAATTTTTAATTTTTAATGTAACTTTACTTTTAGCCAATCAGTTTGAAAAGTTTGCATCAACTGGAGTTTTTACTTTGCCACGTGACTTTGCCGCGTGACATATATAGATCGTGACCTTTCAAATAAAATTTCCTCATATCCAAACACTGAAAATTAGATCAGGTGTTCGAGTACTGAATAAATTCATTAGATATAGTTAACGTAGGTTATGGCAAAGATACAAAACATCACCCAGCGGCTGTAAACTCCTATTAATGCGAGCTACTTTTCATAACTGCAAGCTATACTTTATTGTTGCAAGCTATACAAACGGAACACTCGGTTCTTTTATCTGAAAAAGGCCTTACAGAACAGGGCGACATTGTGTTATTGACTGCTACACTGTCATCCCCATAAAACATCCAATCCATACTAGTCACCTATCTTAAGAGCGACGCCAATAATGGCTGAAATCCACTTTCTTACCTATATGAACTGAATAATAAGTAAGCATAAACTTTTATATAAAATAGTTTTACTTTGTCTTTTTCAATTTCTCTTTTCTAAAACGGCCACGAACCGCGTATTCTAGACCTTGTATTTGAGTGTTAGCAGTGCTGTATTTGAAAATCTGTTTATATACATATTCCGTGGGCGTCCGTGGCCGAGCGGTTAGAGTCGCTGACTTGTAACTTCTCAGCCCCTCACAGCCTGGCTTCGTGGTCCGTTCGGGGCGGGAACTTTCATGTCGGGAGGTTTTCCAGTTAACATGCAGTGCGCCGGTGATTCTACCCAGACATAAGACTGGGATCTTCCTCCACCAATAATTAGCTGGAGGTCGCCAATATGATAAAAAAAATGTGCCGATGTAACAAACAAATATACATATTCCTTCCTGGCTGATACAAGAAATCAAGATTCAAAAACATTTACCATAATTATTCTCAACACCCATTCTTACATTGCTGCCTCATAGGTTTTTATTATGCAATCACTGCTTAAAGAGGTTGCTTGGCCGAAATGTGAAATGACCATTGAATGCATTTCCAAACACGCATGTACTAGTGATTGTGTTTCTGTCATACATAATTATGCATATACAAGTAGGCATACAATCCGTGTGCTGATATGTATAAACAAAGGAAACTATTTTACTGAAATGATTAAGAATGTAATCGAGCCGCTTTGTGTTTATGGTCTGTTAAAAGTCCAAACACACTTCCTTCAACAGCGGAGTAAATAGCTTAACTGCACTGCATAAACAGGTGTCTTTTTGCTGTTCAGAAAAACAACAACATACGTTTGTAGAGACGTAATTGACAAAATCAACACATAGGATTTAAGCCCTTGCCATCCTTTAAGTTAATATGTCCCAATGGAATTGAAAACATATTATATTAAATCTTGAAGATTAACCCGACTTAGAGATTATAAAACTTTTAAGTTTGAGAAAAAGACAATTCTCAAGCATTTGATTGGCTAGATTTCAAATTTTATTTAGATCCAGCCAATCAGATAAAAGAGTATTGTCTCTGACTCAAAAGTTTCATAATCTCCAACCCAGTTCTTATAAAATCTGCAATATTTTAAATTACTTATTCAAAAAAGAACATAACACATGCAATTTGTTGGGTATTCTGCTTTCTAACCAGAATTTATAGGTACGCAAACGTTCGTGAAATTATGTTATTATTTTATAAAAACAAATTAAATCCAGAAATATCTGCCTGAGAAGACTCAAATTAAACGTGGTAAGTCCCATTAAGGAGCATGGTTTTAATCTGAATAAACGGATTTGTAAGAATGTTCACATTTTTCATACAATACAATGGGGAATTAAAATCCTGACAAAACCAAAATAGAAGCTTACAACAAACATGTTTTTTACTGAATATAAGTTGAGCATTTTTGGTAATAGAATTTTATAAGACTCGGTTAGTCAGAACACTTAAATCGCAAGCTCTCTCACTAACCAGCTAAAATACTAGTATAGGGTTGCTAGTATACACTAGATTAAACCACTTATACAGCACTTTGTCAATTATCGTTTCCTTTACTTGGAAAACCTTTAACGACACAGATTGCTTTAAATTTAATAAACTATTTAAAGAACCATTACCCTATTATGTTTAATTATTTAAATGTATCACATCACACACACTTATGTTTCGAACCGTTGAGCGGTCAATAGTATGGAGCCACGCCACCTATGGCACTATTATTTGCATTGTTTTGATAGAAAACTGAAGTACGCAAGGGTAATTGATTTGTTTATGTACTAACTTATACGCCCTTTATTTAAAACAGGAATTGCGGCATGTTGCTGCTTCAATGTTTATGGTATAATTGTGGAATTTTTGCCCGAGTGTCTGAAACCAAAGATATTTTAACTGTTTCGCAAGAAGGCATAAAAACTGCAGAATATTTATTTACTTTCCCTATTTGTGATTGTTAAATATAAGGTAATTTTTTTTTAATTAAAATATGATGATGTAAGATTATACAGCTCAATTAACCTTATGTGATATACAGATAAATACATTTTAAAAATTGCAATAAAAATACGCTAGTTCCGATGTCAAATAACATAACGCTAAAACATACGGAACTAAACGACTTCTTTCTGCTTTGGCGTCAACAAATTGATTATTTTGTTGTTGTTTTTTGTTATTATAGCGACGTCCAGCTAGTTTGGTGGAGGAAGACCCCAGACAAATATCTGGGTAGTACCAGCGGTGCATCGCAGGTCAGCTGGAAGTCCTTTCCTTATTAAGTCATTTGCCCCGAACGGGACTCGAACCCACGCGTTGGAAGGCTAAGCAATCAGAGGAGTTACAAATCTGCCACTACGCCACGGGCGCCCCGCAACAAATGAGTAAATGAGTAAATGACGACTCTGCCTTGAGTATTTGTTTCCGGTATAAACATAACCTAGAACTGATAATATAATAACTACAACTAATTCATAGTTAATATCAGGCGTTATACGTGCACACAGACATATATACTGGTGTAGTTATAGCTGTTCGTTGTTACCGAATACATCTATTTGTGTATTTTTACATATATGCTTCTTATTAAGTTTCTATCTTTTTTGTCATAAATGATGGCTGATTGAAAAAGACTGCTCTTAATAAATGGATGTATATTGCAAGAAAATGCAAAACATGTAATTGTAAATTTGGCGCTATAGCAATAGGCTTTCAGATGTAATAAATATACATATGAAAAAGGAAATCGATGTAAAACAATTTAACAATAATCTCATCACTTTACTTACTGTATAACCAAAGCGACATTTATAGAATACGGCGATGCGCTTAATGAAACCAGAGTTAAAATACAGCTGAAAACAACAACATAATGCAAAGTGGCTGGATCAAGTGTGAAGACACTCATTGTATACCTTTTAAATTCACTGTGATTCTATCTCTCATAAAAGTCGATGCCTTGTTAATTGCTGACCAAAAACAGCAAGTCTTGTGTCGTCCTTACTAAATATCAGATTTTGTTCAGGGATTGAAATGTTTTATTTAATTAGTCCAATAGTTTGGAGTTTTATCAATATGTATTAAGTCACAAGAAAAATTAAGCAATTTGAAATCTATGTTATTCAAAAATAACGTAATAAAAAATTAAAAATATGGTGTAGCTTGAATGTTTGTTTATTTTCTTATTTTTTATATTTATTTATTTATTTATTTATTTATTTATTTATTTATTTATTTAATTTGTTTTTGGTGGGATGTGGGTTTGCTTGTTAGTTTTGGAGGGAAAAACAGTAAGCGCGAAATAAAAGCTCTGACACCGGTTAAAGTACAAGACGACGTGTATGTCTTTTTTGCTGATTGACCGTTCACCGAAGGTAATTGTTTGATTCTCTCAACTTCAGTTACAAGTCTATCTGTGTTTGTTACTTTTCCACTACATTGGCTTGTGGGTATCCTTACTACGAGTTTAATCAGAGTTTACATTATGTTGTTAAATAAAATACACTTTTAAAAAACAAGCCTTAAAAAACACAAAATCTCATTTAACAAGTCTGGGGAAAAAACTCGCCAAAGTCTCCCTATCCTTAAAGCATCGGCATATACTTATTGATTACATATTAACAGTTTCATTTAAACATATTAAAGTGTGAAACAACGGTTAAAACAACAACAGCTTTACAATTAATGTTCCATGATACAATATTCTTGGAACATTTTTTCTTGGATGTCGATAGCCATAGTCAGAACTAATTATTTATATTTTTTTCAAATCTTTACAGGTCCATTGTATTTGTAAAAATTCCCCAGAATACTCCAGAGGGGTTTGCGTCTCTAATGGTCACTATTATAGTCGCCATTTTGCTTCTACTAAAATTCAGAAATGGTGACTATTAAATACTAATTCGATAATCAGCATGGCCGACTGACCGTTCCAAGGCGGTAACGGTTGTTATTTCTGTGTTTGTTATGTCTCGTCTCTTTGTTTTGTCACTTTTACATTTCCCCGTTTGCCTTTGTCTAGAGGTAGCTTAGATTTAAATATATGTGGTAATTCTTATAAGACATTTTCTTAATTGCCTACATGTATTAGAAAGGTAACGGGCTCAATGAGATTTGGTTTAAAGGTGTTTTGCAACATAGTTGTCTTCCAAAATCTTTCAAATACAAAATATTTTAGATTGTGAGTATTTTGAAGTGTTCTATGCCTGATGACCTTTCTTGTTCTCTGCAGATATTATTCATAACAACTTCAATGTTTAAATGACGAAGACAATAGAGTTAAAGTTTCGTCTAAAGGTTTCGTCTAAAGGTTTTGTCTAAAGGTTTCGTCTAATCTCGACCTTGTTCCCACTTGATGTGCGATTTCTTTAACGTAAATTTGTCCCCATGTCAATTTGGCATTATAAAAAATAACTAAATTCTTTGAACTCTTGATAGGATTGCTAAAAATATCATAAATGGAACAACAACAAAAAACATATAGCACATAACATGTTGGGAATTTAAATTATTAAATATACATTGATGATGATTACCACAGTTTATTTGTTTGTTACTTTGTTTTTGAAGCAGATATAGTGCTGCCTTCACTGTGTATAGCATGCCGTTAACACCTGGCATGATACCACACCCAGTCAGATTATCCTAACACCGGGCCAACAAGTCATGGAACTACCCTTATATTTGCTTGAGCGCTTTATTTAACGACTTTGACATGTCGCGGCCCGGGATCGAACCCGGGGGCCTCCCATACCTGGAGCCGACGCTTTACCGATTGCACCGCAAGGTCCGGTGTAGAACACTTTATTTTATATCAAAGAAGAAATGATATTTTTCCATTCCTTTATTTACACGGCATACAAAGGATCATACATCTGAAGATTCTGTTTACATAACATTCTTATCAATAAAGTTAGATTGTCTTTCCAGATCATTTTCAATCAGGCCTAAAAAAGATGAACTTAAATTTATATAAAATAACACTAAAGTGTTTGGTACTCTAGTGCTATAGAATTTATGTTTGATAATATCAGTTAATAAGAAGTGCATACATTTGTACTGGAGAATGTTTAACAAGTTAACACGTTTTAACACAAATTAACACCCCGTCCTATCCCTGGAAAGATTCCTTTGCCTTAAAACGATGAAAATCGATATACAGTTACATTCACACATTTTTGTATTACTCACTGAACTAAAAAGTTTACAAGCACACCCATTCACACAGTAATCGAGCTTCTTAATCATCAAGTTTGAAAGCGCTTTATACAGGAAAAGACCTGACTATTTCAACATAATAACACTTAGCATAAATCGTATTGAGTAAATTTATGTTGCGAAACAGTCGATATTGTTTGTAGTTGTTGTTGGTGGAGAAAGATCTACTATTAGTCGGCGTTCTTTCACCCCTAGAATGTTGAACAGCTGGAGAACCCACCTCAACAAAAGCTTTCGCAAGAAGGGGTCTTGATAAAACGCATTAATTAAGTGGAATGATTTTGCGACACTATGTTTCGATCGGAACTCCTCCGGTAGTTTACGAATCATCTCCAGAATCATGTATGACGTGATTACTCCACACAAAATAAATCGGTGCCTATGAAGTCTTTCAAACAATGAAGAATTATGTTTGTGTTATATGTACTTCTATTGCAACTGCAGAAATATGCAACCGCGAAGTAATGGGTAAATAAGAAAAGGTCCTATCAAAATTTCCACAGATATTTAAATTTAATCTTCCTCTAGACAAAGGCAAACAGGGTAAATATAAAAGTGACAAAACATAGAAGCGAAACAAAACACACAAAAATGAAAAACCATCAGTTACCGCCATGGAACGGTCAGTCGGCAAAAGGAGCGACTGGTGTGCTTAAACCTGGTTTGTGGAGTGCTCCAACCTCGCACTTCTTGAAAGCTTTTCTATCAAACAAACACTGTAAATAAAAAATATCCCGTCAAAGTGAAACAACTAACAGTAAGCACCTGCATCGGGAGTTAGATACAATGAACTTATATATACATACATAATATCTAGAAATAAAAAAAAAACTTTCAACATATGTACAGTATGTACAGCAGTTAAAAGCCTCGGCAACCTAAAATAAGTCGATACATGGAAGTTTGTACGACTAATTATGTCTGAAAACTACATTAATCAACCTTTTTAAACAAAGTATTCTTTGCAAAAAGTCGCGATTCTGTTCATATTATTGCACCATTTAGATTCGAGAGATGATCGTCCCACTGTCGGACTTTCCCGAGGATTGCCGATTGTTATTGGTCTTGACCACTGACGCCTCTACCTTTTATGGAAACAATAACAGAAAAATTCCATTAGCTGAAGCATTTGGTACAATGAAACATAAACAGAAACATTATCGTACGAGGGTGCCTTTTAATTGATAAGTTGTTAAAATAATTTATCACAACGAAAGTGGAATAACCTTCAAGTCAAAAGTGCAAAAACGTGATTGCCCACTTATGAGTATCACTGATATACGGTCTGTTTGTTAACAACGCACTTTAAAGATACCATTTTTTATATCCTGATATGCGTCTATATAAGTTACATTTCTAGAACAAAACAACCAAAGTTATCATATAAAGTATCGTATTAACTTATCTTTTTATAACCTATTTTGTAGATTTTTAAACGTAGTGCCAATGTTTACAAGATTAAAATATGACCAATCTCGATTTATCTTCGGCATTTACATTTGATCTGTTTTCTGGCTTTTTACGACTTTTTTTGTTAACAGCTTGGTTAATTTATGTTTATATATGTGTATGCATGACTCGAAAATTGACTGACAAGAGTATAAAACTTGAAAAACTTCTACAAAATAAATACATATCTACATACAATAACATGAAAAAGGACATTTAAATTGAAGACAAAGGTTTATTTCCATAGTTTTTTTTATGATTTCACCAATACGTAATTAATTGGACCTAAAGTACTGGTAAAAATATCCATAGCGTACATACTAGTTTGATGTCCTACAGTTCAAAGTAAAGGTTAGTTGATATTATTAAATTATCATAGTATATCGATCATGTAGGGAATGGAGATATAATTGTAGCATCAGGATTAGCACATTTCAATGTTTAAGCTACTATAGCTAAATGACTCAGACAAACGTGACGGCAATTCGGAAACGGCATTGTATAATATTGTATGAAATTTTCCGCTAAGATTTAAAAACAATTACCTTTAAATGAAAAAATAACATTTCAAGAATATTTTTTGTCCACAAATTAAAGCACTCGTAACTTTGTCAGCAAGAATACATTTTTTGGCAGTAGTTCGCCTTTGGCAGTTTGAAAAACAACGGTCTCTATTTGATTTTAACTAAGTTTATATGAATATACCATCAGAAAAAAGTAACTGTTTCCAGCTTTTTAGATGCACTTAGTTAACTTATTGCTACAAACAAGAATCGTCAAAAGGTTTGTTAAATAATACATAAGCTAAAATGTTGCTCGAAATATGCGGCAATACATGTTGAATATTTTCAGCAGACAATGCGAATGTGAACATAAACAAATTGGACACTACACTACACGCAATCAGAAACAGAAAACAGAAACAATACAAATGTAGAATAACAATGAAATCACGTCTTACTTGACTGTATATACGAAACAAAGAGGACCTTCCGGCTTGGAGATAATGTACGACAGCAAGATAGAGAAAAGGTGCAATGGAGAGTTATAATAGAGTAAGAGCCCCAAAATATTATTTAATTCACTCAACATAGAAGATTAGAAGCGTGAATACAATTCGGAGACTAAATATATATCTAGGCTTAAAACAGAACTACAAAAACAACAACATGTATTCCGTGTTGCTTGTCATTTCGGAACAAAGTACAGAGAAATGTCGGTTTGGAGATACATGTACGACATGAAAGCGATAAAGGTTAACATACATTTTTAATAAAAGGAAGACCCAAACATAATAATAAAATTTGATTCACAATACAAATACAAACCGGTCATAAAATTATCACACTTCAACTTTTTTTATTATAAACGGACATTAATAAAATTGTTTTTGCGTTGTAACTAATAAAATACTTTTTCGACACTAGATCTTGTGTCTTTTGTTAAATCCTGCCGTGAGAATGGGTACACGATAACGTAAACCCTTACACATAATACAGCAGGAAAAAAAAATCAACAATGTATAAATGAAACCACTTAGAGCAAAAACCAAACATGTGTACTGACTGGTTTTCTGCGGTTTCAAATTTGCAAAACATTAAGATCTTTAAAAGTATATCGTGCTGCTGGTATGCGTTACGGGCGCTGAATTATGTATACATGTATGTTATACGTGGTAAATAGAGGATCTGATGAGTGTTCAGTAGATACTGAAAAAATTAAACGAGTTAGATGAAATGATACGAGACAAGGCTATGACGAGTTTCGTATCATTTTAGACAACGAGTTTAATATTTTTTGTATCTAATGAACACGAATATTAGAATCTATTGATCACATAACCAAAACATCAGTTGTTTGTTGTTGTTGTTAATTACAAAGCCTCATCTATTCATAATAGGAACAGTTGGTCTTGACATGTGTAATTCGGTTTGTGAAAATCCGCACAAAATTAGTTCCACTCTTTGCCATTTTCCATAAAAAGGAACCGATACATTTATAACTTGACTAAAATGTTATTTCTATTAACTAAAATGAAATTGGCCAACAAAATGCATAAAATGGCGACAATGCATAAAACGGCGACAACAAAGTGATCAGGAAATGGCATGTACACTATACATACTTCATGACGTCACACTTCGATAACTAACTAGTGTGTTATCAAAAAATAACGCATGAGTGTTACCTCACGCTCGCGCGGTAGGTTATGGGATAAATTTAGAAAACACACACCTCATTTCGTATTATAGAAACAGATTCAAGTAGGTCATGTTGATATTGGCAAATACACCGGACCAGAAGCGTTGATAAGGCTATCTCACACTTGAACTTCTGATAAAATATCCACAGGATTCTAGGGCTATCTCACAACGTTTTTGCTACATACATATCTAGCCATATTTACAATTTCATAACAATGTCAAAGTGCACTAGAAAACGCAAAAGAAGAATATAACAACGAAAGAAAGTAAAAAGTGATATTTTAAGATGCTATTTTAATATTTCCAAAACACAAATAAAAAAACTCATTGATATGATATAAAATCATTTATTATTTAAAGATGGTATCCGACAGTTTGCCTATATCTAATATATGTAACAATATCTTATATTTGATTGGGGTATTTGTACATGATTTCTGCAGAAATAAATCATGCTTTAGTCTAAGCTTTGACGATTTTCAAGAGTATCTCGGTTTTAACTCGTTAATCACCACTTAAAAGATCATTGTTTTCAAATCTTTAAATAAGAATGGGATTCCTGCTATAAATAGAAATCGATGTCACGCCGGATGACGGCTGATAAGCTAAAACGTAAGTAGTCACGTGGTTTTCTTAGTTTAAAAATAGCTAACTGTGCAGCGTGGCTCAGATAGGAAAAACATGCTTGCAATGACGATTGTGGTATTATAGTTCACTTGTCAGACAGGTGTAGGACATCAATACACAACATTTTGTGAGATCTGTTCCGGTAACAAAGGTTTATTATGATGTTTAATTAGAATAATTTTGGTCCAAACTGTCGGATACCACCTTTAAGAGATGCACCTATGATAGAAACAGGCTCAGACACAATGCCTGCAATTGTATGCAAGCTGTACTAGAAGACATAACAAAAAACTATACAATAAAGCAATTTAGTAACGTAGAGAAATCGACAAAAACGACAAACACCTATCGCCCAGATACCCATGTCTCAACTAAGCGAGTGAAGTGTTAGTAACTGTTACAGTCTCAGTTATGTAACTAAAGGAAATATATGATAAAAAATATAACAGCATTGAAGCTTTTCTACTGAGAATATTTGAATATTTGTCAGGAACTATTTTGAAACAAGTTTGTATCAATACTACGCAATGGGGTATATTGGTAAAATGGAAATTGTCTCCCATGTTAGATACTATCCGAGGTAGTCCAGACATTAGGTCGGTCCTTTTAGATGGAATTCTTGGACTTTATCGCGTTTTTCTTTTGCAGATGGTGTATTTAAAAACAGCGAAATGTCTTCCTTTTAAATAAAAATAAGCTTAAATTGCATTTAAATACTTACAGAAATGTTATATAAACAAGAAAAAAAGGATATGCTTGTTGGTGATGATAAACATGGGTATCACAAGAAAGCCAGAAAGGTCAACATACACTCCAAAGAGCGCAAGGATAAAAACCGAGTTATCCAAATGGAAGGACTTACTTGCATATAGGGATTTTTCATGGGAGACTATCCACTAATGTCTCTCATTCGCAAAAATATGCTTTGTCTCTGAAAAAATGAAAAGTTTAATTTGTAATATCAATCAAACAACCGCATCCAGATTTGAGCCTTAAATAACTATCAACAGAAATAGCTATATTTATATAGTATATGTAAAACATATGCAGCGCTGGTGTGACAGTGTTTGGTATGTTACAGATAATAACAAGATCTTAATAATAAGAAAAGGATGATCGGTTATTTGAAAAAAAAATCTTTTTATACGAACTAAGACACCAAAGGATTATACATTTTTTGTTAATATAATTATTTCACTGTTAAAAGACCGCCTTATACTGTTGCTCGTTAGGTATGAAATTGTGTAAATCATTAAAATCACCTTAAATATAACACACACAATGAAATATTGAAATAACTCATTGCTTTCATAGATTATTAAAAACAGTAAGATATCTTTTTAAAAATATATGCTGCATTTGCTCGCCAATAAAAAACCATGATTTTTGCAATCTAGCATATCTGTAACCCAACGAAGTTGACTTCATAACAAGCTATATGCAAATAAAAGTGTGTTAGGTTACACAAGAAATACAATGGGACGGTAGTGACAGAATGTGGTGAGACAGTCATCGCCGGAATATCCGAATGCAACCATTGTAGTATACTTGCGGAAAAACGTAGTCTATTGTGGTTTTAACACGCATATCTTATTGACGCTGTATATTCAGAGAACGTTTGTAAGATGGTACTTTCTTGTTGTAATGAGAATATTTATTTAATTGAAGAGTTATACTAACGCAAACTGCTTTGAGACTGATCTTCGGCTATAATCCAGACTTGTCGCTCGTCAGAATTTCCAAGTAGGGAAAGAGAGAGGTCAGAGAGCTAAAAAGGACTTTAGTCCAGGATTTTATTTAATACTTGCTGCCTACACACTCAAAGGCAACGATCTTTACCTGCGAATAAATACTTGGACATTTCGCAATTGTGTTCTTGTTTGAGGAGGAAAGTCAAGTAGAGTATGAATCACTGAAATGTATGTAATATTAACAGTTTAGAATGTCATCGACTCAATTGGAAGAAAGTACAATGGTCCCCTGTGCATTATCACATTTTTAATCACCAATTAATACCTAAGAAGTGTGAATATTCGGATGGTTTGCTAATAAGTTAAAATGAATTGGCCTCAGAATATTAGCACGTTCTTCTAAATTGTAAACACATTTCGAATTGTTAATACACTCCTTAGACATGTGAAACTGCTTAAAGTGTGGTAAGATTTAGTGTAACAAGTATAGATTTTTCCATAAATGTACGTTGCAGACATAAACTTTTTCCATATTTTATAACATCCCTCTGTCTCTTTTTTCTCCTTTCGTCCTTTCTCTGGTAGCCAGCCAAACAGCGAAACAGAGAGGCGTCCAAGCAGGCACGAACGTACACACACAGGCACGGACGCACAAAATAACTACCTAATTAAATAATAATAATAATAATAATAATAATAATAATAATAATAATAATTATTATTATTATTATTATTATTATTATTATTATTATTATTATTATTATTATTATTATTATTATCATCACCATTATTATTATTATTATTATTATTATTATTATTATTATTATTATTATTATTATTATTATTATTATTATTATTATTATATTATTATTATTATTATTATTATTATTATTATTGTTAAGTCTCTCCTGTCAATGTTGAAGTGCAATTTTTAAATATACATTAACGAGTGTAAAGAAACCGCTAACAGGCAAAGCCAAAATGACACAGCGTATTCTTTTACTTTCCTTAAATAGCCAATTGTGAATGTAAATAAAGCTACTTTATTATAAATTCTGTTTTTCCTGTCTTTAGCAAGTTTTTTCCCCCAAAATACATTTCAAAACCCTCACAAACAGCACCAATGGTGATGCTTTTTGTTGTTTTTTGACGCAGTTACAGCCTTATGCCATCGAACGTTAAAATGTAAATCAATAAACGTTGTAATAAATTACTAAAATGATTATAAAATTACCAAGTCCAGATTTAAAGCTTTAAGTTTTATTCTATGAGTAACATATGCTGTTACTTAAATACTTTTAGTTTTTATGAGCTAATGCAGAAGTGTGGTCAGACGGGGTATTTATGTGTAACAAAGTTAATTTTTATATATGAGAAAGGTATCTTTAAATATAAACGATTTTGTAATGTTATCAACAAACCAACAACCAATCCTTGTCTTGCATATTTTAGTCCAGTTAAGTTGGCTCTGTCTAACATTCTTAAGTGTATATTTAACTTTGGTGAATGATACAAGCAAATATCTAAGTTTCATTTGTCTTTATCTTGTCTAGTAATAGTTTAGTTATTTATATATATATAATAATCAATAATTTAATTATTTTTATATTCTCCGGACACCGCGATCGCTCGCAGAGTTAGTTCGTTTCCTGGTCGGAGCGAAATACAGCCAATTTATGACGCTAAATTCATGACCTTAATTACGCCGGTGGTTCTATTGAGACATTTGTATGGGGTCTTCTTCAAGTGATAAAGCTGGATCATAAATATTTCACTGCGATCAATCTAAATGTATGTCTGAAAACATTATAAACATACAACTATTTAATAAATGTCAAATTGGTACTACAAGAACAACAGTTAACTATGGAATTTGCCATTGCCAAAAAACATCTACCATTCTTTTTGGTCCAGTACACTCTTGTCATTCTGACTGACATGCCATTCTATCGAGTTAAGAGTACGTCTACCTATTCTTTTACGATTTTCCTTATAATAATGCCAAAACATATATTATTCTCAGAAGGCCTTCGGCGTTTTTGCCTATGCATCACTAACAAGTACATCATGTTTTGTGCAAAACTTGAGGGCATAGCTGCCACAACTAGTTTTGAAATTATCTCAAATTGTGTGTTTCCTGAAGACGTAATTTACAATGTAACAGGAAACATCGTCTGTAATGATGGTTGTTTTTGATGGTGTATTTTGCCCACGCAAAGGGTCGGTCAGTGAGTGATTTAATTCATTATTCAAGTCTTAAGGAGAATATTGATGAAACTTATGAAAGAGTCGAAAGCAAATAAAAATACAAAACTAAACTATTTGCTTACAAAACGTGTTTTTCCCCTATAAACTATAACTACATAAAGGGGCACTGACTAATATTGCACATGGAATCTTAATTTTGCAAGACTGTTAACTTAAGAAATAATCAAATGACTAAATATACATTTACAACAAAAACGTACATACTTTTTACGCGAAATCGCGGCCGTATTTTTATTTTATTTTTTTTATTTTTTTTTTTTTTTTTTGCAATTAGGCATGAATACGTATAAACGATAAGGAAAATATAACGTATACAGATAATATATCTGATATGAGAGTTCATTAGATACTGAAAATATTTAACGTGTTGGATGAAGTTATACGAAACGAGGCTCTGCCGATAATCATATAATTCTAGACAACGAGTTTAATATTTTCAGTATCTTATAAACACGAATATCAGATTCCATTTAGCACACAACCAAAATATTTATTGTTTACAATGCACAACCTTTTTATAGTACAGTTGGCATTTACATGCGTAATGGTTTTGGATACTCCGCACAATAATAGTTCCACTCCTTACTCGAACATGTTCTATAAAAAGGGAACAGGTTCCTTTATTACACGACTAAAATGTTACTTTTTATTAACTTAAATGAAACTGTCCAACAAAATGCATAACACGGCGACAACGAACTAATCAGGAAATGGCATAGACACCACATATACTTAATGACGTCACACTACGATAATGATGCCACACTACGAAAACTAATTTAGTGTGTTACCAAAAAAAAACTAAACGCATGCGTGTTACCCTACGCTTGCGCAGTAGGTCATATGATAAGCTTAGATATTACGAAATAAACTCTGAAATATTTTTTGTTCTTTTTCACCTTGATTCATGTCACCATTCTCAAGCCAAACAAATTCATTATCTACACACAGTGTTATTCGGAAAAGGATTCATAAACTGTTATAATCACAACACAGGACCTACATATATAAGAAAGACTATCTACACATTATCAAAAGCAACTGGTTGCTAACTCTCCATTTCCATTTCTCCATTTATCGGAGTTTTGAAATGCAAACACGTAGCCATGTGCTCTAGAAACGGAGTCTCTGATTGGTCTCGTAATGAATAGGTAAATAAGAAAAGGTCCTATCAAAATTTCAACAGATATTTAAATTTTATCTACCTGTAGACAAATGCAAACAAGGTAAATGTAAATGTGACAAAAACACAGAAACGAGACACAACACACAAAAAAGAAAAAAACATCAGTTACCGCCTTGGAACGGTCAGTCGGCAAAAGGGCCAACTGAAGACATTTTATTGTGTAGCGTAGCCGTCGACCGGTAAATTGTCGACAACCATTCCCGAATAAGTATTCCGCAGTACCCGACTAACCAAGTTACGCGGCATAGCTACTTGTTTAGATTTGACGCAACGCCAAATGAATAAAGTCCGTATTCACCAACCATTGTGAAGTATAAGTCCAATTTTCACACCAACAAAACTAAGGTTATTTATGAAGTTTCAGTGGGATCTTTAGATCAAAGTAGCAAAGTTAAAATGTTCCGCAAAAATACAGATACATGTAGGTAGCTAAATACATAATTAGGATAAAGTGGGTTAAAATTCATATTTGAGCAATTCTTACGCAAAAATAGTTCATGAATATTTGCCTAAATGTAGATAGCGAGATGTTTTTAAACTTATTAATAAAGTTCTTTATAACAAATTATATGTACTTTCTAACACTACCATTAGACGATGCTTGGTTGGTTTTACCTGGAAGTTTTAGAAATCGTTATCAAAGGATATATTTATTTTCCTGGCGTTTGTATCGATGAATAATAGCACTCGTCACAACATGTGCGGGAATGGTTATTTTCTATAATTAACACATAGGCAGGTTTAACCAAGGTTAAACCAATTATCATATGAAAGAAATTTAACGAATAATACTTAGCTAAATGGCGAGGGATTGATTCCAAGTCATTTTTTAACCATGCCTGAATTATTGATTACTGTAATATGACTTTATAGAGCCATCTAGTAGCAAACAAACACACTAAAATGGTGTAATTACAATATGGTTATGACGTCGTGAGCGTCCACTCATGCGTGTGAAGGAATTGGCCCGAGTCACTATTTCTTTTCTGAACAACTAGTCAGTAAACATCAGTTTTCATTTGATAACCGGTAAAGATGTATGTCTAAAAGAACTCCTACATTTTTGCATGATATTTGTATATGCTGCAATGCTCATAGGACTTTGTCATATTTCGTTATTTGAGTATATGTACATGTAATTCTCCACATTATGTCACACAACCCACGGCCACATCGAAAATACGTGCAAATTTTCGAACAGCATAAAACAATCTCATAACATTTTTAAATACCTCTTTGGGAAAAACATAACATATTGGTAATAACAAATTGTTATTTTGAGGCAATAAGGAAACATAATAATACAGCCATGATGCAAAACTTATCACATTTGTAGATTTTGAACAATGAGCAGTACTGTCCTTTTATCAATTTCTCCAGAATTTAATCTTACGGCATAGTAAGGATCGTTTTTTATTTCATTTACTGAACAATACCTTTATTCTTTTGCTGTCTCATAATTTTTACCAGCTCTTTTATACAAAAGCTTCCACGTAGCATTTAAAACCCGCTTGTTATTGTTAAATGTTGTTTATATTCACATACTTTAGTTCCTTCTTTTATAATTAAGATCAAAGTTATATAAGCGGTTTGTTGGTATAATCAAACATAAATCTCTTAGTTAAATATCCCCGGTCATTTGTCTCTGATGCTCTTATGATCGACATTAAAGTTTAATTCCATCCAGTATTTATATTTAGCCTCACATTGTCGATTTAACATATAACTACCACTCTCCCTGGGTCTTTGCATTCTTGTACATAATAATAAAAGAGAAACGATGAAAATGTCAAATAGTCTTATGTAAGTTAAGGAAAACTTTGTTTAAACAAACCTTACAAAGAAAAAAGGAAATGATATACAATGACGAGTTGCAACATGAATTGTTGAACACTACTAATAAAAGCCGTTTTAGAATCAATAGTGCAATGACTTCTGTTTTAATGTTCTAAGTATAAAATATACAGGCAACATAACGTATGCTAAAGTATCCTGAAATTAACTCGGAAAGACTTTTTTTCAATAATAATAATAATGATAATAATAATAATAATAATTATTATTATTATTATAATAATAATAATTATAATAATTATAATAATAATAAATGTAGATACTTATTATCATCATTATCATTATTACAATGGCTGCATACATTGACACTTAGTCTAAATGTGGTATCCGACAGTTTGCCTATATCTAATAAATGTAACTTAATACACTTGTTCTGAAGAATGTATGCAAAATTCCTGCATAATTCCTGCATAAACTTATACTTTAGTATAAAATCGTAAAATTTAGCACAACTCGTAAAAAAAAATATAGCTTTAAATAGCCATTACTTCAAAATCTATAAATAAGCATGATAGTGATATCTGCAAAAATTAGATATGGACGTCAGAGATAAACCAGGTGTCGATATAACGTGCTGTCAAAAGTAAGTTGCCACGTGGTTTTCTTTGCTTATAAATATCACTGCAGTGTGGCTCAGGTAGAAAATACCTGTTTGCAATGATGAGTTGGGATTTATGCTTTATTGTTCACACAGATCTTGGCATCATTGAACAGCATTTTGCAGGATCTTTTCAGGCTTATCGTTCAGCATGGCTTGTACAAGAAATACATTTTTGTAATGAGAAATGGGGTGTTATGCTTTACTTTCCACATGAATGTAAGACACTAATAAAACATTTCGCGGGATCTGTTCAGACAACCATAAATTATTTTGCTGCCAATAACCTAACATTTTCATAAGATGACTCAGCATTAACATTAACAAGACTTTTAATGTTATCATTTTAGGAAATTTTATGTGAAATACACAGCTGTCATGGCATACACTGCTGTCATGACATACACTGCTTTTATTGAATACACTTCTGTTATAACATACCCTGCTGTCATGACATACACTGCTATCATGACATACATTGCTGTCATGACATAACCTTCTGTCATAACATACACTGCTGTCATGACATACACTGCTGTCATAACTTACTATGCTGTCACAATATAAACATATATTTATATCTACATGCCCGGTGTTTGCAACCAAATATGGTACCATTTTTTTACGATTTTTATATCAACAGAACTATTCTTCAAATATTAATATACAGATTTATGATCTACATATTATGATTTTTCAACATTGTTAATATCCGCCCCATATAAAATTTCGACGGTTTGGCAATAAAAAAAAAACCTGAATGTCGTACATGTAGCTTTTATCTTAAGAAATAATCCTTCCAGGTTAAAAATGGTATAGCTCCCTTGCTAACGCTCAAGCAAATATAAGGGTAGTTCCACGACTGGTTGGCTCGGTGTCAAGATAATGTGACTGGGTGTGGTATCATGCCAGTTGTTCACGGCATGCTATACACAGTGAAGACAGCACTATATCTGCTTCAAGTGGACATCGTCTTCAGATAACTGAAATACTGTTGGTGGTACGATAAACCCAATAAACAAACAAATCCTTCCAGACGATTTGCACGGTATATAAGCATATCGCTAAGCATATCGCTAAACATATCGCCTCCCTCTTTGAAAAACAACCTGCGCTTCGTAAATCCCTTGGCGTAGGCACCGGTTCCTCTTTATAAACTTGATATCTAGTTAACGAAGCCAATCAGCGTGTTTTGACCCGAGTTATTTACTAATATGAGTTATACATCTTTGCAAGAAAACATGGCGTATATCTAACACTATTTTATCATAAAGCTAAAATTATAACTAAAATCTGGTTCAAATAATTGGGAATTATGTATAAAAACTGTAGTTTTAGTTCTAGATATACGTGCATGCCATCATATTAAACGTGCGTGAAATATGGTTTGTCAGGATTAGAGATTATAAAACTTTTAAGTTTGAGTCCGAGTTGATACTCTTCATCATTGGCTGGGTTCAAATAAAATTTGAAATCTGACCAATCAGCTGCCTGAACAGAGACTATAGGAACTGTAGTTTACTGTACGTCCCCGGCTTGAAAGTTGTCATAGGCTATTTCTTAGTGTTAAAATATTTAAATCTGGTTTCGTTGTTTGATAGTGAGATGTATTACAGTGTAAATACCATGAAAGAAAACTTGTATACCGTTTTCTTTGTAAATCTAATTATCACAAAAGGATATTTGTAGAAGCTATTTTCCTGCATCAGACAGTAATACGTTTGAACTTTAACTCCCCATATCCTTGAGGGTTGGAAAGTTATCCTTTAATTGGCGGGGTGTCTCTGTCCCTATACTTTACTGAGTTAATCGTGGATGTTAATTTTGGTTTAGGTCAATAAAATAAACGTCATATGAAAAAGACCAGTTCGAATTTCAAAGGCATAAGCATATATTAGCCAGTTATTCGGATAAAGCAAATATACCAGATTAGATATGTCGATAATGTTATTATTATTCTTAAACCTTTAATAAAATATCCACTAGGGTCTTAGACAATGACATATCACGTTATAACCGTTATTTTGTTTGTTACATCGCACTGACACAATTATGATCATACTGGCGACGTCCTGCTAATTATTGGTGAAGGAAAGCCCCAGACGTATATCTGGGTAGAACCGACGGCGCACCGTAGGTTAGCTGGAAAATATCACCACATGAAAGCCCTCCCCACGACCGGGCTTCGAACCAGAAAAGTATTTAAATAATATAAACGCTTGTTAATTCAAATAACCACTTTACACGGGACGGGGTGGGGGGCATCTGGCATTTTGTGACAGAAATGTTACTTATCAAAGCGCAGGAACTGTTTACTTGAATGGCCATAATCAAAACTATTCTATGTCAGAGATTTGTGTATGAAGCGGAATCATACTAAACTAAATTTTGAACCATCCTGCATACACCTGGCACAACATGACCAGTAATGCATGACAAAAGTTCTCGGTTTATCCAGGTAAATGCTTGATTATAAATACGATACAAAACTCGTTTAGTCAAAATTTGATAACTTAGGGAAAGTTCAAATCATGTAAACATAAACATTGTGAAAGAAAAATCAATATGGTTAACACTGTCTAAGCTTGAAAAGGTGATAAAATCCTATTGACGCAACTAATATCAAGACCATTGTGTACGATCAGGAACAATTCAAAGATACTCACAGACACAGGTATGCTTTAGTGCTATATTTCAAGAAAATGCAAAGCAACATAAACCACCTTGGATGCTTAACTGGCATTTGATTTGTATTCAATTTTAAGCATTACATTTGACCGGTTATTCTGGTGGATGATACAATACGATTCTAAGAAATTTATCACTATTGTAAGGCCATATACCACTGGATACAAAATATACAAGCCCACTGGGCGGCATAACAAGATCCAAAACTCAAAGAAACTTCGCACCTTAAATATTAAATATACAAATACAACAATATAATCGTAAAATCAACTATCACCGAGACCTGTATGCCTTCTACAGAAATAAATTGCCCACAAAACGCAATCTTTTTTAAATAACGGGGAAAATATTTAAGAATAATTGTCAGACATGAAATACTATGGCATATTTCTATGTCAACATTGAGAGGTTTATAAATACAGGTATAATCATACATTGCCATTACAAACTTTGCAATGTTATTCGTTGCTAAACTTTAGAAGATTGAACATAAAATAACAGCAACTAGTTAAGTTCCGGACAGATTAAAATTTGTTTACTTTACAAAGTAAAAGATTCTTTGCTAATCCATACATCGTTCACAAAACAATCACGGTCATTTACGAATATACAGAAAACATATTTTGAATATGAAAAGCAAGCCTTTTTACAATTTGGACATAAGTCAAATTGAATAAGTTGTCCGTCGGCAAGTGAGGAAGGTATTTGACAAGGCAACTGCACATTAGCACGTTAAAATAGCACTACACTTCTAACATAAGAGAACAATTGAATGGTGTGGGCCATATATAGTTTATTAAATACTCATTTAATATAAGGCTCCAGTAAATATTTATGCTTTTCTAACCATGCAAAAGTGTGGAGGGTATGACGCCTTCTAGTGCAGTTAATATATAATATACAGTTCAGAAAAAAATGTACATTCGGTTTAAGAGTATATTGTTTTGTTTTTGTTGTTTCTGGCTGTTCTCATTTTCTTTTTTCTCTCCCATTTTCTCACCTGTCCCGACTCCTTCTGTGTGTCCACACTGTACAAGGTATGTCTGCTACTGTCTCTTTCGTCGTTCGTTTGTCCGTTCGTTTATCTGTCTGTCTGTCTAATAATCTATCTCGCTATGTGTACATGTTTTTATGGTCATTGCTCCTTGAGTATGTACGTTTATAGTGTCTACCTATCATCTCTCTACTTGTACACGCTTACAAGGTCATCGCTCCTTGACAATATATGTGTATAGTCCCTACCTATATATCTCCCTATTTGCACACGTTTACATGGTCATCGCCCGTACATAACTTCGACTTAATGCTCTCCAAAAGCTTCTACGCACAACTGACGCAGGGAAGGATGCAATGCAATGGTTATAATTTCACCCATCTTATCTTTCATCTGACTGATTTCCAGGAAGTAAGAAGTTATTTCAAGGCAAGAACTAGGATTTTTTTTTTATTCAGAATCTTTGCTGCTTGCACACTTTTTAGTGCTTAGGTTTATCATTTTAAATTACATCGCCGCGACACAGCCCTGGTCATAGTTTATTTTGGATTCAAAATGTGTCTGTTGTCCTTTTAATTAACAACGCTTTTTGAAACGTCACAAATAGTGGCCATTACAGCCATTATTGGTGCAAATATACCCCCCAAGACCAACATGTGGGTAGAATCACCGGTGCACCGCCTGTCAGCTGGAGGGCCTTTCACATTGTTCGATAGTAAAATACACTTAAATATTCATTAAACACAATTTTCTTCAAGAAGCGTATGTACAACCAGGTAAAGGGTAATTTCATTATTATATTCGTTCAGGGCGAATCCTTCGCCTTAACCGGGACTCGAGTCGATGCGATAAGAGGCTGAGTAGTCAGAGAAGCTACACGTTGACGACTTTAACACTCGGTTTTTTTCTACATATATTACCAAGCAACAATGTCTATGCATGTTTAACAGTTGCAACCTTCTCAATGACAGTTGTTTTTGGAATTGATGGATACATCGTCCAGCTTACAGACGTTCGTATATATGAGGACGAATTCAGAAGAAAATGTAATGTCTACTTTTACTTTTATTAAACAGAAAGCAAACTTGTAACTGTTGCAGCATTACCACGAATCGTCTGTTGATAACATATTTAAGCAACCGTCATATGAACGATAATGAACCTAATTACGATAAAAACAAAATAAATGTTCGACTCTTTAGAACATGCGGGTATATTTAAATGTAAGATTATATCATTTGTTATTACTATAGCATGATGTGCTTCGAAATAAACTTCTCTTGTTTAATCGTCCAGACTGTTCTTTTTTTAACAAAGCATTTAAAATGTCAATACTTCAAATTGTTCGCTGTTTTTGTCTTCGCGGATTAAAGAGCTCCCTAAGTGATCTTTGTATGAAAATGATAACAATGAATGATTCCTTACGCAGAGGATGGATAGAAAATTACTGGAAATAAAATGACCTTTTCCGAATTTTTAAGAGCCAATTATAGAGCAACATTGATAATTGCAGCTTATTAAGGCTTTCGAATTGGGTCTGTTAGTTATAATGTTCGAAAATATTATGTACATTGTAAAATGATCGAGGCGATTATTGGACTCTAGTCTGACATTTATTGTATAACACTTAATAATAATTTTAAAGAAATGACTAAATTGCACGTGCCTTGTCCGGCTTAGATGCAGCAACTGTTTATATCATAATACACCCACTTAAATTACTCTAACGTCGATTTGGACAGATCTAAACTATCTTATATAAATGGGCAATGATAGCAAAACAGTATATCACACTAATTTATTTTATTCATAAAATTATGTTTGCCAGTTACTCCCTTTCTTGGTACTTCAAGCCATATTAGCATGTATCTCGTTGGGATTGTCATGAATATTTACGTCATATCCAGACCAAGGCTAAGGGATTGGGATTGGGATTAGCCGACATTTTTGCCGATACTTTCAGCGACATTTCTATCATTATAGTACAGGGGCACTTATGAGGTGCCCAGGTACTGAACCCGACCGATCCATTATGCTGACACCGACTAGTCAGGCGAAATGCTGTCCCTTTAGCCCCGAGCGTTAGGGGAAAAGCCACTGCTACCAACTAAAGTCTTTGGTTTGACCCGGTCGGGGTTTGAACCCACGACCTCCCGATCCGCAAGCCGACGCTCTACCACCTGAGCCAAGGCTAAGGTGTTTCTACATACACAAGTACTGCAGAGGTCCGTCCGAATAGAGATATCACATAAAAGCACAATAATGTTATTTGGTTAACATGTAGGTGGTAAATTTCAGTTAATAACATATTTATACATAGCAAAATAGACAAAAAATGACGAGAAAGGTGAAAATATGTCATCAATAAGACCACAATATTTGCATTGTTCATTGATTTTAGAGCATAATTAAAACGACTGACTGGGCTAGTTTATTCCAGATGATTAAATCGGAAGAAAGAAAATGATACAATAAGAAAATGTCGCTGATACCATCAATGAGAAGTAAATACACAAGCACTTATTTTGGAATAAAAAACACTCGGAGTCAAGCCATCAAGCCATGTGTAATATATGCTAATAAATAAGTAATTTGATATCAGCCCTGCTATTTGTCCGAGGTCAGTCGTATTGGCCCATGGCCGAAGGCCGAGGAAAAATAACAGGGCCAATATCAAATCATTTATTTATTGACAAGTTTACAACATAGCTACATGTACTTATAACATTCCACATTTAATGCTAAGTTTTTGCAGAAAATGCTTGTTTGTGTTTTTGTTAAATAAATAGGCTGACAAGTTATAACATTCGATTACACACTACCAATTCATGCCGTGAATGTTTGAAAACTGAGAATCTTAGACAGAGTTAAAACAAAATGGTTGACATTTCCAGAGGTTCTTGATTCATGAAATCTATATTATTTTTGGCCTGCCTGTTCGGCCAATCAAATTACATGTACTTTAAATGCCCCGGGCTGAAAAGTGATATAGATATTGGCACTGTTTTAAAGCAGGCCGTCGTGTTATTGAACGTGGCGTGTGCTTTTTTATAGGACAAATAACGTATAGTTATTTAATAATTAAATTTAATGCATAAGCGGTATCATGGCTGTTTGATATCAGCTTTACGTAAATACATGTATAACTACTGCAAAACTTACTGATTGTCGATGGGTCGATAAGCCCAATTGTCAAATAATCGTCATGAAGTGAACCCAGTGTGGTGTCATGTTAGGGGGTCATACTATGATATCACAGCAATAGCAGCTGAATATCTACGTAAACATTATAACTCACGTAAACATTTTACATTTTCCTAGCGTAAAAACGACAATCTATGGACAAAGTCATTCAAGTTTGCTCCACCAGTCCTATGGAATTCACTTCCAGAAACTGCTAGACAGTGGACAGATTTTAATTCTTTTAAAACTCAGATTTCTTTTTGGGATGGTTAAGATGGAAAATGTTCCACTTGCCTGCAAAATTAGGCCTTTAGATTTGTTAAAAATGATAAAAAGTTGTAAGGGAAAACATATATTCATAATACCTAAAAGGTCAGCTGTAAAAGCTTATTAGAGCTTTTGCTACTTATTGAAATCTTGCCGACTCAAAATAAATGTTATCCTTTCCTAACGTAAAACTTGCAAATTGTCGATGGGACTAAATCAAACACAATCATTGTGAAGTTAACCCTCTTGAGACACATTTTTCCAGATACAAACACAATCCACTTCAGCACAATTGTTTAACATCTTCAAACATTCACATGCGTTGATTATTATATACATACCAAGACAGGAAAACGGCGAGACTGCTCGAATGTATCCAGCAATGCATGCACCTTTTGGAAAAGCAAAACGACCTCACCGTCAATTAGTTATCAATGTATTTAAATAAAATCAATATACATGTAAGAATACTAAAGCTTAATACTATATGAAACGTATTAAGTCCACATCAACATTAAAAAATAATGAGTACTTCTGAATAAACGATAGCAACATTTTCAAAACACGTTTTAATGCACATTAAATTTACATTACCGAACTTTTTCAAGACAGCCAGAAATGAAATGCTTTCGTCCCATTTGGAGGTTTTTTTAAACATGCCATTGTTCTTTTGCAAGGCATCAGATACAAATGTACCTCGTTGAGATATACTGACTGATATAACAGTTCATTCAATGTTGGATCTCAGCTGTGCAAGCACTTTATTCAATTGACATTTACTTTCTCACATGCTTAATGCGAATACTGAAGTGCCAGCAAATCGCCCTACGAGCGTTATCGTCCGACGCAATTCTAGGTTACTAACAACAAACGCGCGTTGTCCATTCCATTTGCAAGGGCTCACATAATCATAACTTCTGGTCTCCCGCTTCGAGAGACGTATAAAACATACCATGTAATATTGGAAACACTTAGATCAGCGTAACAGAGGCAACGGTACGTGAATTAAGTGACTAGTTCTGATTAAAACAATTAGAAGAAGCTTCTTTTACATGTATAAGAAGAAGAGATGATAAGGTTACATGACTTAAATGAAAAATATATCAGCTTTTAACCTTTAACGTTTGGATAATGCCCTCATAATATAACATATAGTTATTAATCTCAAAATGATAAACTTATTTTCATTTTGTTCTCTTCTGGTAATTGTAAAAATGAAGGGACATGTATGCCATTGTATGTACATGACTGACCTTGAGTTTCGACCGTAGTATATGCAAACATTTAAGTAATTATCGTACAGACATATTTTATACTAATAATGCTTACCTTAATAGTTCGTGCCCGGTCATAGACTTTATAACTTGATTACAGGTAAATGCAATCCCAACAGCCAATTATTGATGCATAAAGGTCTATATCTTTATTTTACTTTCAGTAGTATTTATTTCATACAACAAAACGTGACCTGGATTGCATAAATGACTTTAATCGTCCGTTATGTATTAAGGAAACACATATATTATCCACTCTCAAAATAAAAACTAAATAAACGAAAACGCTTAACCACTGAGGAAGTCTTGTTTCAATGTTCATGTTAAAGTTTCCAATGGCTCCATCTGACAAAGATCAAAATGTTTTTGCTAATTTTATAATCTTATCCGTATACTTAAGTTTTGAATATGTCCATATCGTCATTAATTATAAAAATATACACATAAATAATAAACAAAAAACATGGCAGAAAGTTTCCTTTCTCAAGGATCCAACTGAGATTCTGGGCCTCGTAACTGTGCAGTTTTCATCCTGTAAAAATGAAATCTTATCATTTAAAGATAACAAATTACAATAATTGGTTCTGTGCAGAATTCTTTCTATGGGTTAAAATGTGAAAAGCAATTTTTGCTCGGTATATAGATAACAGAAAAAAGAACAAATACTGCCATTATCAAGATCTTCGCTTCAATACCCGGTAGAAGTACATAAACTTTGCTCTATAATATCCAGGCTTATCACACTACTTCAATATCAGATGTTAATGGCTGCATAGAACAAAAACTAAGTGTGATAAATTAGCCACTTTTAAAAGTTTCCGTTCATCAGTAAAACAAGAAATATTTAACCACTTTAATATAAAACTGGCCAAAACAGACACAAAGGGGTAGCGGCAAGAGAAGTATTGTTTGATCACTTATATGGAGGCTAAGACAATAAGACAAGAATGATAGTCTGGCTTCAAGGATGGTATCAAGATATGAAATTTGATGAAAAAGCAGCCATTTGCGAGTATAAATCTAGTCGATATACATAGGAATATCTAACTATTTACTTGACGTTAATTTTCTAGGCTAATAAACCTACTTTAAAAATATTAAATGCCATCTTATTTTGGCAATCATACAAAGTTATTCCAGTACAAATCTTCTTTTTTCATATTTTATTTATTTATACTGATTCATTTTATAATTATAAGACGGCATGTCTTTTAATAATCTCTATTTATTCACTCGATTTAAAATTACTTCTCAAATTATATAAATCAATTAATGAAACAAAGCACCAAATCAGACTTGAATATTTTGAAAACTATATACACATCAACGGAATTTAAATATTGGCACATCTAACTTTAAAAAGCAGCAATTGATAGACCTGTTTACATACATTATCAAATATTTTCACAGTATATCTAAACAGCCTGCAGAAACACAATAATTTTAACACCCTGCGTGATAAATTGTCATAAATGAAGTAACCGTCCACAATGCAGTCTGTGTTGAAATAGATAGTTGAGAATACCTTTGATTTCGCACAGTAATTTTAATGCAAGTTTATATCATTATATTCTAGTTTGATTATCGATTATTTAAAATTCAAATCAACGCAGGCTGTTGGATTTGTAAGTGAATTTTTCATTAATTGTTTTTAGACTTTTACTCTATTTCTATGTATATTTTTTATACTGACCTTTATAGTAACCATAAGTAATACACCGGGATGTTGTTGTAATTTTTATATTTTCTTTAAATTCAAGTCATAAATAGATACCGCAAAATCCGACTTATTGCATTTTCTTTAAGTGCGGCGCTAGTACAAGGAAATCTATTGCAGAGCGTTTAACTCATTTAGTCCGTCTTCTGTTATTTCTAAGGCTGTTGTGAAGCTAATGGTTTCCTGTAGGACACTTAGTTAAGTTGACATGAACACATGATTTCAAAACAAGTTCAACATAAATATCTAAATGTTATCTAGTCCTGTAATAATATAGGGCTACATTTATAGTAGGTCAAACGTTCTCTTGATTGTTAAAGTTCGAAACATTTTGCAAAATTAATGTTACTGAAAAAGAGATTTGATATTGGGATATTGACACGACTCAAAATAGGTTTGAGGAGATTCGGACGAGGTTTTAAGGCATTGTCTTAAATTATTAATTTGATAATTTAACATACATTACAATTAAGCCATAACAATCTGGCTATACCTAAATTTTGTTTTTATTTATTTATTTTATTTGTTTATTTTTATTTACATTTATTTATTTATTTATTTTATTTGTTTATTTTTATTTACATTTATTTATTTATTTATTTATTTGTGTTTTTCTGGGGGTGCATGCCTGTAAGCTAGCCAGTCTGCCTGCCTGTTTGCCTGCCTGTTTGCCTGTCTGCATGCCTGTAAGCTAGCCAGTCTGTCTGCCTGTTTGCCTGTCTGCCTGCCTGCATGCATGCATGCATGCCTTCTATCTGCCTGTCTATGACTGTCTGCCTACCTATCTGTCTGTCTGCCAGCCTGCCTCCTTGCTTGCCCGTCTCCCTGCCTGCCTGTCTGTCTGCCTGCCTGTATGTGTGTTTGTCTGTGTGTGTGTGTGTGTGTGTCTGTCTGTCTGTCTGTCTCTGCCCATTTATTTCTCTATGTATACTCGTTTATGTGGCCATCGCTTCTTGAAGATATAAGTTTGAATGTGTACGCACCAGATTGTCGTGCCAATTAAAAACGTACAAAGCCCATACATCGCCATTACGTATATAAAGACTTGAGGTCGTCTTTCTTCGATAATTGTTTCTAATATGAATGAATAATAATCCGACAGATTATGCACTTTTTGTTTGTTTGTTTGTTGTTGTTGTTGTTGTTTGTGTTTTGTGTGTGTGTATTTTTGTTGTTGTTTTTTTTTCGTTGTTTGTTTTTGTGTTGTTGTTGTTGTTGTTGTTGTTGTTTTGTGTGTGTATTTTGTGTGTTTGTTGTGGTCTGTAGCAATACTTTTTAAGTAATTTATAATTATGTTTGAAATGTTTTCGTTATGATACCTTGCTCACATTGCTGGATCTTGCCTTTCAATCGGTCACTCACCGACGCATTACAACTCTAAATCTCGGCTTCAGATTCTCTTCAATATTTCTTCTAAGAAAAGTTAAGGCAGGAAATAAATGTTGGGATTTATCTTTTTCGTAAGTGCATAAATCATATAACTGAACCACAACAACAAGCTTACCCAACTCAAACTAAATTTTAATATGAATGCTATTTGATAGATATGCAATGATTGACGGATAAAGAAACGCATTTTGCTCGTCTACGTTAGCTTATGTGGTGACGTTTTAACGCCTACTTTGTCTTCTAAAGAACTAAGAAATGTTGTCATCCTACTACTACATGTCTGTGACATTTCCATAGACTTTAGAAGAACGTAAAACGCCAGAACAAAATAATTCAATCTATACATTGTTTATAATGCCCAATCCCGTATCCGATGTTAATAATGCTTTTAACGGTTTTACAACTGCCGCAAGTTCAAACACTTAAATACTCTTAATATGTTTCGAGCTGAAATCTTACAGGTAAAACGATCTCACCATAAAAAATATCGATGTATTGAAATCAATTCAACATACATGAATGAGTACATAAAGCCAAACAATTCCTGAAAAATTATCAACACCAAATCAATAAACAAACATGTTTGGTAGTTCTGACGATACTACTAACTATAGAAACATTTCCCAGAACACTTTTTATTGTAACACTGCATAAAAAGCTTACATAAACGGACTTTATTTCAAGTTGGCCAAGGATTAAATTCTTACGTTAACGTCATGTTTACATGAATGAGGAGGGTGCCGTTGTAAGCGTGAAAGGCAGTTGATTCACAAACACTGACAGATATAACAGTTCATTCAAAGTTCTCAGTTATACAAGCACTTTATTCAGTTGACATTTACTTTCACGCGTATTTAATGCAGCAACTGATAACTGAAGTGCCAACTAATCTACCTACGCTCCTTATCGTCCGACGCAATTCTAGGATACTGAAGAAAAACATGCGATGTTTGTTCCAATTGCAGGGACTAAGGTCATCACACTCTCTCTGAACTACCGAGAGACTTATCAAGAATACCATGTATAATTGGAAACACGTAGACAAGGGAGGCAAAGGCACGTTAGTAAGTAAATGGTTCTGATAAAAAATAAATATAAGGAGCTTCGGTTGTAAGAAGAAATATGATAAGGTTACATGACTTGAATGACTTGTGTTAGAAAAAATGGAAGATATTTACTCAAACAAATGTTTTGACAAGATTTCAGCCTTTTCGTTCCTGTTTTGCTTTGATTATATTCTGCTTCCGAGTTCCCCTAAATCATGGGAAAGTTTGAGTGTTTGAGGACTGATGCCATAACCGTTGCTGAATACCTGTCAAATTAGCGAGGAACGAAAAGACTGAAAACTTGTCAAACATTTGTTTGAGTAAATATCTTCTATTTTTCTGTTATTAGTCTGTTATGTGTAAATAAACAAATATATAAACGAAAAGAAAAGAAAACAATCGACCACTGCGAAAATCTTGCTTAAATGCCCATTGTTTCAAAATATAGAAAATATGTGCTTGTTAATTTTATAATTTTATCCTCTTCGCTCATACCGAAAGTAATTATTGATAATATTATAATAATAAATTACAAACAAAAAATCATGGCTCAAGCGTTTCATTGCCCAGGTTTCCAACTAAGATTTAGCGCAGTTCAAATGTCTTGCTTTCATCCTGTAAAAAAACCTGAAATCTTAACACTTAAAGTAACAAATTACATTATTTGGTTCTACGCAGATTTTGTTGCTTATGATTAAAATGTAAAAATCCATTTAAGCTCATGATATCGATAACAAGAGAAAACAACAAATACTGTCATTATCAAGATCTTATCATCAATACCAGGAAGAAAATACAAATGAGTCTAGCTCTGTGATGTTCCGGCTTATCGCACTTCTGAAAAGTTTCAATAACTGAGATGTATCCGGTTGCATAGAACAACCAATATTCGTAATGTTCTTTTCTCAATAAAGCTTGAAGTATTTAACTATATTACTAATACAATACATCATCCAAAGTTTAAAAATGGCAAATATCCATAACAAAAGGATATCAACAAAAGAATCATTAGTTTATTTATATGGAGATATTAAGACAATGAGACAAGAATGGTTACGTGGTATAAGAAATGGTATCGAGGCATAACCTTTAATGCGTAGCAACCATCCGCGAACATGAATCCAGTATACATATAGACATATCTGACTAGCTTACTGCTGGCTTAACATAAATGTTCCATACTAATGCAAGAAACCTACTTTAAAATATTAAATATTATCTCTTTTGGCAACCATACAAAGATATTTCAGTAGGAAACTTCTATTTTCATATTTTATAATAAAAGTATCGGTACGTTTTTCAATTATCTCTCTGTGTTCACTCTGTTTGACATGTTTTCTAAAAAGAAATATCAATCATATTATAAGATCTAGCACTAAGTGATACTTGAATATTAAAAAGCTACATGCACATTAATGGCATATAAATCTTTGAATATCTGACTTAAAAATCTTAATACTTTTTCACATACTAAATATTTCCGCAGTTAATCTAAATTGCAGGCAGAAACACATTGATTTAAGCATCCTGCTTGAACTATTGGCATACTATGGACAATGCAGCTTCTGTTGAAATAGATAATATTTCCCTTGATATCTCATAGTTATTCTAGGGCGCTGTTATTTAAATTTATTCTAGTGTGATTATCGATTATAAAAAATCATATGGTAGGCTGTTGGATTTGCGAGTGTTTTACACCACATCTATGCTTAGATTAATTCATATTTCTGTGTGTAATGTCAATGCTGATCTTAATACGTAAACATGAGTAATATATCAGAATGTTGTTTGTGCCCTTCGTTTATTTATATGGTTTCATCACTTAAACATGTAGGCGGCTTATGGCACAAATATCTAACCTTTTGTTGTTAGAATAACTTGAAGAACACAGCCCATGAATAATATTCGATTTATAACTCTATCCGCTGCAATAATTAGAGCGTACTTAGAGGTCAATGTTGGTCTGTGTAAATGTAGAAAATCTCGTCTAATTACTTGATTTTACTGTGTTTCGCTTTTGTTTATGGTGGCTGAAAGTACATAACTACAAATATATGTGTAAGTACCAATATCAACAGCACGACAGGACGTGATTTTCAATAAATACATACAAAACCTCTTATTTAAATCCTAACGTCCCATTGAGAAGACAACTTTGTGTCAACTTTGCCAACAAATTGATTATAGCGGCCATTAATTATATCAATTAATTCATGATCTGTTAAATTTGAGTGGCTTCTGTCAATCATTTAGCCTTTGTCGACAGATTTTCATTTCCTTGCCCTTAATAATAAACAGATGTACTGCAAAATCAGATTATCTCAATTTCTTCACGTGCGATTCTAGAACAAAGAATTCTATCACATGATGTTTAATTAATAAAGTTCATCCTCTTTATTTGTCTATGACTGTGGCGTAGTTTAAGTGTCAGGTCTCAGGGTAGAAAATTTGTCTACATTCACACGACGAAACACATGATTACAGACGAGTTTAACATGGTAAAATGTTATCTAGTTCAGCAATAATATAGCGCTAGTTAAATATGGGGTCACACGCTGTCTTGATCTGATATGAGTGTTCATTAAATACTGAAAATGTTAAACGAGTTGGATGAAATGATACGAAACGAGACTCTGCCGAGTTTCTTATCTTTTTAGACAACAAGTTTAATATTTTCTGTATCTAATGAACATGAATATTAGATTCTATTTATCACACAACCAAAACATCGGCTTTTTTGTTTACAATTCATCATTTTATAGTATGAACAGTCGGACTTGACATGTGTTATCCGGTAAAGATCCCATCTTTACTCGACCATTTTGTTTAAAAGCAACATATCGTTTTAACATGACTAAAATGTGTTTTTTATTAATGAAAAAGAAACTGTCTAACGAAATGCATAAAACGGCGACAACAAAGTAATCAGGAAATGGCATATACACTACACATACATGTACCTAATGGCGTCACAGTACGATAACAAACTAGTGTGTTACCTAAAGTAACGTATGAGTGTTACCTTACGCTCGCGCGGTAGGTTATGTGATCAATTGTTTTATTGTCTTAGACGTTTAGATAGGATTAAGGAAATTCGGGAGAAGTTTCAAACCATTTCCTTGTGCCATTAATGCGATACATAAATTATGCATTTGTTACTATACTCGCGCAAACTTCAGTGTACCAGAAAAAGATATATTTCATAATGATAACCTTTATTACTACAATTAATAATTTCGGTGTATGACGAAAATTCGCACCCCAACCACGGACGAACTCCTTTCTGGTTATTTTGATACGGGTGAACAAAATTCTCCCCTACCCCCGTATATTTCCAAGACGTGAAAATAGTAGTGGGCGAATGCATTTCACTCTTGACTGTAAAGCAGGAATTTAAATCCTCTACTGGTCATGTTATTGTTGTTGTTGTTGTTTTCGATTATTTACAAAATACCGATGGGAATCACAACGGCTACCTTAAACGCGGATCAGTGATACGTCAAAAGGTCAGGTGAAATTCAATTAACAGATAAGCAACAAAATGGCTGGCATTAGTGATAGGCCGAGTAAGGTTTGTACTGATCGTTCTTTTAACAATAGTCAAGTGACGTCCCTACGCGTTGCCAAAACCGCAGGGAATCTAAAAATAGTATTAACAAGCTAAGTATCTTTAAAATGAAAACAGCCTGTGCAAAATAGGAATCTGTGCAAAATAGGAATTAAAATAAAAACGGATTTTTCATTGTTGTCACATGCTAACAATCACTCCACATTTGTGAAGATCCCTTATCTTGGCAGCCATCTTTAATGGCAACTTCAAGGGATTTTCAGATGAATTACATGGATGCATAAATTCTATTTTCTTGTAATTTCTTCGTTTGTGGTCCAGAAATTAAAAGCTATACACCATTTAAAAGCTCTTGGAATTCATAATTTTAAAATATTATAAATTTTTAAATTGATAAATGCACAAAGAATTCATACACAGAAATAAATAATAGTATTGGTCTATCTTTAAACTAAATGATCGGTGTATCTTTTGGAGTTGTATTTTTTTTTACCTTTTAAACGATCTAAATATAGTTTTGATATTTAAAATACTTCATAAAAGCTGTTAAATTTGAGAAATTCGGTAAAATAGACAAATATAAAAACACAGTGATGAGTTTAATACAACACTTCCAGTTTTCGGCCTGTATTAGCTTCTGTCTTCAAAGATGGCTGCCTTAAACAATCTTACATGTATTAGTGCCTAGAACATCACATGGAATTTATATATAAATAAAATCTTAATAACCGTTTATTTTTAAATATAACGAACACCTAGATTAGAAAAATACTACTTTAGTATAAAAAGAAGTGTGTGTTGCTGTTGGTGTATGTGTTGTAGTATAAACACAAATTTCACAAAGCAGATATTATATTTACACAGATATCGATGGATTTTTTAATATTTACATCTCTTATTAACATCTTTTACAGACATATTATACTAAAATCCTTTAAAGAATTCACTAGCTTCATTAGACTACAGCGTTTGGTTAAGGGCAATCTGAAACGATGTATTAAAACTAGCAATGGGTGATCAGACGCATTACTGCTTATAAAAAAAACAGCAGATGTTGAAAGACTGGGTTGATTTTTCCTTTGATCATCAATTGTACTGAACAATCGAAATAATCCAGAGACAGTTTTATCTCCATTTCACTTTGTGTAACTTACTGCGATTTCAGATCAAACAAATTTGATACAAGGCGTTTGATTTACGAGGTCCGTCCTCAATTATCGTCTTAGATGGTTGTGTAACTCAGAGATTAGTGTCGGCAAGGTGTGATTAGGTTCGATTGAACAGATGTTAAACATCCCAGAAGATTTCAGTGTACTGTTTGTTATCTATAGTTCTGAGCGTGGTGGCAGCGACACTGTCCCTACGTACAATTTATGTAACCAAATTAAATAATGAAAGACTTTTTGCAGGAAGAAACTGATCATGATATTGTTATAGTCATAATATCAATACTATGCCTTTAAATGCAATGAATACTAAGCAAAACAATTGAGCAAAATTTACATTTGTCATCTTAAAATAGGAATATATGACAAGGTCCTAGGAGCTTTGCAACATATACCAGAACCCGAAAAGGCACAGGACAAAGGTATTCACATGCATGCACGCCAAATTGTAAAAGTAAGAACAAATCAGTGTTGAGTCATTTAACAAACCCAACAGTTACCGCCTTGGAACGGGCAGTCGGCAAAAAGGACCAACTGGGGTGCTTAAACCGGTTTTACAGAGCTCTTATCTCGCACTTCCTGATGGGTTTCTCAAATGCAATGCAATGAAAAGAAAATAAATCAATCCGAATAAAAAAAAGTTCAAGCGCTGACGTTTTCCTTGATATGTTTTGACGAAAGTAGTGACGTCATCAAAAATGATGTCCATATAAAATTTAGAAGACAGATAGGCATCATTTCTGTTAAGAGAACTACACAAAATTGTTGATTGTTATTGGAATAAAATAAGACAAATTTATCATTCAACTGGCTGAGGATGTCATCATCATATCGGTAAGTCTGTAGAGCACATTCGCTTCATGGTGTTATTTGCCTGTAGGTAGCTGCGTGATTGTGCGTGTACGACGAATTCAATATTTATGACAATATGTTTCTTATTGGATAAATTGCCATGTAACATTTTGAAAAAATTAACAAACTTATATTTATAAAGAAACATATTTGTTTATTTTCAACAAACAACATCTTAATTACTTTATTTAATTTGAAAGCGCTTAAAGCATTTTATTAGATAATGAGTTCTATAAAAGTTTATCATTAATTTAGACATACATTTACAAGTCAGATCAGGAATAGGGTTGGTTAAAGTGCAAACCTTACAACATTCCGAAAACTCACAACAACGCAGACGAGCTTCTGTAAATACGCACGTAAACAAAATGAAACGTAAGGGAAGAAGCCAAATGGGTATTCAAGCAAGTAGGCTGAGAGACAGGCGATTGCATGTTTCCAAAACTTTAAATATTAACACTGTATATTAATCGCATTCGTTTTACAGTTAATTACTTACACCACTTGGCGGTCAATAGCATGTTACAAATTCTATCCAAAGATTAAAATTTCCAATGTTAGTTCTTTTGTTAATACAATTGTTAAAATAGTTTATAAATAAAGCCTGTACGCTAAGCTTTATAATATAATTTCAATTAAGTGTAAAACCTAAGCGAATGTTAAAAGTATGTTAGTGCTAATATTAAATCGGCTTTTATGTCGTTTATGCCTCTGTTGATTCTTTATAAACCTGGCAATGAACACACCCTTTCAAAACACCGGCCTGTAATAACAGATAAGGCCCCATGCGATATGTTGCGTTTCAATACCGTCATTTGACCGGTGTCTTCTGCCACATATCTTAGACCGAAGTCATTCTATTGACAATAAAATAGCTCTGGTTTATCTGAAAAAGAAAACACACAAAAAACACATAATGAGTATTTAGGCAGAATATAATTTAATATACCTTGTGAAATGTCGATTTTGTAATTGGTCTTAAATCTTTTCCTGTTTAGATCGAAGTCATTATATTGACAAAAACGCAAGTGTGATTTATCTGAAAAAAAGAAAACACACAGAAAACGCATTAAGAGTATTTAGGTAGAATATAATTTAATATACCTTGTGAAATTTTGATGTTTTAATAAGTCTTAAACGCTTTCCTGTCGGGTATTTAACAGTTGTATTTAATTCTCCTACTAGCTTTGGCATGACAGACAACGCTAATATAAATTATACAACTTACTGATTATGCACAGACAACGCTAAAATACATCATACAACTCACTGATAATGCACAGACAACGCTAAAATACATCATACAACTCACTGATTATGCACAGACAACTCTAAAATACATTATACAACTTACTGATTATGCACAGACAACGCTAAAATACATTATACAACTCACTGATAATGCACAGGCAACGCTAAATAGAGAATACCAGGTTAGTGTTGATATAGATAAATGTTATCATGCGAGGCTAAGAAAATCAGAAAGCACGAGGCTTGCCGAGTGCTTTTTGATTTTCGGGCCGAGCATGATAACATTTATCTATATCAACACTAACCTGGTATTTTTTTTATCCCACCATCAACAGCTTTTCAAAGGTAAACATTTAAATTTACCGCTACTGCTCCTCCGTTACATAATCTGACATTTCAATACAATACACGAAATTCATGCGCGAGCAATAGAGTAATTCGGCTATAAGAAATAGTTCTATTTTACAATAAAAAAATAAAACAATAAACATGTTATTTCTTTTATTTTTTTTTTGCGCTATACACAAGGTTGTAATTTTATTGATTACGATAACTGAAAATAATGGTTGGAAAAGAAGAACAACAAAAATCACACCCTCGTGTAAAGTTATACATGTAGTGTGTACTGTCAAGGCCGTGTAGCATTAAAGTTGAGCTACGCACTTGGCATTTAAGGAACGCGAATTACATTCGAGGTTTGTGTGTGTGTTTGTGGCTGTAACAAACAGTAGCTCATGGATTTAATTGTTGATGACATTGAAATTATGACCATTGAATATAGCGCTTTAAAATTTCGAAGATAGTTGTGTTTTTGACAGGATGACTTGCGAAATTTGAAGAAATGTTGGGAGTGGAGGTGGTAGATTGGTGTTCATTTTTACGTCTAGAAACTGATTTTTAGCACATTTGTCCAGATCTGTGCAGTCAGCTGTATTTGGTTTGACTAAAGATCGAACTCTATCTAAACCATTTGAATGTTCATCATGTAACGGCATTTGATCATCAGGGTCTGCCTTAAGATTAGGCAGATGATTGCAATCTGAGACAGTCACCACAGATTCAAGATCAATTTCATTCTCAAAAATGTTGGGATTAAAGCCAGATTTTGCCTCGAAATCCTCGTAGCTCATTTCTTCAACACTGCTTAGGAAGTTAGGCTTTTACACGATTCTTCATCACATTCTTTAAATTCACACTAAATAACATCAAAACAACGGGGACTCGCATGATCTGACATTTCGAGAGTTGTTTTTATTTTTTGCAGACTACAAATTCGTACTTTTATTGATTTTATTACTATTACTAAACAATTTTAATCATGTTCATGTAATACATGTTGTTTCATTTTTCTGATAATTTTTTTTTTAAATCTTCTATTTCATTCTTAAATAAAACTTCGGAAAATTGCTAGGAACTGTCCGGTTAGCTCAGTCGGTAAAGACGCTGCCTCTTAAGTTTTCAATCCTGCAGGTCAGAGATCGAAACCGCTCGCATCCTCTTTTTTTTTAATAGCCTCTTTTGCTCTATTTCACCAATATTTATATTATGGACATTAATGGGGTGACCACAAGCATAATTACGGGATAAATGAGTTTCGTTCTCGTAAACACTCCTGATCGTTTCGTCAAAAAAAGTAGTCCGGCTTAGAGCAGGTGCGCGAATATCGGTTGATAAAGCTCATCTTTATCACACGGGTTATATCAACCGATATTTACAGAGATGGTGGGATAAAATACATTATACAACATACTGATTATGCACAGACAACGCTAAAATACATCATACAACTCACTGATAATGCACAGACAACGCTAAATACATTAAACAACTCACTGATTATGCACATACAACGCTAAAATACATCATACAACTCACTGATAGTGCACAGACAACGCTAAAATACATCATACATCTCACTGATTATGCACAGACAACGCTAAAATACATCATACAACTCACTGATGATGCACAGACAACGCTAAAATACATCATACATCTCACTGATTATGCACAGACAACGCTAAAATACATCATACAACCGAGTCACTGATAGTGCACAGACAACGCTAAAATACATCATACATCTCACTGATGATGCACATACAACGCTAAAATACATCATACAACTCACTGATAATACGCAGACAAAAAATGCAGACGTGCTTGTCACTGCTTCTTACAAGCATCGTGACTGGAACAAATATTTACGCGGTATTATTTTATTGCCCGAAGCGTTAAATTAGCTGCGTTGTAACAAAAATGCAACATACCTTTTATAACTAAGAAACTTTACTATCACACTGCTAATCATTCATATTGCTAATGCATATTTAGCCAGAAAAAGTAAGGCCCTTCATTCCTATGTGTGTTCTTCGATATTTACTAGATATATCTGATGCCAAACAAAGTCTAAAATTTAATGTACAAGAAAATATTATAGTTCTATGCGTACTGCATGTATTTATTTCATAGCTAAATATTTAATTTTGAAAATACATGAGAGATACAAGTTTTAGTATTCAAAATGACTCTGAAGGACATTATTCTGACAATGAATGACTTTTTAAATTGCTTTTGTTATAAACGTTTCGTTACATTTTACAAATCAAAATAAAATATAACTTTAAATATATATGAGAACTAAAAGAATGAAAGAAATAACAAAATGTATAAGAAATAACAAAATCAACCAACAAAGTAAGAAAGAAAACAAATAAAGATATATATATATTGGATTGCGTAATTGGTATATTCACAACTGTTTCCTTTACAAACTGTGAATGACTGTGTTCAACCCCCAGATATAGCATACATACACTTGGATCTTGAACAATACCTGTGTGACAGACACATCGTTACAGACTGTGGCAGCCTGGCTTATCAGAAAACAGATGCCCTCACATGCTGGGTTGGGCAATAAATGGGGGGGTCACTTATATAAGGCTCTTGAGATGCCTTTAATTCGGATTTACAGAGCTCTAACCTCGCACTTTCCGATGAGTTTCGCAAATGCAAGTAGTAAAACGAAAACAGATCCTTTTGAAACAAAACAGTCCAAGTGAAGAACTATTCCAAGACTTAAGTTATGACGTCATTTATAAAAGGAAAGTAGTGATGTTAATTAAAATGTGTCCATGTTGTATCTAGATGAGAAGATAAGTCTTGTATCCATTAGAAATACACAAAATTCCTGAGTGTAAGAGGAATTAAATATTCAAACGGAAGACGAAATGACTGTGGAATACGTGACAATGTTGTCGCGTCCCGATAGTGTCTAGATGTTAAGTACCAAAGTCCAATGTACGTCAAAGACAAATACACGTAACAGTCCTGAAGGGAGGTGTTTTACGACCGCCACAATCCTTAAGTAACATTGTTGTAATTCTGAAATCCTGAATGAGAAAATACGACAAAGTCCTCTTAGTACTGCAACATATGTTAATATTTGAAAAGGCACAGTGCAAAGACATTCACATGCCAGTCAATAGTAACAGTTATTACAAATCTACAGTCAATAATTAGACATGTCACTTTAAAATATTGATACATTCTTGTATGGATAACACTCCTCACTTCTCAGGAAACCAGACAGACAATCGATAAGACGGGTGAACTATTGGTAAATACACCTGTATTCGTCTTACAGACATTTAAGGCGTACCTAGTGGTACATACATATACACAAAAGAAGTAAAACAACTTTTAAAATGAAGAAGCGGTGACTATATAGGTATATAGACAAGGATCGGCATAAGAGAAATTGGCAACATTGTGGCCAGGATTTCGTGCAATGTTGTAAAAAAGAAACGACGTCCTATCATCTGATAAATTAAAAAGATGTATTTTATGCAAATGAATGTACAAATGAAATAGCCATCCGATATACATGTACAAGTACATGTATTCATACTCTATATGTTAAAAATGCAAGTATTTATAAAGAAGTTGTTATCAAGACATTTGATGTAAAGTTTGACGAAGTTATTTCTATTTGCATTGCCATTAATAAAATTTAATCTTGCTGAAACTCCATATTTTATTAACACGTTTTAACATGTGATATAATGGAAGATTGCAGTTTTACTAATATCATTTATTTTCTCATTTTGATAATAAATATGATACCTTCCTTAAACAGAGCGTTTATCCATTTATTATACTTGAATTGAGTAGCCCGATCCTACCTGTATATGTATCTTCTAAAGAAATTAATAATGGTAGCAAGACAAAACATATCCCATTTTGAACTCAATTTAAAAAATAAGATTTTCAGCTAAACATACACTTTGTTTAAGTGTTTAAGTGGAATTTACTACTGCACGTGATAACCAACACAACAACCTAATAAAGCTTCAGGTACGGGAGGCCCCGGGTTCGATCCCAGGCCGCGACATACCAAAGTCGTTAAAAATGGTAATGGTATAGCTCCCTTGCTAACGCTCAAGCAAATATAAGGGTAGTTCAACGACTGGTTGGCCCGGTGTCGGGATAATGTGGCTAGGTGTGGTATCATGCCATGTGTTCACGGCATGCTATACACAGTGAAGGCAGCACTATATCTGCTTCAAGTGGACACCGTCTCCAAATAACTAAAATACTGTTGGTGGGACGAAAAACCCAATAAACAAACAAACAACAACCTAATACTGAAGTGCCCCGAAATCGCGCTACACTCTCTCATTTTCGTCTGCAGTGATTCTAGGAAAGTAACGAAAAACACGTGATGTCCATTCCAACTTCTGTGGCTAATGACGTCATATCCTTTGATCTATCGTTTCGGGAATACCAGATAATTGGAAACACTTAAGCACGCGTAAGAAGAGAAGATAGCCAACATAGTGTTAGCAACCAAATATTTCCGATTGTAACAAGTACTTTGGGGCATTTTAAATGATAAGGTAATATGGCTTAAGAGACAGGTCTTAGACAAATAATGCAAAGAAGATTTTGTCAATTTGTTTTCCATGTCTTTCCCTTCTTAATTTTAACATTTATCTGGCAACAGTGGTGTTACGAGCTAAAGTTCGCAGCTAGCGAAAATATATATAATATATAAATTATATAATATTATAAAGGGATATTATAAATCGTGAGCGACATTTGTTTTCTTTTTCTTTGGTGTTTACTTTTATCTTATTCATTATTTTATTTTTGACGTTTTTCAAAGGCATTGTCCATTGTTACGATAACTTTTAGAAGACCAACAAAACACTTACTCCGACTCACTTTATAATAAGTCTTAAGTAATAGTGTAAAATATGTTCATAGTTGTTTTGCGGAATACTAGGATTGTTGTCTATGTGTTGCTTTCAAACACTTTCATGTTGTTGTGTTTGTTTTATTGTTGTTGTTGTTGCTTTTTCGGAAAACCATGATAACTAATTCAGTTTTGTTACTATATATATATATATATATATATATATATATATATATATATATATATATATATATATATATATATATATATATATATATATATATATATATATTCACAGACAGAGAGAGGGGTGGGAAGAGAGAGAGGGGGAGCGAGCGAGAGAAAGTGGTGGGAGAGAGGAAGAGAGAGAGAGAGAGAGAGAGAGAGAGAGAGGTGGGGGAGAGGGATATAAAGATAATTAACGATTTAACATTTATTTTATTTTCACACGCAATAAACCCAGTTTCAACATCGTGTTATCTGGTTTGGCAATCATGCAAAGATATTCTAGCATCTTTTTTTACCATTTTATCTTGAAAACCTGAAAAACAGGAATTTTCTTCAATTGTGCGTTATTCTCTGTATTTGAATGTTTTTGCTTGATTATCATAAGTATCATCTCAAAAACTAGCACTTAAAAACACTTAAACCATCTGCTGAAATTTATTAATATTAGAATCATGGCATAAGAGGAGTGTTCTTTACTCTTGTTTGGGGAATTTGTTTAATTCTATAATTCACTATAAACACTATAAACTATCATTTTTTACCTTTTATTTTTTAATTTTCATTTCCACTTGTTTCATGCAAGTTTATAAACCGGTGCAATGATAGAACTTCAACTCGTCAAAATTACAAACTTTTAACCAAGGTTAAAACCACTAAATTTTATTAGACTTTCACAAGAAGGGGTAACTGTTGCAGTATATGTTGCAAGAGATGACTGATTTCAATTATCAATGAACAAATTAGGGACAATTTTATTTTATTTTCTCCTTATGTGACGATCAGTCAAGTCTGGCATATGATGCTTTCTTAGCAATTCTTGTTTCTTTTCTTGCCCGTCGTTGTTTCTAAGAGACTTGGCCAACTTGAAATTCCGGAACACTTGTTCATAAATCTACTTTAAAACGTTTATTCATATTTCCTGGCTCAGCGATGATTTGATGTTGGATAGGTTAGGGGTCTAACGGCCAGTTGATTGATAAGCTTCGAAGCATTCTTTTTCCAAAAATATGTCATTATCAACATATTTACAAACTGGTATGTACTCATGCCTTCCAGACTCAGCAGATGGCTGTTCGAGAAAAAGAATGATTTATTAATTTTTTCCCCTATGTTAACACAGAGAATAAAACATTGAAACTTTCAAAATTTATTCAAACCCGCGGGTCTCTAACCCGCAAACATACATTTTCTTATATGTCTATATATTATTTTTATAAGCATATACACAGAAATTGTATCTGTGAGTCATTGTAATGTGGTATTGCTTTAACTGACTATGTTCTAATACTTTTCTTCTAATTCTTTATTTCTATAAATAACTGTTAATTAACTTATCTAGTTAAGTGCTGGCTGATCCTGTGGAGTAGCTGTTATCACATGGTCAGAAATCTTCCATCTAAACAAGTTGGGACATTTTTCTTCCGGCTTCTCACTTCATGGCTGTCTGTACAGCATAATGGTTGTGGAATAATTAAATATTTCTGCATTATTATTAAAATGCTAAATTGATGCGTATTCGCACGTATCAAATAACAAGTAATGAAACATGACACATGATTGCTTATCCTCTGATTTTTGCAATAAAATATTTTTTTTATAATTTTTTGTTTATACAAATTTATTTTTCGTGGCCGGAATAATTGTCACACCTGTAAATTGTCGCCTACTGAGAACAAAGGCTCATTCACTGTTACGGTGTTACAAAGACCGTTTATGTTTTCATGAGCATATTAAATTCCATTAATGTATTGGACCCACACTAAACGTCGGTTGTTCTTGTATGACAGGTATGTCAATTCATTTGTCAGGATATAGTCCGATGCATCAGATAAAAATCATGGTAAATTAAGACAGTTTCATAACTTTAATGTATCAAAAGGATACGGTTTTGTTTCATACGGTTGACATGGCCTTGTGACAGGTACACGCACGCAGCAGATGGATGATAATGGTGCACGTCAAAATCAGGATCTTACAATCATATTCGACTCATGAATATCTTGTGATATTTGTAGCTGTTTATGCATTAATTTACGATAATATAAAAATGAACATTTGTTATAATATTTCTTCTTACCTTTTCAATCATAGGAGAACAGAAATGGTAGAACTAAAATCGTTTAATATTATTTTTAATATAAAACAATATACATCGTAACATAAAATATATTTTCTGTATTTTCATTCTTTTACAAGTTGCAAGAAATAGAAGTTTTACGAATTGTTTGGCTAAGTACATTGCAGGTAAACGATTACCAGACAGTTATAATTCCGTGAGGTAATGCACACTTATTTTGCCCCGGAGTACATTCTGTACGATATTTTATCATAGCAAGACATATAAACTTCAAACACAAAGACGATATGAACTGAAAATATCAAATAGCATCGTTAACTATTCGCTGAAATCGGAGATTAAACTGAACTGAACTTCAGTAAAATGACAAGTTATTATTAAAATCAAGGAATGTGTCTTGGCGCCGCTCAAACCGCGTGGCTGGCGAAGGATTTAGAATATTAAGATGCGCCAATATATATCAGTGGTATTTGAAATGCTTTCAACGTATCTTTCATTCCTGTGGAAAACCTGAACCCATAAAAGATGAATAGTATGTAAAAGCAGTTTAAATTGATTAATCGTAGTTTTCGTGGAATATGAAAAATACATCAAACAAGTAAATAGACGGTATATTATCTGTCAGATAATGTACGTTTCAACATTTTAAGCAAATCAGCATACAGTTTTTTCCTTGCATCTCTCAAACAAATGTCAACTGGTAAATTGCAAATAGAACGAAATACAAAAGTACGGTAAATCCAAGATTGCACAATTACACTTTTACAACTTCAATAATAACAAATGAAAAAATAACAATGAATAAGTACATAATGTAAAAATGTATTGCTTCTCATTCAATATTTAGATCAATTTGCAATTTAAAGTTATTCTGTAAGCAGTAATTTTAAGTTTATTTGTGACCGCTTCCATAAAGAAAGTATCAAATGGATGCAAGAATCATATATATATATGATAGATATTTGAAGAAGTTTTGGCATTCTTATCGTTATTGTCAAACTTTATGCTGGAACAACAACCGTACAAGGATAGGTTAGAAAAAGATACTATATCTTATATTTTTAAATATATTTTTTAACTTTATCTTGAAAATAAAACTGCAACATTTCTTTTCTTTATTTCCTTTTCCTGATTTGATTTTTGAAAAAAGTATCCAAAAACATTTTATTTCTTTGATGTTGCTATGCAAATACATCAGAGGCAATTTATCTCGATTGCTCTTAGCGTGACGATGGATCATTTAAATGCAGATATACCAAAGGCTTTTTGAAAAAAAATCAGTTCATATCTATCGCTTTTTGTGAAAACCTCAATTCAATGTAACCATTCCTTTATCGTTCATTTAGAAAGCTTTTCTTTTCATTTCCTCATTTTGACGATTAAGCTTAAAAAAATTAAAATAACATTAATCTAAACCCAGGACGTGATAGTACTTGTTCGTCGAGACTATTTTGAAACAGTAACATTAAGCCATACTTTGAACAGTCAACTTTTCACATTTTCATATTTTTCTATTTAGTAAAATGTTCTGTAAGGAAAGTTTTAATTACCGTAATTAAGAAGCACTTTTATTTATTTTTAGTATTGATAGGGGCGTTAAGCACACATTTCCCAAGGATGTGTCGTTTTTAACTTCCATCCATTAAAAAATATTATTATTGAAAATAGTTGCGTTACTCAGGCTCCAGGGTAGATGCAGTGTAGATAGGTATGTCGTACGAAACGTTAAGTTGATAATAACTGTCATTTTTAGCTCAGTTATTGCGTTTATAAAGTATGTTTCAAAATGGACTATTATTTATTAAAGTGTGCTTTTTTATTAAATTTTTTTCTCTCAAAAATAATTTACACGTATCATTATAAAAAAAAAGCAAATGACAATAACGATATCAATGTATCGGCGGTATGAATTTGAATCACAGCATCTCTCTTAATCATCCTATACTAACGTTTGAAACGGCTTTGCTAAATATTAAATATTAAGCCCTTATCTATGGATATCATCAGTAGATATATATTGGTCATACTATCTTGCGTGATTATTTGAATTAAATGCCTTAACTGTCTAGAATAACCCCTGTTGAAGGGTGTGATTTATATTACCTTTGATCTCGCCTGATCATAAAGATGCAGAAGAAGATAAGTCTAGATTTCCTTGGTTCGACTTTAGAGCAATTAAATTTCATACATGATGTTGGGTTTATAATTTAATTAATCATTTGTATATATTATTTGCTTAACATTTAAACTCACTGGCACAAATTATTACAAATCTAGTTTAAAATATGTTTAATGTTACCTGGTTCACCAGTCATATTACGATACGGATTTTCGAGGTCAAGCATTGGCGATTGTTAAATTGAGACGCCTATATATACATTTATTTTTATATTTTTATAAGAGAAAGTCAGAGAGACAGACAGAAAGATAGAGAGACAGAGAGAAAGAGAGAGAGAGAGAGAGAGAGAGAGAGAGAGAGAGAGGGGGGGGGACTTTAGAGAATCTTTGATTAAAATAGAACTGGTATGACGCGTTTTGTTTTTCATGGCGACATATTACTTTTACTTGTGAAATATGTTCGTATTGCTTATAAAAGGGATAGATTGACATATTGAAAAAAAAAATTAATTATGTTACAAAGTTTTTATGTAAAGTTTCTAGCAAAATAAAAATTCGACGAAATAATATCAAAAGGATTTGTTTAAGAAGTTAGTTTTTTTTTTTTTTTGGAAATGATAGATAGGAAAATAATTTCAGTACGGACAAAGTACCTTATTTATTTCCCTATAATTGGCTCCGTTTGCTGTATTATACGTGCAAGATATCTAGTACGTAAGCAAAGGGATGCATCCTAACACAGCGGTATATATAAACAATCTGCGTGGGATGCTTGCATCTGGCGTCATTAAACATGCAAATTGTGCTTAGAGTACTTAAGCTAAGGAGTGTATTGTTTACACAAAGAATCCCAATTTTTTCACAAAACGGACTTATCAGTTGGATTGTTTTGTCTCAAATTGATCAGGTTTTCTCTGATTGCATTTGAGTAACACGTCAGAAAGTTCGAGGTTAGACTCTGTAACTCCAGCTTAAACACCCCAATCTGCTCTTTTGCGGTAACTGCTGGGTTTGCTCTTTTTCAATAAATGTCTTGTCACAGTTTTCTTTTAACTTTTACATTTGATTAGCGGGTGAATAAAATTGCCAAGTGCCTTTACAAATTTTGATTTATGTTCCTATTCTCGTAGGACCTTGTCGTGTCTCCTAATTGGAACCGGGTCGTTACTTGAATTGATTTCACATGAGGAACATTTCTATAAAGAATTCATACTTCAAACGCTAACATCGAACAGTACCATAAAAACATAAAAGGAGGGGATGTTACTGTTGTGTGTGGGTTGTGTTTTTTTTTTCAGATATGAGCACGGTAAAATCCGATGAATTCAACTTTTAAGTAAAAACGTAAATCAATATTACAGTTTTAAATTGTAACTATTCCTATTAAAGTCATGTCATGCTAATCGATTATGACATAGGCTTACATATAACTGTTTCTCGGAATGCAAAGGTAATTGTTTGTTTGTTTATTGGGTTTATCGTTCCACCAACAGTATTTCAGTTATTTGAGGAAGTGTCCCCTTGAAGCAGATAAAGTGCTGCTTTCGTTGTGTATAGCATGCCGTGAACACATGGCATGATACCACATCAGTCACATTATCCTGACACTGGGCCGACCAGTTGTTGATGTACCCTTATATATGCTTGAGCTTTAGCAAGGGAGCTTTACCACTACATGTAGCATTTTAACGACTTTTGCATGTCGCGGCCCGGGATCGAACCCGGGGCCTCCCGAAACAGTTCTTTCATTTTGTGTTATGTTAAAATGAAAAACGTTTAAGCGGTAAACGTTTTTTTTTTTGTTGTTGTTTTTTATCAATCGCGTTTTTAATAAAAAATATTTTGTTAAGATGCTTCATTTATAATCTCTTAGGCTTATGGCCTTCGTGACTAATGCAATAACAAGCAGTATTTTGTAATTATACACGAGCCGTAAAAATCCTTTTCGTCTTATTTATCGATCCTTTGAATCTTAACTTCTGTTCAAACAAGTAGTGCAGATAATACATCACTATAACCGGAGTAATTATTAGAATAAACTCGATGCAATATGTTTAATATTAAACGGCATAAAGGTGTTAAGCTATGAAAGACATATCAAATTTATCAAACATTACATGTCATTTCAACGTATATAGTATATATGTGGCATGCAAGAAGATGCACATGAATAAAAATATATGATTAGAACTGAAATTCACTATATGCGAAGACATTTTTGTTAAAACCGAAATAGGGCAAAGAACAAAATTATATCTCAAATAAGGCTATTGTGCACCACATGACTCGCGGCAAAATCCAAACATATATTCTTTTTTATGACTGTGATATACTGTTCGTGACAAATTCAACTAAAAATAATTTCCTTAGTACATTCATTTAACAGAAATGATTGAGGCATTCCGATTGACTAAATCGTTAAGCTCACTATTTATGAACCGCAGCCAATAATTTCAAATTTTATATGATATATTTCCGGAAAAACAACATGAGTATATACATATATATAAATTATGGCATTACAAAATAATTGTGTTCGATTTTGCTGTTGCTTGTCTTTTCTTGGACCAATGCCAGAAGCTAGGATTAACTCCCAAGTGCATTATCATTATTCTTTCAGTGAATTGGATAGGCCATTATCTTGACACGTAACACGGTACGAAGATGTTAGGCCTCCAAGACACTCACACTTCTCATCCTCGAGAATAGTGACGAAATTTTGTAAGCACACGAAAGTCACATAATATCAAATGGTCATAATGCGTCTCATTGCGATTTAAGTTAACACGTATGTTAGTATTTCGGATTTTTAAGATGTTGTCCAGATTTAGCACGTTTTGTATGACAATGACATCTAACAATTTCAAATGTTTTTACACTATATCAAAATAAAAAAGCATCACGCCTTGCCACGGAAATATTTTATGACTTTTGTTCTGTTTAATGCCACAGATTGACCTAAAAGATAAAACAAAACTGTTTCGTTGAAATAATGTAAATTCACACGTGATGTAGACCATACTAATATAAAACAAACTAGTGAGATTGTGAATGGGTGTATATCGGTGCATTGTCAAAAGGATGTAGTTCGTGTGGGCTGAAGATCATAAAACATACTTAGAAAAATGGCCTTACAAGATTATCTTAAATATTGGTTTTCGTGTCTTATTTTTTAAGAGCAATTCTCTGGAACCACCGGAGAATGTTAAGCACGCTAGGCCTCAGATTTTTCTTAAACATTCTGAGGAAAGAGATCTTGTGAAAGTAAGCCAAAATCAAAGAAGAAACATATGTCACAGATCATCGGTTTCCATGGCAACTGGCCCAAACATCAGGAAAATGTAATTTTTATGGGGTTGACTGTTGACTATGATGACTATTTTTAAGAAATGATATTCAATTCTACATGTTGTTATTTTTCTAAAAAGAAACACTTCTCAATTTCATTAAGAAATAAAATAAAAACAAAAACTAATATTTTTAATGATTTTGTTTTATCTTATTTTATTTTAACCCATTTACAGTGTGCTATATTTGTTGTAATCTTTTCAATGAATTCAACCTAATATTCCTACATGGCTATTCTAAATCCGCTATCCAAAAAAAAAAATTGACATTTCTTATTATGAAACTTGTGGGCAATGCATAGGCAATTTGGTAATATTTAGTCAAAGTTGTCCTTCCTCCTCCCATTTTACCTATTTTTTACTATTATGGTGCATTCAGAGTTATCCCCCTTACTACTTTCTAAGGTTACCATCAAAACATAAGTGCCGACATTCATAGGTAAATAAGAAAAGGTCCTATCAAAATTTTCACAGAAATTTAAATTTTATCTACCTGCAGACCAAGGCAGACAAGGTAAATGTAAATGTGACAAAAAACACAGAGACGAGACATAACACACAAAAAGAAAAACCATTAGGTTTGTGGAGCGCTCCAACCTCGCACTTCCTGAAGGTTTTTCTATCAAACAAACAGTGTAAATAAAAATATCCCGTCAAAGTGAAACAACTAACAGTAGGCACCTGCATCGGGAGTTAAAACAGATATAATGAATTTATGTACATACATGATAACTAGTAATAAAACAACATATGTACAGTATGTACAGTAGATAAAAGCCTCGGCAACCAAAAAATGAGAGAGTAGTTTCAAATAAAATGAAGCAGTACAAGCGCTGATATGTTATAAGAACAATATAATGACGTCATAAATGCCATGACGTCATATGCCAAAAGTGTCAAAAGTGAAATGTAAAAAATACGAAGAAATTTAGAAAATCAACAAAATAAAACGTAGTATTGTTTAGAGTTAATACGTTTAAAAAAACATATCATAAACGCCGAGGATTTATCCGCAGTTGACATATTATATATGATAAAGATTAAAAAAATCCCGACGTTATACCTACTGTGCAATCTCACGTAAAGGGTATGGAGACTGCTCAAGTTGTCCCACCTATATAGGGCACGACTGGAGAGATGAAGAGACAAGAAATCCAACAGTGACTGTCCAATTGTGGCTTTAAGTCACTGTTTTCATATAGTCTCAACGACCTGTCCGGTCATCGTGTAATTTAAAAGCAATGCAAGTTCTTGACTGTAAAAGGGTCAATTGCAAGCAATGCAGTACATCGAAGGATTCCCGGGTTGTAACCGTCTGCAATACATTTTCTGATAAGTTTTGTAAAGTGATCAGAAAAGTTATTGAGACCCTTGATCTTCTTTAACTTGTATAAAACATTTCCATAAAATGCAGGATGGCTTATGCCTTTCTCCATAAGTGTTTTCATACTTCTATTATACTTAGAAGCAATAATATCATTGCGGTGAAAGAATTTTGAAAACGCCTTTCTTAATTTATGAAAACGAAAGCCTTGCTGTAATAGTTTAGAAGAAATAAACATGTTTCTATCATTGAAATCTTCTACTTTAGTACAAACTCGTGCAAACCTTGTAAGTTGTGATATGTAACAATCCTGATAGGATGAATTAGATGACAACATAGATCACATGCACGGGGAGATTTTTTACGACCGCCACACTGCACAAGCAACACTGTTGTGATTATGAATGTCAATTTCTATTTTGGTTTTAAGATAAACATAACGTTGAAGCATTATTAGTCGAAATCTTTTTGAATGTGTCTGATTTTGATGGTGAATGTTTCATTATCCATCAGCCATGTAAATATAACTGAATTGACTACTAAAACATAAAAAGATTGTCTGTCTTATTTAAATTCTTTTTCCAACCAAGACAGTTGATTTGCAGAGCATTGTGTTTGTGTTTAGCAAGGCATTTTATGGTGTTGTAAACTTAAGTAAACCCTTTTGCATTGTAGAGATGAATACCTAACACAGATAACTGTATGATCATTTCTTCTTTTAAATGTTATAGAAAATGTGTGGGTGGGGTATAGTAAAATAAAGTTTTAGGAAAGACTTTGCTATGTTATTATATAAAATTGCACGTTTATGCAGAAAATTTTATTTCTGTCGAGCAACAATAGATGAATTATTTAACTATTTAAAACATAAAGAAAATAAACAAAATAATTTCAATAAATTATTAAGGAAAAGGTATAAAAATGTATTTGTGCAGTATCGTTTCTTTTTTAACGTAAACTTCTTTTCCAGCTATATTATTTTTTTTTGGAAAGTAAAATAACTTAAAAGCATAATTTTTAAATTTAAATTAATTTTTAAATCAATTTATATATGTCAATTTAGTGGCACAAAACATTTTAATATATCTGTGTTTACTATCACGAAAAATGAAAATACCCTTTTCTGACCAAGCTGAACTTTTGCTTTTTTGGTTCTCAAACTGTGTGCATAACATTGCATCTAACAATAAAAAAGAACCATCAGTTAGCAGATAAGCCACCTGAAAAGTACATTATATTTACAATTGTACTTGTCTGGCAAAAAAAAGCTGAAAAGGTATAGAGTACAAATTAAAATGACTATTTCTAAGCAAATATTTGTTTGTGTTGGCAACTGGTTATAAGAATGAAAATCTGAACCTTAAATAATGATTTCCAAGTTGACATGATCAACTTACACATTTTTGCGGAAAATTTGTGACTGCATTTTCTCGTGGTAACAGAGAATTGCTCTTAAATACATCAACTATTGACATATATCTTCAACCTTATATTTCAACACAATTTATAAGAGTAGCTTTATTTTATGCATTCTTTTAGTTGTATCTTTTCCTTTTTTTATCTTTCAGGGAAAAATGTACCGTTCTGGGGTGCGTGCGTGCGTGCGTGCGTGCGTGTGTGTGTGTGTGTGTGTACGTGTGTACGTGTGTACGTGTGTACGTGTGCGTGTGTGTGTGTTTTGCACTTGTTGCTTAACTGATTCGTCGAAAACGTGGTTTCTTACAAAATTATATTCTATGTTCATTCTATGTACAACAGGAAAAGGAAACCCCAGCATTACGTTAAAAATGTGCGCTGACCATTGCACTGAATCGTCGGAGGAGATTTAACGTATTTTCACGTGAAGTAAGGATTTGTCTTCAGTATTTATAATTTATATATATTGGTTACTGAAGAAACAAGTGTATCAACTTTGTGTAAATATTTTACGCCTACAAATTACTTGTGGGGACAACGTTGGTATGAAACTATAAGAAAATCGTTAAAACAAAGCTGACATACGTTGTCGTTGTCGCCGTTATCGACAAAGGATGACCTTAATATATATAGTTATATATATAGTTATAGTTAGTTATAGTTAGTTATAGTTATAGTTATTCGACATTGGCCTCGGCGTTAAACTTTTTTTACATTTTCTTTCAAAAAAATAAGCTTTCAGGAACATAATACTTTCATCCACAAAAGTAACCACATTAACCCACAATTAAGTCTACTTTCTATTCTTATGACAATTTCCCCACACTAACAGGTCAACTTGACATTCCAACCGATGGGCCAGTTTGTTGCTTAATTTGATTATCAATCGAAGCGGTTAGACAGCGAGGATGTGAACGTTAAGGATTGCATTAAAGGTAACGTGTTAAAAGGAACAGGTGGCGTTTTACTCAAGGGAAAAATCGAGAATTGACATTGACCCACTTCTTTCAGAAATGCTTCCCCACTGTGCGTTAAACAGACCAAATACGATATCTGGTGTTATCTTGAATTTACCAACGAGTGTCATTTTGATTTTCATCAGATATGACATTGCGTCAACATTTATATAAAGGTCAGTAATGAAGTTAGACAGCTACTCCCAAACATCACTCTGGAGTTCGATTTTAAATGGCGACTTGGAAATAAAATCAGAACTGTTAGTGTTTCGCCACATATACTAGTTTTTCATCCATGTACCAGTTGGACTTTGCCAAAGTAAAACTTCCTGTCAGTCCTAAGCTTCCCAAAGTTTATTGATACTCGTTGAAAATTAATATAGAGTTTACAGAATATCTGCAAAATATAATAAAATCAATACAAGTATTCTATGTTTTCATGAAATAGATTTTGGTCGGCTATGGGATGTTAACGAAAATATCATGCTTAGGAGGTTAATTATGCAGATAGATATATACTTAGAAATACAACTCGTGACACACTCAGTCATATATATATATATATATATATATATATATATATATATATATATATGTATATATATATATATATATATATATATATATATATATATATATATATATATATATATATATATATATATATATATATATATATATATTAAATTTAAAACGATGATACGCCAAAATCGCCGAATTGTTTTTATTTTAGTTCTTCTTTAAGCTTTATTTTATTACTCAATAATTGTTAATTATCTCCCTTGGGCCTAGAGCGAAAATGATAATCCTTTCATTACACTGTAAGTAAGAGTGAAATGATTGATGATTGGGGTTTCTTTCACTGATTTTTTTTCACTCCTTCACGAAAAGGCATAAAACAAAATAAATAAAATATGTTTAAATGGAAAACACCAAAAAACGGTAGGATTTTTGAACCACATTTTAGAATAGACAACTAACTTGTGATGATGAATGGAAATACCAAAAACAACTTTCAAAAATGTACATATTTTTCCACATCATGTCTTGCAAGCTCAATTTAAACAACCAATGGTATTTGCATCACGTGATATTTATTCATTAACATGGATTTATTTGATGTTCGTTGAACATCTAAGATGTATGCACATACGACGTCATATTATTCTGAATTGTAGCTGAATGTTCCACATTTGAAACACCGCTTTAAGCACCCCTGTCTGATTATATTGCCGACTGACCGTTCCAAGGCGGTAACTGTCGGGTTTGCGTTTTTTGTTTAATTGCTCATCAAGGATTTGTTCTATATATATATTCTTATTGCTAAAATATTAGGACTTTTGGAGTCGTTTTAGATCAATAACCTGAGTTCATAGACTACTGCTTAGGACCATTAATTGGTTGTACATTGGCTTCAATAAAGCGTCACATGAATAAAACAGGCATTACTTTATAGACTTATCTAGGAGGATCGATGTTTATAAAATTCATACTAAAGAATTTGAGTGCAAAGGCTTTTATAGTGGCAATATCGCTAAGGTCAAAGCAACATATTGGTACACCAGTACTGAATTTTCCAATCCTGTTTTGTTTGTTTGTTTTAATTTAATATTTTGTTTATCGCCCGAATGAGCAGGCAGATATTGTCCTTTATTTTCTTTTCAAAGCCAATATGAGACAATTTTTATTCTTTTCCCCCTAGCGGGCACGTATATTGTTGGAAAAACATTAGACCGATAGAACAACTGTAAGAAAACGCGATTATTTCCCACCCTCGTCAAATAAAGCACATTTCTCAGCATTCGTATATTTTATATTTGTAACCGATCCTAAGGAAACATATCTAATGCTGAAGGGCAATTGTCAAACTAACAAGATAGCAGTTCCAAGCTTTTAAGACAGTTCTAATCGCTTAAGCTCAAACGCAAATTGATGGTGTTGTTCTTGTTTCTCGATCATAGCTCAGAACCTACAAACATACAACATAAACACACATTTAAAACTGCTTTGTGTTATTGCATAAGTGTCTTAAGTGACTTCAAGTAGTCCCGTTTTCCAAAGTGAAGTCGACATGCTAGATACAAAAAAACGGACAAAATTTTGTCTCAATGGCAACACCCTGGTACCAATAGTAGAGGAACATATTAAGAATATATAATGTGTTTAGAGAAGAGAGATGGGTATTGTTTCGGTCAAAAGAACTACACAAAAAATTGTTGATTGTAAATAAAAGGAACTTCTTGAATCAAAACAAGAAATGACCAGAGAAGAGTAAATAGTTGTAGCATTAGACTTGTAAACTGTAAATAATATGCTCTTACTAATTGACAAAGTGAGCATGCACTTTAGTTACAGTTGAACACAGTTACATGCACATACCCTGTTTGCATATACAAAACCTCTCCAAGGAATACGTGTCAGCTGTTCTAGATAATTGCATTTTTACCTCGTTTGCATGTTTTCGGCTGATGATGATAAAATGTGGAGCACAATAATTTCAATAACACATTGCTTTTAAAAAATATTCGTTTAAATGTGTGTTTTGATATATTCAGTGCATCAGTAACCAGCTCTAGCCGCTGTAAGTGGTATTGGCCACCAGGTTTTGTTTTAATGGCTGGATTTTCTACATTAGAATGTCAATTCTGTTTCTGAATGGAATAAATCTGCATTGTCACATTATTTGTGTAAAGAAATTGGAACAATAGATAGTCTCCACAACAGTGAAGATCCCTTATCTTGGCAGCCATCTTAGATGGCAATTTCAAATGATTTTCAGATGAATTGTATAGAAGCGTTTATTTTTTATTGTAATTTATTCATTTGTGGTCAATGAATTAAAATCTATACACCATTGGAAAGTTCTTGCAATTCATTTTTAGAATGCATTTTTAATTGATAAATGCACAAAGAATTATTACACGGAAATAAATAGATTTGTTGGCTCATCCTTAAACAAAATGAACAATGTAACTGTTTGGGTTGTACTTTTTAACTTTTAAACTATCAAAATATAGTTTTGATATTTAAAATACTTTATAAAAGCTGTTTAATTTGATATAAAATTCAGTAAAATAGACTGACAAATAACGACACAGTGGCAAGTTTAATACAGCACATATTTCCAGATTTCGGCCAGCATTAGCTTCTGCCTTCAAAGATGGCTGCCTTAAATTGTCTTATCAGTGCCTTTGACATCACAAGGTAACTATCTATACTTGTTTTATACCGAATGACTCATATGCACAGCGTCATTTGACAACATTGTAAAATTATATTGGTATATAAGGTTATAATGGAAAATATACAACTGATTTGTCTGCTGTCAGAAATTATATCACAGTTTTTTTTTTGTGTGTTATATGAACGTCAAGCTTTCCCATTTCACGCAAAAATGAAACAGTTTAAGTAGAGGGAATTAATCATTATATTATATGGTAATATTGTTAGTAGAACTTTAAACTCAGCAGACAAAGATCTTTGTCGAATTTCAATTACGTGTTTTGATCATATAATAATGAGTTGCTCATTATAAAACAAGAATTAGCACCCAATTATGTTGCCCGCTTTTAAGAGTCTTCTTTCACCAAAGAAGGGCGGAGTTCGATATCATGATAATCCTTAGTATGTCGTTTCGATGTATTTTATAAATACAAAAACAGTCAAATTACAAACTATTGTTACACAAACTTATTTGCGTCATAGAACGACTTACACAAATAGAAATGTTTATCATGTCTACCTTTGCATAATTATTTTCTTCATATTAAGTTTGTGTATAAGCTCTTAGTGTATTATCTTATGCAAAAACGACCCAAATATTGAACTTCATTACTTAGCCATTGAAGAGAGAGATGCGCTTTTAGACAGAAGTCAATATCGGGATATTATGTTATTCACCGGCATTTAATTTTTACTACTCTAAATGTTAAGGAAAGTATACAATTAGTAAGCACTTAAGATCAAATGGAACGTCCGTGGCCAAAATTAAAGCGTCACCGATTTGCCAGATCTACATACAAATTCCTTAAGTCATCGTGTAAACTCGAGCCTAAGTGACGACGAAAATTGTTATGATAGGACCTGTAGCAACCGACAGGTAGTGCGTCAGTTTTGTCTGCATTCATTTTCGACTGATAATAGTTGGACGAAGCTGTATAGTATGTACAAAGAATAAAAATTGTTTGTAAATGTGTTTGTAAAATGGAATAAAGTATGTGCTATCTACTTACCTCTGACGAAATCAGCACCACTTTTTAACTTCATATAAACTTCTTGATTCAAAATTAATTTTACTTATAATCAACCATTTTTGTGTAGTTTCTATGATCGAAATGATAATCCTTTCTTTTCTAAACACTAAGTGGACATTATTTTTCAATGACGTCACTACTTTCGTCATAACTTATCATAGAAAACATCAGCGCTTGGACATTTTGTATTCAAATAGATCGGTTTTCTTTTCATTGCTTGCATTTAAGAAACCCATCAGGAAGTGCGAGGTTAGAGCTCTGTAAAACCGGTTTAAGCAACCCAGTCGGCCCATATTGCTGACTTGACCGTTCCAAGGCGGTAACTGTCGGGTTTGCTCTTTTCGTTAAATGACTCGTCATAAATTAGTTCTTGCTTGCATGTAAAATACCTTTGTCCTGTGCCTTTTCAGAGTTTGGTATATGTTGCCATACTCATATGACTTTTTAAATATTCTTATTAAACCCTGTTTACACTATTTAACAACAGAATACATTTCAAACTCCGCTACCTATGTCAATATACATCGAAAAGAAAGGTCAATGTTATTAAAAATAGCATAATAGCAGAAAACTGATTAACAATTTAGAATCGATGTATCCGTAGTTTCCAAAATGTTTTGTACGTTAATACACTTCGATCAGCACAACAGTCAACCGTAAAGAGAACTCAATCTAAAAATATTATTTCTTCTTTTCTTAACTTAAATGTACTTATAAGCTTAAATCACGTTTACAATCTGTAATAGTAACACATCAGGAAATAAAACTGTGTGTAACTATAGTAAAAACAGAAAGTTGTAATATTTAGCAATAAGTGGTAATATAGGCCAGATGGGTTTTTTATAAATACAATTTCTGTATATCTTTTGAAGTTTCGAATAATTTGAGCAGGTGCGCCCTCTTCCCCAACTGATAGAGAAAACAAAGCAGACTACGATCTTTGAACCAGTAAATCGTATTGCAGTTTGTAACTCCGCGATACCACCTCAGTAATAAACGCCATCATGAACAGTCGACATCAATGGAAACATTTATTAGCCCAGATGGATGGGATGTTCGTCAGCAGTGAGTCGGCTTGTTTCACAAATCACGCGTTTCCTTAATCTACAGCCTTGTATTTCCCGGGGAATTGGTGTTGGTCATAAACTAGTTATAATTTCAATAATAAAACTCATTAATTTGAAATATATTTAAATAGATATTCGATGTAACAAGCCCTAATGGCTGTATTTCGCTGGAATTCGCCCCCCAGGTATTGTTTTAATGGCTGGTTTTATCTCTGTATTACAATGCCATTTATTTCTTATCATGGATAGAATACATATTCGTTGTCGGACAAGTTGTCTAAAGGAAATTAGAAAAATAGTTCTTTTGCATACATTGAATATAACTTTCTGTATTTATGGTTTAAGAATTGTTATGGTACAGATAAGACGGTGAATAATTACGTTCTTATCAATAAACTATTATGTTTACATTGCTGAGATCTTCAAAACCGTTAACAATATCTCTTTTTCTGGCATGTTGAAATGACGTGTAATAGTATTTCAGCTTTACGAGACCTTAAAAACTAACATTGAAATGATACCGCCTTGAAATAAAAGACTAGAATTTAACATTTTCTATCGATTCATCAGGATTCTGTAATAGATTATTCATCCTCAAAGATGATATGGAATGTAAGACAATGTTTCTGTTGACGTTATTTATTATGCCATTATTTGCGTATACAAACCTATTTAGTTAAAGCCTTAAAGTCATTTTTAAGCAGTGTCTGCTCTAGCCAAGGTTATATAAGTGTCTATTTACGTATCAACCACACGTATGTATTTCTAGATTTCTTCCTTGTACAAATCTGTATTCCTTCGTGAAGGAAGGAGACAACAGTAGGAGAGGCACATATAAATGGACGTGCATGTTATCTACAATCCCTCAGAAATGTCACATTATCTACATTGATATGCATGATTCTTAAATACTTGTCTTCAAATTAAGTAGAAATGGTTAGTTTACCGGAATTTCAGTTGACAAAACGGACGAAACACCACATTTGAATAAAAGAAAAGAAAACTCTAAATAAAATGATGATGTGGTAATCTAAAGATTCGATATCTACTAACAGCTTTAATGTTTGAGAAAAATGACCATTTTTACGTCGAAATCAGATGTATATATAGATGTATTAGTATATGGCTAACACTAATTTATGTTTACATCAATTCTCTGTAGCAATGACTCCATCACATAACACAGTATACTAGATTATATTGTGGCATACATATTTTTAATATTAGAGGAAATTGTAATGGCATATTTTGAAATATACAGTGTTATTTTATTAACACAAGCTTTATATTCAGTTATTATATTATTCCCTAAAGAAAAACTTTAAAATGATTCTTTTGCGTTATACAGCTAAAAATACTTTCAAACCAAAACGTAAACAATCTAAGCAACAAAGCGAGTCTTCATAAAACATTACAATATGCATGTCAGAATTCAAGTAAATAACCTTGAACAAAATAAAACTTATTTCAAAATAGAACAATATTTAGAACTATTTGGTGGCAGACGTAATGTAAAATCCCACATAAGACCATAAGATCAGCATGTTTATTTAAATTTCGGAATGATTGACCAAGCATACTGCGAGCTACATACCTAGATCACTTAATAACCTTAACATTTAATGTTGGAATATCTGTCAGAGCATACTACGAGCTATGTACCTAGATCACTTAATAACCTTAACATTTAATGTTGGAATATCTGTCAGAGCATACTACGAGCTATGTACCTAGATCACTTAATAACCTTAACATTTAATATTGGAATATCTACCAGAGCATACTGTGAGCTACGTACCTAGATCACTTAATAACCTCAACATTAAATCTCGGAATATCTGCCAGAGCATACTGCGAGCTACTTACCTAGATCACTTAATAACCTTAACATTAAATCTCGGAATATCTACCAGAGCATACTGCGAGCTACTTACCTAGATCACTTAATAACCTCAACATTAAATCTCGGAATATCTATAAGAGCATACTGCGAGCTACTTACCTAGATCACTTAATAACCTTAACATTAAATCTCGGAATATCTATAAGAGCATACTGCGAGCTACTTACCTAGATCACTATATAACATCAATATTAAATGTCGCAATATTTGGCCGAGCATACTGCGAACTACTTACTTAGATCACTTTCTAACCACAACATTTAATATCGGAATCTTTTGCCGAGTATACTGCGTGCTTCTTACCTAGATAACTTAATAACCTCAACATTTAATATCGGTATATTTGGCCGAGGCTATTTTCGGGCTATCTACATAGATAACTTAATTACCTCAAAATGTCGCCAAATCGTAAAATCTGATATCGCTCATAAAAAAACAAAATATATTTCAAATAGTACACAATTAAGATTTTACTACATACTAGAACGAATCTCCTTACCCCCGTCATATCAGTCTCACAAAGGCAATGTCAGTATCCGACATTCATAGTTGTTTTATTGGCTTGTACTGAATGTAAGGGCAAAATCACGGCAATCTTTGGAAATAACATTAAATACAGGGATTTGCTCTTGTTGACTTGATACTAAAATACTGGGTCTATCTATCCCATTTAAATTTAATTTCCTGTTTATTTAAACTGATGTTTTTCCTTTTCTTAATTGTAATTTGAAGTCCTGATTGTCTTTTTAACCCGTTGCCTGAGTGTTAGCTAACTTTGTCGAGTATTTCTTATATGAGAAGCAATTGAACACACAAACATATGAAATGTAATTAATTTCCACTGTAGATCTTATTTCGGATGCAAGTTCCTTGTTTTATGCCCAGTTATTTCTCGGTCCTATGGTCTCTGGTGGCATATATTTTTCATTGTAGTAAATGGATTGGAACCTTCAATCCTCACAACATTTTCAGATTAACTATAATTTCACTCGATAAATCAATTATTGGGCTCTTAACGTGACTGAATGATATAACACATGCTATATGTTCTGTTATATTTTTAAAAAGATTTTTACTTAACCAAATGAAGTATAATCGACTAGGATTAATTATTTTCAACTGTTGATTTTTTCATCATCTATCAGAAGAATATAGTGTAAAATGTTTCATTTTAAGTGATACTGTAAAATAATTAAACAATACCATTTTAAGAAATATAAATCTGCATGCCTTTGCCTGTCTATCGGTTTGTTTTTATCTATATATCATATGTACAAATGTTCAATGTATTTATAAATTTATAAACACCATTAACTGTTATCAATTTTCTGCTTGTGATCATTCGGGAATATCGGTTATTTTAAGGGAACTGATTAACTGTTAATATATGAGAAAATTATAAACAGGTTCTGGTGAATGACAAAATTCCCATCATCTTTTAAAATGTGGTTAAAGAATAAATGGCTTTTCAGTTCCATCAAATATTCTTCTGTCTTTAAAGGGTAAGAAAATAATATAATGTCTACAAATTACTATTACAATTTATTCAAAATTGAATTGATTTTTTATTTTTATATTAGTTTTTAATAATTTTATACGTATATGTTCATGGTATTGCTTTAATAGACAACTCATATTTTTAAAACACCCTTTGCTACACCGGAATCATATATAATGACATTGTCTTCTCCACATACAATATTACAAATATAGTAATGTCATCTGATAGTTATACAGTAACAGTATAACTCATAATTACAAGCGAAATATGTAAGATCGTAGAACATGTATGAGGATGAACACAACAAGTTCATATTTACTATTAACATTTAGAATAGTATTTCTTATATCAAGAGCATCTTTAACAAACATAGATAATTTCACAAGTTCTACTTTATTCCTTGAATTCATATAGTTAATAAATTTAAACATTGATGGATGGTTGGTAAAGAACTTTGAGCTAATATTATCTTCTAATTACATTATAACACGAACAAATCAGGCGATACGCCTGAGAAACAAAATCAAGTTCATGTTTTGTTTATGCAATAACTGCTATTATGAAAGAGTTCGAATATGCGCAATAGTCTGTTACGGTCTATTGTAAAATGGAACAATAACCACACAAGCGGCCATTATGGATGCGATCGCGTACAATTTAAGCGCATAAAGGCATTATTACAAAACAGGTTTATAAATATTCATGCGTAGTAAGATAACACTTTAGCTATTGACGTCATCACAGGTTTATTAGGTACGTGAGGTACTTGAGGTAATGGGTATGTCCATTTACCTATGAATCGAGTCAATTTAGTTAGGCGTTCGTTTAATAGTAACAAAAATGACTGATATTAAGCTTAAGTCAAGCGGCCTGAAGTTTTAATGCTAAAAGTTAATAATTTATATGATCAAATATGTCATTGCATGTCCTCTTGTTTCAACCGTTTAGCATTTTTTAATAAAAGTCGTTGCTATAAAATTTATATAACATTGCAAGAATGGTTTGTGTCACAGGTTCAGCAACACTTTTAATAAACTTTTGATAAACATCACAAAATTGTTGTTTGTATGTGATTAGGTTAAATTTGCCATGCACACTAATTTGAAAATCTTTGCTAAAATGATACATTACTTTTAGGCATATCCTATATTGTATTCAGTCACAATTAATGCAGACTTCAACGTTGGAAGAGTATGTTTTAATAGAAATTTTTAGTTGAACAACGAAATACATAGCCATGTTGATATGTAACTCTTTAAAAAAAGCAAACATGTAAAACATTTGCAATATAGTTTTTGTTGTGATAAAACCTGAACATATTTACTAAATAAGAATATATATGACAAAATCTTATAAGCAATGCAACATATACAAACATTTGAAAACGGCACAGGACAAAGGTATTCACATGCAAGCCAAATGTAAAAGTAAGAACACATGTGTGATGAGTCATTTAACAAAAAGAGCAAACCTGACAGTAGCCGCATTGGAAAGTCAAGCTAAGTGGCGAGGACATGTGTGTATCACAAAGGATTTCCTTTCATTTAGCTTTTATATGTCTTTACAGGTAATACTCTATTATTCCTAACGCATAAAAGTTTTAAATTGTGTTTTAAGATTTTTGTCAAATTTTATAGTAATTTTGTTTTATTTGCCTTGCCTAATGCTTTTCATCATTTGATTTCTTATCGGATGGAACTGTTAATGATACATATAAGACAATGTCTTATCAATAAGACAATAAAGATAATATAATTATGCCTGTATCCCTGACATTTACCAAAACATTCAACGATATCTCTTTATCAAGCTTAGTCGCATGTTGTTATGACATGTGGAATGGGATTTCATTTCATGTTTTATGACACTTAAATGTTAAATCCGATAAGAAACTTCAGTAAAATAATGGATGGGAATAAAATGTTCTCCTTCAACTTTACTAGCGAATCCTGTTCGCCAAAGATCTTTGTGATTAATTTTTTATAGATGCTTCCTTTAGAAATTTACGTCCGTTTATAGAAAGAGGCATTCTGGTTCTACGTCAATAAAGTATTTATTTCTTTGAATTGATAACATCTTATTTCTAATGCTACTGGTTGCCATAAAGTCACAGTGTTAACAAGTGTACAGGATCGCAGCGAAGAAAATATAACAAACTCTTGGTTGGAATTTGTCGAACGTCAATTATTTAATATTAATAGATTTTGATTCACTATTTGACATGTTCTAAATTCGTATTCTAAATTTGTATGCTGATGAAGAATTCATGAATTTCCTGATAATGTTGTGGGGTTTTTTTCAATATCATGTATACTTTTTGCTTAATTGGAACTCACTTAACCAATTTATCGTCACATTCCGGGACATAGAAATCAAATATAACGGGTGTTGTTTGATAGATACATTATTGTAAGTGAAAACGTGTTGGTGAAATTAGATATGTTTTTGTAATTGTTACTGCTGATTCTTTGTTTTGGTGCAAAAAAAATATCGCCAATGTCATAACACTTTTTTACTAACGTTTCCTTACAAAATCACAATAACAAAAACACGAGTTGGAAACTAGCGTACCGTTCTATGACATTAATTACACCACTAACAGACATATCGACAGGCAAAAATGCATTCCGGCAAAGATTATTAAATCGTTTTTGAAGAGTCGTCCATTTTTATTTTATTTTTTTATTTTTTTTTTTTTTTTATTTTTTTTTTTTTTATTTTTTTTTTTCCATTACCACAGTGCACATATTTAGTAATAAATGGCCTACCATCAAAAACATAAACTAGTTTACATAAAAGTGTAATGTAAACAGTACATTGCACTCTACATCCCAATGCAATATTTTGGCGTATTGTTGTCCTTTTCGAAAACTATTTAATTTTATTCTGTTTTACAAATAGATATATCCCTTGGCATTTTTAAGAAATCGCCTTGTGAAGTTTTAGTAGTACTAGTAGTAGTAGTCGTAGTAGTAGTAGTAGTAGTAGTAGTAGTAGTAGTAGTAGTAGTAGTAGTAGTAGTCGTAGTAGTCGTAGTAGTAGTAGTAGTAGTAGTAGTAGTAGTAGTAGTAGTAGTAGTGAGGGTGGTGATAATGGTGGCGGCGGTAGTCGTAGAAGTAGTAATAGTAGTAGCAGCAGCAGCAGCAGTGGTAGTAGTAGTAGCAGCAGCAGTAGTAGTAGTAGCAGTAGTAGTAGTAGTAGTAGTAGTAGTAGTAGTAGTAGTAGTAGTAGTAGTAGTAGTAGTAGTAGTAGTAGTAGTAGTGGTGGTGGTGGAAGTTGTAGTAGAAGTAGTAGTAAATTCCTTAAGATAGACAGAAATTAGTCGAATAGTATATTATTACCCACATATATTTGAGCACATTTGCTCTACATTCCTGCACAAAATATTATCTGAAAAGTCTGCATAATGCATAACATACTTGTATTGACGTAATAAAAATATATTTTTCAGCTCTACACTGATTGATTTGAGGCTGCAAAACCGTACAAACAAGAGAACAAACACGACTCTTACAAGCAGCTTATTTAAACATAGGATTGCCATTGTATAAAACATGCACTGGCACGACCGACAAACACAATTTGCTGTGGACTTTGGTATGGCGAGGCCCGGGATCGAATTAGGGGTCTCCTGTATCTGGGGCCGACGCGCTACCGAGTGCGCTACATGTACCAGGTCCGGTATATTATTATTCTTGATCTCGTTGAGTATAATTCCTTTACAATTCTAAATTTGCTTTCGTTTGCTTCGATGTGGGTTTCTTTCGGCATTTTATTCATTCTCGAACCTCTGATAGATTCTATAGTAAATTGTTCATTTCTTTCTAAATGATTTTAACGTGTTTTTCTATCCAACGAAGTCTAGTCTAAACTATTTCTTTCTATTCTGAATATCTGTTTTGTTACAAACTATTATCTTTGTAGTTGCCAAGCCTTTTGTTGTCTTGTGTATTTTTATTGTACGAGGTTGGGGTAATTATTTGCAATTTATTATTGTAAGGTTTTCTACAAACTTTAGTCTTTGCTCAGTTATTTACCTTCATATGTACGTACTTATTGTTGGTTGTCCGCTTGAAGCCGATATACTGCTGCTTTCACTATAGCACGCCGTGAACACCTGGCATGATACCACACCCAGTCACATTATCCCGACACGTGGCCAATCAGTCGTGGAACAACCTTTGTATTTCCTCGAGCGTTAGCAGGGGAGCTATACCACTACCATTTATAACGACTTTGGTATCGAACCCGGAGCCTCTATATCTTTATATCTTCTTTCTTTTACTGAAAAACACAATCACCATAACTCTATTTTTAAATTTATGCATCGCATCTTCTTAAATATTTACAAATTAAAAGCTTAATTCTATGCGAGCTTCTTTCTGATAAAACACTCATAACAACGTTTCTGTTTCTAAAATAGAGACGCACATTTCCGGTCTTCTACAGTCAATGTAGAGAGACTTTGATAATTTTATGTCCGTTTCTATAAATACATTAGGTTTCCAGCGTTTCTGGCCTTTAGATAAGTACTGATTAGTTTGATGTGGAGTACTAACATCTAGAATCCTTCTGAGAAGGAAGAGTGCTTTTCCTCCACAAATCATCTAACTAAAGTACTTGTGTCGCTATGTTCTTAAAGGTAAAAGATTGAAACTTTTATCCGTTTGAAGACATTTTATGTAAGCCTTTCGTGTAAGGCACATGGCTGTCAGCATTAAGATAAATAAATGATGATACATAATAAATATATAAACTGATAAAAGACTGCAGGTATTATGTTCAGTTAAGCTTTAAATATATTTCAGTTTTTTACAGGTCTAGATACCATGGTAACTAACAGACGCGTTATAAGTCAAAAAGAGCTCATGGATTAAACCGATATCGGCCGGTTATGTTCAGGTCGGTTATGCTATGTTACTTTGGTGCGAAATTAAGAAGCGCAAGAATTCGGTTCGTCAGAATGATTTTGTCCACTAAAAGATATTTAACGACTACAATGTACCTTAACTGTTTAAAGCTTCATACGATTTACGAGTCGTGAAATTCCTCTAACCTACATGAATTGTTAGCTCCTAAAACTAATGAATATATATTAAATTTATATTATATTTATGAAGAACATATATATCTCTACTAGAATTGGAATAATCAGTTTTCAAACATAGACATTCAGCAATCTTATATAATTATAATAAATAATGTTCTACTTAATATATCGTACTGTTCACCGCCTATTTTACCTTCGCCAAGGCTGATACTGCGAACGTGTTGAAGTCTAAAATCTATTTTTCCAGAAGTCACACAATTCTTGATTGCTTTGTTGACAAACATTTCTAAAAGCAAACAAATTTATAAGCAACTAAACTAGATTAAAACGGCAGAATCCGTACCAAACTAATTAATAAGCCAGATTGTTTTCTTGTTTTTCTATTAAATATTTCCCTAAACTAAAGTGTTGAAACCTGGCCAGAAAACATCGAAGATTTATACTTCTGTATGGATAACATTCCTCCCTACCTGGGAAATCCGACAGATGCCCGATAAGACAGGAAAACGATGGTCAGTAAATTTCACATTTTGCGAATACCATGACGTCAGTTCTCCGTAGAGTGTACCAAGTTCAACCTTCATAAAACGTTCAAATACAACCAAACAACGTTTATTGAAGAAACACCACGTTCTAGTGCCAATAGCCACAAAGAACATATAACATACAATTGTTTATCGGAACAAGACCACAGAAGATCAACATATAAATAGATGGCGTCATTTAAAAAAAAGATGTAAAAACAATTAAAATATGCACAATTAAAGAATATCTAAGAATTTGGGTTTCAAAACTACAAAAAAACATATTTTATGAACCCTCATTACATTAAAGTGATATATTTGAGTAATAATTATTTAAAATATGAGTCTGTAACCGGAAATAAAGTAACGCGTGTATTTATATGTGCATATATTTTAAGGTGTTGTTTAATTACATAAATAATATATGTTGTTATCATTTTATTTTTTCTTTAAAATGTTATGTTTTAATAAATAACGAAGCAGTTAAATTTGATTATGTCTCTTGTTTCCATGGTTTTCTTTAATAAAATTTAAATTTTTTTTTAGAGATGTCACATATTTTGCAATCATGATATTTCACATATTATGTACAAATGTATTTAAAAAGGCCCGACTTGTTTTAATATTGCGTGTTTGCCTCGTGTTTCCCAATTGTCACAACAAAGTAGAAATAAACATATATGGTAATTTTTTCTCTACAGTTTAGTACAGTCTAACAATGAAGTAAGTGTTCAAAATCGTCTTTATAAGACTTAAGAATGGGTTTAAGCAAAACGAATGACTAAATTCCCCAAAGCAGTGGTAAGATATTGGTACGCGTATTTAATATAGGCAGTTTGTAGGGAACCACCTTTAACGACCATTCCATACAGGGAACTACAAGAGGAAAACGACCCAAATTCTTGTTAAAGCCATATTTTATTTAAAGGCTTACATATATGTATATATATGACTTTTCACTTCGAATTCATGAATGTTATAAAAGCAGATAATGCAAAGTTAAGTTTTGGGAAAAAAGATACAACTTAGGTTAATCACAAAAACCCTGGGATGGGATTTGCCGGCATTTTTGCCGATACTCTGCAGCGACAGTTATATCATTAAAGCAAAGGGGCACTTATGAGGTGCCCAGGGACTGAACTCGGTCAGTCCATTATACTGACACCGACGAGTCTTGCGTAATGCTGTCCCCTTACATGTAGCCCCGAGAGTTAGGAAGGGAAGCCACTACTATCAACTTTGAAGTCTTTTGTTTGACCCGGCCGGGGTTGAACCCCCGATCCGCAAGCCGACGCTCTACCAATTGAGCTATTGCGGCCGGTCACAAACCCTGGGTTCAATCGACAATTATTATCACAATGGAGTGACAAGACATTCACAATGCCCCATATCCTTTTTGAAATGCTTTATAACTAGCCTGACAGAAATATTTTCCCAATTATTTATACATGCCAATTTTGAATAAAAACAACTTATTTTTCATTTAATTGAACCTTCCAGTTTTGAAAAATATCAATAAATTAAGCTCATCATTGTGAACTGTAAATGGGGTTTTAAATGGTAGAAATATCAATACCTTGAATTTTGCTTTAAGTCACATATAGACTATATTCAACTGATTAATTCCCAGTCTGGTTTACTTCCCCAATTAAAAGACTGAAATAACAAATATATCGCCAAGCGCTTGTTTATGTGATTCTTAGAATCAAAGAGAAGATGTGCTTGCTTCTTTGTCCAGTTTAAGCGACCATTGACGTCATTTGTTACGTCTGATTTACCGTCTCGGAAAATCATCCGGAATACCAGTTATAATTAGGACCCATTAGACCACGGTAAGACGAAACAAGAGATAGCACATGTCAGCCATTAAATAGCTCTAACTGTACCATAAGAACAAGAAAGCAAAAGTACATTAAGATGATAATGAAACAAGGATAGTATGATAATTATATACAATTGACAGAAGGGCACTCAAATTAGTGTGGAATCAAACCAGATCTAAAACAAGAAACTATGAAAACAACAGTTCTTTAAAGTCTATTGATAATTTAGAAAAAATGAAAATGTCCTTAAAATTACCATTAAAACTAGATAAAGGTAGAAATAGTAGAGTACAGCGTGACATTATGATAAAGATTAAAGTGCAGACCTAATGCCCGCGCGAGAGCATCTAAGGTTTAATGTATGTATAGAAAACGGGTAGAGTAAGTTGATGTGTCAGGTATAAATATTAAAATTTAGATAAAAAGGCACATTTTAAGTCATCGTCTTACACTAATGGTTATATGTGCAAGGTGATATTGAATCGATGGCAAAACGATATGGCTAAGACATTTATACAGTATTTAATCTGAATAAAATCAAAATGCTTAAAATGATGTAACGCATTTTATTTTATTTTTATTATTTTTTTGGTAAATTAAAATCGTAATCAAGATTGCTTCTTGGTAGATTCTTTGAAGAAAAATAACGAACATTGTTTAAAATTAGATTGCTATTAGATTTCTAACTAGATTAGGCATTGTTGTCTCAGTTATTGCTATGTGCTATACAAAGATGAATGTGAGTTTTAAACGTCACATTAAAAATCGCACTAGATAAAAAAAAATCTACTTGTCAAGAATTCAAAAAATATACTACTTGTATAGTAGGGATTCGAACTCGTAAAGAATTTTAGAAGGACAAAAGGCTAACCACTTCATCTGTCACTTATTCTTTTTAAATATTTATCATCAAGTGTTGTTTGTCGGAACCTTACCTGGTATTCGAAGTTTGTTTGTGGTCAGAACTTGTATAAATTGCTCAGATGATTAAGTAAGTTTTAAGTAACCCTACGAAATATGTCATTCTGCATTGAATTATTTAAGATTAACAAATTAAATGGTCTCAATAATTTTCAAAATGTATAAATTTTATTGATGATGGTTACCGCCCGGAATTCTTCGATGTACTGAATTGAATATTTTGCATTCAAGAACTTGCTTTGTTGTTTTTTTTAAAATAATGCAATGACCGGACAGGTCGTTAGGTCTACATGAAAACGGTGACCATCAGCAGTTTGTATTGTTGTTTTTTTTAAATAATGTAATGACCGGACAAGTCGTTAAGTCTACATGAAAACGGTGATTATCAGCAGTCGAATACCATCAGAATAACCACTCCTCATCTCTCCACTCGTGAATATATAGGTGAGACAACTTGGGCAACTTGATACCGCCCTTTACGTGAGATTGCACATTAAGAATGACATTGGTATGTTGTCTACACTTATTAAATTACATATCATTTGCAGATAAATCTTTGGCTTTTTATATTATTACTTTTGGATCTCGTTAAGTATAGTCCCTTTAAAATTCTAAATTTGGCATTTTTCTCTGGAAACTCTGATTGATTGATGCTATAGTAATTCATTTTTTTTTCTAAATGACCTCAACGTGTTGTTGTTTTTTATCCAACGAAGTCTAGTCTTAACTATTTTTTTTAATACTGAATATCTGTTTTATTACAAACTATGATATTTTTAGTTGCCATTGCTTTTGCCTCTTGTGTATTTCTATTGTACGTAGTTTTGGGCAATAATTTGCAATTTATTATTGTGAGGTTTTCTTTAGTCCCTGTTCGGTTAATTACTTCATTTGTACGTACTAATTGTTAGTTGTCCACGTTGATGGAATATTTTTTTACTCTGTTCACATTCTAAAATATGCGGTTTTGTCGTAGGTCACTTTTATTTATATGATGTTAATGACAGAAAAGAAGCCATTTCACCACAAACGCATCCAAAGTGTTTTTAGCGAAATTACACTAACTCCATATCGTATAACCGTATCTTTATCCACCTTTATGACTACATCCTACTCAGTCAGTGACCGAGTCAAGTTCAAAGGTAACTCCTGGTACCTTCTTAAAACAGAAATGATCGAAACATTCTGATTGCGGTTATAGTACCACTATTTAGGGATGGTTGCAATAAAAACCGACCGTAAGTAGAATGTGTGACATGGACTTTTTCTCTTTAGTAACAGTCTGTTGCTATGTTTTGCCATTAAATTGCATATTTTGGAAGATAATCTCAATCGTTTGGTGTCAAAAGGAAGCTGAAAGTATGTAGAATTAAAAGAAAGCAGAAGTCTTTAACCCCTATGCACAATAATAGACTGATCCACTTTTACGGAAATTACATATTTCATTGAAATTTGGCGGTTACCGACTGGCAATTTAGCGGTATGCGCATTCTATGAAGCTGAACCTTCTTTCAAGTTGCAAAAGTTGCTTAATTTCTAGGTCTTTCTGATAGACAATAAATAGCTTATTATACCTATATATGGTTATGGGTGTCCATCATAACTTGGTCATGGTGCAATTTGTTTCCATCTTTTTCGCGATTCACTATAGAATATAAAACAAACTTATTTAGTGGCGTCTAACCTTTATGGCCACCACCAGAACAGTTGTACGTTTACAAATTGCAAAACAAAATTCTAGAGGAAAAAAAACATGCCAAAATACTTGGAACAGTTTGCAGTCCAGCCTTACAAAACGAGTTTCTCGATCTTATTTTGCTGTTTGAAGTTCTCTTGGACCACTGCCAAAAGCTAGGTTCAACACCCAAGTGCTTTGTCATTATTCATTCAGTGAATAAGACGGGTCGTCATTTTGACACGTTACACGATATAAACATGTTAGGCATCTAAGAGAAGTAAATATCTTATCTTGAAGCATCTCGATGAAAATGGTGTACCCACAGGAGAGTCACTTATACTAATAATGGGATCATAGAGTGTCTAAATGCGATTTTATTTATCATTTGTTTTGCGACCTCGAATTTCAAAGAAATCTTTTCCCGAACTGGCGTGCCGCACATTATATTTTACAAAGGCATCATACAATATCTAGATGCTTTTATCAGGACAAATTTTAAGTACCATGACATTATCAGTAATAATCACTTATGTCTTTTTCCGCTTTTAGCAACTGATCGTTCTTACTGATGAAACAAAACTGGTTAATTGAAATAAAGCTTATTACTAAATGTGGGTAACACATGCATTAAACGGAAATGGTAGATGTGTAAAGTATGTGTAATAGTGGATTGAAGAATGTTTTGGTTCGTGTTGATTATATATATATATTTTTTTACTCTGTTCAAATTCTAAAATATGCGGTTTTGTCGTAGGTCACTTTTATTTATATGATGTTAATGACAGAAAAGAAGCCATTTCACCACAAACGCATCCAAAGTGTTTTTAGCGAAATTACACTAATTCCATATCGTATAACCGTAGCTTTATCCACCTTTATGACTACATCCTACTCAGTCAGTGACCGAGTCAAGTTCAAAGGTAACTCCTGGTACCTTCTTAAAACAGAAATGATCGAAACATTCTGATTGCGGTTATAGTACCACTATTTAGGGATGGTTGCAATAAATACCGACCGTAAGTAGAATGTGTGACATGGACTTTTTCTCTTTAGTAACAGTCTGCTGCTATGTTTTGCCATTAAATTGCATATTTTGAAGATAATCTCAATCCTTTGGTGTCAAAAGGAAGCTTAAAGTATGTAGAATTAAAAGAAAGCAAGAGTCTTTTACCCCTATGCACAATAATAGACTGATCCATTTCATTGAAATTTTGCGGTTACCGACAGCGATTTGGCGGTATGCGCATTCTATGAAGCTGAACCTTCTTACATGTTGCAAAAGTTGCCTTATTTGTGGGTCTTTCTGATAGACAATAAATAGCTCGTTTCACCTATATATGGTTATGGGTGTCCATCATAACTTGGTCATGGTGCAATTTGTTTCCATCTTTTTCGCGATTCACTATAGAATATAGAACAAACTAATTTAGTGGCGTCTAACCTTTATGGCCACCACCAGAACAGTTGTACGTTTACAAATTGCAAAACAAAATTCTAGAGACAAAAAAAAAACATGCCGATATACTTGGAACAATTCGCAGTCTAGCCTTACAAAACGAGTTTCTCGATCTTATTTTTGCTGTTTGAAGTTCTCTTGGACCACTGCCAAAAGCTAGGTTCAACACCCAAGTGCATTGTCATTATTCATTCAGTGAATAAAACGGGTCGTCATTTTGACACGTTACACGATATAAAAATGTTGGGCATCTAAGAGAAGTAAATATCTTATCTTGAAGCATCTCGATGAAAATGGTGTACCCACAGGAGAGTCACTTATACTAATAATGGGATCATAGAGTGTCTAAATGCGATTTTATTTATCATTTGTTTTGCGACCTCGAATTTCAAAGAGATCTTTTCCCGAACTGGCGTGCCGCACATTATATTTTACAAAGGCATCATACAATATCTAGATGCTTTTATCATGACAAATTTTAAGTACCATGACATTATCAGTAATAATCACTTATGTCTTTTTCCGCTTTTAGCAACTGATCGTTCTTACTGATGAAACAAAACTGGTTAATTGAAATAAAGCTTATTACTAAATGTGGGTAACACATGCATTAAACGGAAATGGTAGATGTGTAAAGTATGTGTAATAGTGGATTGGAGAATGTTTTGGTTCGTGTTGATTATATATATATATATATATATATATATATATATATATATATATATATATATATATATATATATAAATATAATCAACACGAACCAATACATTCTTCAATCCACCATTACACATACTTTACATTATATATTTATATATATATATATGTATTCTTTACAAAGCATGGTTAGATCATATTCACTGAGATGCGTTCATTTAAGTCTATGTTTTGAAATATTAAACCACATTATTGACGTCCAAAATGTTGGATGTATTTACATATGTTACACATATATTTGTTGTATTGCGAAAAAAATATGTTTTTATGTCAGATCGGATTTTTTAAAGTTACAGAGGCCTTCATTTAATGACAAATATCTTAAAATACTTAAAGTTGTTTTATGAGGTAAACTGTGCCATCCTAGAGAAATTTGTAACGAGATGAAATAAGGGGGACTAAATATTTTTTATACCGAATCAGAGGATGAGTAGTAGTGCCGGTGCTTGTAATTTTGGCGCGATGCTCTCCAGCGTGAGAAATAGACTTCCGCTGTCATGGGAGAAGAAGATAATTAAGCCTTTAAATACAATTATTGTTTCGATTGATTGAATTTCGATTGATGTAAAGTTTTATGTATACACATTTTAAACGTTTGGAATCATTGAATTTCAAAATAATATCCCGATTTGTTGATTGGCCTATACTCCCAATATGAAAACAATGCAAGACCTTTCGGAATCGGGTCCTTGCTGAAAGACAGGGTCTCTGTAGTTTGGTGCAATGTCTCTTGCTTGCTTGTGCACAAACCTTCTGAGTTTTAATGTGTTTCCTCATTAAAGCCTGTAACTACAAACATGTGTATTTTCTTAGCTTATCGACACGTATATAGGACAGATAAGCATAGGAATTAATTGAATAAAGTAGGAATCATGAAAGTATTATCTCGTTAAGTTGACTACATGTGTATGTAGTGGTGAACATTTTACTATCCTTTCTGGCTTCCATTAAGGAAACATTGCCAATTCGATAAAGCAATAACTAAACTACTTAGGATTTCAATTACGCTTTTTTAAAAAATGAGGACCAATGGGTCGTCATGGTTTTAATGTTGTTGCACGCTTTAGGTCTAATACCAGTTAACATATTTGAACTTAAATTTGTGTGTTTGTTTATTGGGTTTATCGTCCCACCAACAGTATTTCAGTAATCTGGCGACGGTGTACACTTGAAGCATATATACTGCTGCATTCGCTATGTATAGCATGCCGTTACCACCTGGTATGACACCACACCAAGTCACATTATCCTGACACCGGGCCGAACAGTCATGGAACTACCCTATAGTTGTTTGAGCGTTAGCAAGGGAGCTTTTAACGACTTTGGTTTGCCACGGCCATGGATTGAACTCGGGGACTCCCGTTCCTGGAGCCGACGCTCTACCGATTGTGCTACCAGGTCCGGTCTTAAATTTGTCTCGATTATACACAAAATTACACTCAAAAGAAAAGTAAGTATATTAACTTGAGGTTTGTTTTACAAAAAGGAAGTATATTAACTTGAGGTTTGATTTATATAAAGACACCCACTTCTTATAATACTTGTTTACTATCAAGAGCGGATCCAGAGGGTAACCATATGCTTAGTTTCTATAGAGTTATGCTCCTTTATTGACTTATAGTTTTTATTATATTAACTAGCAGCACTAAGAAGTCGGGTGCTGTATCTACGATAAGCAATTGTCATAATGCCAGATTAAACAATTATTTCATCTCTTGCACAAAAAAAATGAAAGTGTAATTACTTATATGCTACCATAGTTTTTTTGTCCTGGATGTACATGGATTTTGGTCTATTATAAACATTGTCAGTATGTTCCATTTGCTGAATTATTTTCCATTGAAATGTGTTAACTATCGCTAATAGTCGTCAGCATTAAATATTCGCAATATCAGAAAATGTGTTAAACATAACAACTGTGTTTTCGTTGAAATTGCACGTATGTTTACGAAGAACGAGAACTTAAAATCTTTACATGTCAATAACTTTTAAATTTGTTATAAACAAGTTCTAAATCGGTTATTTTCATAATTGTCGGGGTCTTCTTTAAATCCAATGTCGTTGTTGTTTGTTTACTATGACAGGATCAAGTTTGTTTTAATCGCATATATACAACTATTCCCTTTTTAGGATATTCATTGCAACTACACATCTCAAGCGCAGTTAACTATAACAAAATTTACCTAGCAAGAAAATCTTTCAAACAGAATTGAGTAAGTTACCCTTAAGACTACGATATTTATATGATTCCTTAAAACACTTTGCAATTTTTGACTGATTTATTTAATTTCCGAGAGCGTTTCTAAAGCGGTAATACGCGACGATCGACATGAAGTATCCGAGTATTGTTTTTGTTGTTGTTGTTGTTTTTGTGTGTGTTTTTAAACCATTCATTCCCTCATACAAATTAACTTTACAATTTGCTTTATATATAACTTCAGCAAATCGAAATGTACCCATAAAAAAGTAGTTAAAATATGTAAAAAGTGGTATGTTATATAGAAACAAAATATTATACATTTAGTTTTCGTTTTATCTAAGACAAGTTAGAAGGAAGATTTCAGCCAGGTGGAAACCCCTTGACTAAGAGAAGTACAAAGCATACCGCAATCTCTGAACCAGCGACTGATCTTGCAATAAATAACTCTACGCTACCATCGTAAGGATTACCCCCTAATGCCATGAACAATCAACAACAATGGCGAAACCTATTAACACAGATGGAAGGGATGTTAGTCAGCAGGGAGTCTGCATGTTTCACAAATTACGCGTTTCTCCACTCTCCAACCTTGTATTGGTCATAAGCAAGTTATGAGTTCATAATCACACCATTGGCTAATGGAATATTTTCGTTTTTGTTGTGGGTTCTTCGCAAATTATTGTAGATAGTATCTTATATAGTATGTTCTGATGAGATGTCATTGTTCATTAGCACAAATCTGTTTTGAATTTCATTTTTCCGACCTTGATTTTATGATCACCAGCAGCATTAGAATCAGTCAATCAGTTGGGGTTTTTTCAAGAATCGATTTTAAATAAATGGATTTTTGCTAACCTTCGATTTGTCCGCAAACATGAGTTAAGATCAGGGTGATTCAACACCTATTATCTTAAGATAAGCCCAATTGTGTAATTCAACAGCGCGATCGAAACATAGTTTTATAATTATAACTACTAACACCTTGATAAATAACAAATAAAACAGTCTTTTGAATAGAGTAGATAGTTCCCACATGAGTGAAGATCCCTTTTTTTAGTTACCACTTTTGATGGTAACTTCAATGGATTTTCGTGTGAATTGTATAGAAGCGTGAATGTTATTTTCTTGTAATTTCTTCATTTGTGGTCCAACAATTAAAAGCTATACACCATTGGAAAGCTCTTGAAATTCATATTTTTAGAATACAATATTTTTAAAATTAATAAATGCACAAAGAATTAATACACAGAAATCACTTGGCTTTCCGGGAATTGTGGTAGTTGATAACGAGCGGTTTGCGATTTGTCGACACTTAAATATGATTGGTATATTAAGCACGTGTAAGAATAAGTACCAAATAATACACCGTTCGTGGTCTAGTGGTTAAGACGTTGGACTCCGGATCGGAGGGTCCCGGGTTCGAACCGCAAAACTGACCACGTGATGTTAGTCCTTCAGCAAGACTACTTGCTCCAGGTATTCAGTAGCTGAGTACTGGTTCTACCCAGGAAGTGGACAGTCGAGAGGGATTAAAATAAGTTAAAAGAATTTGTTTCCCAATAGACTATAAATAAATAGGTTTAAACTAAATAAGCAGTGAGTTGGTCTACCATACAACCAGCTTTGTATCGTCCTCTTCTTCTTTGATAGCTATATATACTGCCTTCAAATGCACAGCGGAAATATGGACCGATATACGTCTTTCTTTTTAAATAAAGGTAAAAAAAAAAAAAAAAAACAACAACAACTAAGGAATGAAATCTTTGTCGTTGAAGAAAACTTTGATAAACGCTGTGACAAAACATAATAACTTTATGCAACTCACAAACGACAAAACAAGAAATGCTGTTAGTTCCAACATAAATTTGGAGATTCATTGTATACGGCTGCCTATGCTGCAGTTATGAAAATGCAAATTGACAGGTTGTGTATGCGGTTATAAAACTCTATTTAGCTAATATAAATATTTGCCTTTTCCGCGCGCGCGCGCGTGCGTGCGCGTGTGCGTGTGCGTGTGTGTGTGTGTGTGTGTGTGCGTGTGTGCGTGTGTGTGTGTGTGTGTGTGTGTGTGTGTGTGTGTGTGTGTGTGTGTGTGTTTGTGTTAAATTACGACGCTTCATACAGCATCGCTTAAAACTGTATATGTTCCTGACTAAAAGTTAAGTAGTAGTAGTAGTAGTACGCGTGAATATTGTATTTTACACAACTTTACATTATCTTCATTAAATATCAATGCAGTCAATGTGAAGTCTGTTTTCTTTTGTCCAACATTGCACACATTTCCTGATACATTTTATCATTGTTTATACGAGTCGAAATGTTTGGATGTTTTTGTTTTAGACATGTCATTGGGTACATTTGATCGTGTACGTACGCAACACTTGTAAAGCACGCCAAGATAAATGTAACTGACGCACACCGAGGTATATTGACCAATATTTCACCCGTCTTATCAACAGGCTTAATGATTTAATCTACAGGTAGAAATTGTATCAATACCGGAAGTTAAAAGGTCGGCAAGTGTTATCACTCTGTGAAATTACTACACAAGACTTTGAAAAGGTTTATCGTCCCACCAACAGTATTTCATTTATCTGGAGACGGTGTCCCCTTGAATCAAATACAGTGCTGCATTCACTCCTTATAGCATGTCGTGAACACCTGGCATGACACCACACCCAGTCCAATTATCCTGACACCGAGCCAGCCAGTCGTGGAATTGCCCTGATATTTGCTTCAGCGTTAGCGAGGGAGCTATACGATTACCATTTTTAACGGCGTTGGTATGTTGCGGCCGAAGATCGAATCCGGGGCCTCCCGTACCTAAAAAGAAAGTACACAATCATTTACATAAATAAACTACTGTACATACTAGGCTGAAGGCGCGCCGCAGTTGTTTGTATTCAGAGTATATGGAGTTGTTTGTATTCAGAGTATATGGAGTTGTTTGTATTCAGAGTATATGGAGTTGTTTGTATTCAGAGTATATGGAGTTGTTTGTATTCAGAGTATATGGAGTTGTTTATATTCAGAGTATATGGAGTTGTTTGTATTCAGAGTATATGGAGTTGTTTGTATTCAGAGTATATGGAGTTGTTTGTATTCAGGGTATATGGAGTTGTTTGTATTCAGAGTATATGGAGTTGTTTGTATTCAGAGTATATGGAGTTGTTTGTATTCAGAGTATATGGAGTTGTTTGTATTCAGAGTATATGGAGTTGTTTGTATTCAGTGTATATGGAGTTGTTTTCAGTCTTTATTAATTCTGTATGTGTCTTTGATTTACTTTTCGTTGAGCTAACAGTCGATCGAATGACAAGAGACGGTGCTTGATTTTACCTAAATATAGTGTTGCATGGAATTTGCAAGCATTTTAAGAACACCTGACATGATGCAAATGCGTGTTACAGTACAACGTTACTAGGTTTTCTACAATTCTAACGCTAACGTTCAAAAAAGAATACCTATGCTAAAAGCCTACTTTTAAATAAAGATTATATACATGTAATGTTGTTATGTTTTGTCTATAAGGCCTGTCATCTTAATAACAACTACTACATGTAGGCTCCCTATGCAATGTGTTTTGTGCATGCGTCATTACATATAATACATTCACTCTCGCCTTATTTAAACACATCTTAAACCATATTAGATACATATAAGAGAAAACAATCTTCACACAGCTTCATTATATACACTGTGTGGTTCGTTTAAATAGCTCTTAGAGAAAAAAGACGGCATACTTATGAAGGAATCACAAAATGAAAGCCCCATCTCTAACACTCACATTCACACACCTATAACATCACATTATTATTTTTGTTTTGTTTTCTATTGAACTTTTACAGAAGGTAACTAGTAAATCAAATATGTTGCTTAGATGTCAATTTAATGCAAAAGGTAATTAAAAAAACAACTATTTATATACATAACAAACACACATATCAAAAGAAATACCATTGTAATTGGCGGTAGATTAAATGGCAGATAATAAACCGGAAATGTAAAAAGCATACTATCTAAGATTTCGTTTGTTTCTTACAAATAATGATGAATAAGCGTCCAATTCTAGCATTGCCCGTTTTGCCCAATTGCTTATTTCGATAGTGGCCTTAATAACTGAAAACACAAATACTCTCAAACATTTGATGTCAAGTTTCATTTTGACAAGTTCAATATTAATTCATTAAATTCTTAGCCTCCCTAGTGGAATAATTGTAATAACTAAATCAAACAAAAATCTAAAGGGAGACTTTTTTATTATGACAATCTTCCATTTTACACAATGAAATATTAAGAAAATAGATTTTAAGTTACCTAACGTCGAATATATCACAGTTTCGAGTTGAGATGCGTATTAATTTTATCACGAAGGCCTTGATAGAAACTTTGATATATTATGCGTTAGATCATTCAAACTTATTTTTTCCCCATTCTCACACGTTCTACAAGAAATTTTGACTTAAAAGGGACACAACTGCGCGGTACAGTTTACGCAATGTCGTTAGGTGGTTTCCCATGTATGGCCGATATATTTCACCGCGTGTACATCCAGGTTACTTCTTTTTCTAAAAGAGTATCAACAACCGACGAAATTGCATTTTTTTATTTATTTATTTATTTATTTATTTATTTATCTATCTATCACAGTTAATTACTTAAGTCATTAGTAACGTCAAATTTAACTGAAAGAACAACGTATCACAGCATGTCAGCTTGGTCAACAATACGAAATTGGGTAGGGAAAGTAAAATGAACAGTATTTCTATTGCAGTTAAATAGTCCCGATTTGTGCCGTGGTATTGCGTATGTTTTATCATGACAGAATGCTTCTTTGTTTATAGAGGTAAAATATTGATATTGTTAGAATGAACAATGACAATAAATGGATGTAGTGGTAAAATATTAGCATGAAAGATACGTTTAAATAAATAGTTTTGAAGCCGATTTTACAATCACAAACTGCGTATTGGTCAAATAATACTCATAAACGATTATCTTCTATTTTTAAGTTTAAGAAGTTCCTATCCTTCTAATCTGGAAATGGAGAGTGAATAGGATTGATCACTCTAACTTCCTTTGCAAGCAACCTTCGAAAGAACAATTTCCTTTATCAATTTTACTTCAATTTACCTCTTTAACAAAGATACTTTGAAACAATATCGCCATAACATGTAGCCAAAACCCCTTACAGTGAGAGAGGTTTGATACCGAATTCACTATCCTTCTACAAAGAGTTATTGTCCCTAACTCGTACATATACGCACCTCTTCAACTGGCGCATGACTGTCAAGCGGCATTAAGTAACATAGATAAACAGGTTAAATTACTTTTTAGAAGTTCATCGGAAAAAAATGTACAATGGATGTTAGAAATAACTTTTGTATGAATACATCAAGTTCAAAGGAAGCTTACATTAGAAATAGACTGTTTCTATATTTTGAAAGCATGACAGATTTTTGGGTTCAAATGCGTTTTCGCCCGTAAATTTTGTAAGATGCTGTAAGCCTTTAATGTTAATATATATAAACTGAAGTATATGTCATAGATAGATAAACCAAGATAGCATGCCAGCCTAACAGTTCTTTTGTCGATTTCAATTGTTACGTCGGCATAACAGAATTACATTATATATATATATATATATATATATATATATATATATATATATATATATATATATATATATATATATATATATATATATATATATATATATATATATATATATATATATATTGATAAGCCTTGATGCATTTTATATAAGTTATAATATCCAACCTTTGCGTTTACATATATATTAAACTTTAATACTGTAGCATGTTGTTACTTTTTTTATCTTGTCCTTTTATCTAATGCTTGATTCTGTACATGTAATTTTATGGCTAAATGGCCTTTTCAAAAAAAATATTTTGGAAAGTGTAAATTTAACCCACTTATTTGAGTATCTATTTCTCCAAAATGATGCCACCAAATTAGGAGCGATTAAACATTCCCTTTTTAAAATAAAATGTGTTTAAAATAGAAATGTCACTTAAAGTCTGATGAAAGGATGGCATTAGGATGGTGGATTTGCTTTTTGTGTTTTGCTATTTTTGCTGCAGTTGTTTTTACATCGCATGGACCATATTATGGTCATATTGGTAGCGCCCAGCTAGTTAATGGTGGACCCAATTTTTATGACAGGGTAGAACCATCTGGGCACCGTATGTAAGCTGGAAAACCTCCGCGCATGGAAGTTCTAGCCTCGACCGGGTCTTAAACCCACGTTTTGATGGGCTGAGGAGTTATAAGTCGGGGACTCTAACTACTTTGCTACGGGCGCCCCTAATAATGGTGTAGCCTGAAAACAGTAAAAAAGGTAATATTCAAAGCTTTACTTACACACGCTAAACCATTTAATTGGTATAAAAGCATTCAGAACAAGACGTATGTGACATGTAAAAAAACAGCAATTGGACCCGAACTTATTCAAAATTTAACGCCGTGCAAAACCCGTCAAAATGATTACATGTTTTGTCCTGTTTTTTTTTCTCGTTTGTCCAAGCAATGTGGCTTTTGTAATATTTCTGGGCGTGCAAGACATATTCAGAATATGAATTTTAATGAAAATTGGTGGACAAATCAATATTGTGTCCGTACCGGATCTTGAAGCGTTATCGGTAGCGCATGACATACCAAAGTAATTACAAATGGTAGCTCATTTGCATACGCTAAAGCAAATATTAAGGTAGCTCCATGACTAGTTAGCGCTGTGTCAGGATGTTACTGGGTGTGGTATTATGCCACTTGTTCGTGGCAAGCTATACACAGAATCAACTATATCTTCTTCAGGTGGACACGGATTCCAGAAAACTGAAATATTGTTGTTTAGGACGATAAACCCAATAAACAATCAAACATTGTCTACACGGTTGAAACTAAACAGAGATATAGGAATTTCATGGCGAGAAAAAAAGGCTGTTATTTCAGTATTGTTTGTCGGAAGTTATGCTTATGTTTTTTTTCAATAATGCAATGCTGACAAATTTATCTGCAAGTAATTGTTAAAAATATCGCTCCCTAACGATACTGTAGATTGATACTGTTTTATAAGATGGTAGCATTTTTATTAGTCATCTATCATACATGTACGTGACAATTGAAAATATTGACAATAAATGGCAAATATCGAAATGTGTTATTCCTGTGAAAGGAGACATTTTATTTGTAATAAAATCAAGAAACATAATATTCAGTATATAATATTCAGTTGTCTTTGACAGCTCCAGGAAGACCAGAAAAAAACAGAAAGATTATATTGTTTTGTCAGTATTTAAAACGAAAGGAAAATGTATTATGGCTTAAACTTTAACTCTAAAGTGATTTAAGTACTGCCACATTCGAATCTTATTTTTAAGCAAATTTCTGCTATTTGAGACGCCAGCAATATTACATCAAACGCAAAAAAATATGTTATTAATCTGAAAATGACGTGATAGCTAAAGGCATCATTTCATTATTAAGAGCAATACATCAACTGAAAACATTAGCAAAAGATGGAAACAACAAGTCACCTCCATTATGTAAATTACATTACAGGATCGGCAGGGAACACACTTTTGATAAATGTTTGGCTGCCAACGCTTTTTAGAAGGCTCAGAATTCTTTTAAATAAACGCAAATTGGTCTCAAAATGCCAGCAACATTCTGAATAACAATAAATAAAAGAAAATTACTTTTAAGTCGGAAGTTTTATTATTATGAATGCGTCGAGTATTTTGTTATTAAGCAAACAAACAAAACATTTATTAGTTACTGTAAAAATAGTTATCGAACCTTTTCTTTAGAGAAATGTTGCATTGTAATAGATTCTTTGAATATAGTTGGCGTATAACACAGCTTACAGCCGAAAAGCCTTTCGAATTAGAAAGATATAAATGAACGAAAATCTTTAATCAATTATTGAAAGACAATGAGAAATGTTGACATTGTTCGAGATGTCGTCTTTACAGGGTGCTTCGGAACCCGGAATGGGTACTTAAAGCCTAGAGCAGCTAGAAAGATAAAAATGAACGAAAGTAAATCATCGATCATTTAAAGACAATGAGAAATGTTGAAGTTACTCGAGATGCAGTCTTTACAAGGTACATCGGAACCCAGTATGTGTATTTAAATCCTAGAGTAGCTTCCTGGCCATCAGCACCCACAATGCATTTATAACTTGACCAATAATGACCTAACGAAAACGAAACATCTTAGAAAACTTTAAATCATTCCCAGTTATGCATCGAGGATGTACGTGTTATCCATGCACTTTTTATGGACAGCATGAAATTACATTTCCAGCACCAACTTATATAAAGGCAAAAATAGGGAAGTACAAAACAGAAGACTATATAGTCAACGGTACGTCGCTAAAAAAAGTCTCAGTCTCAACAATCTGCACAGCAAACAATGAAAATATCGCAAAATAGGATCCAAATGCTAAAATGTTGATAAAAATAAATATCAACACCAAAGCTTTTGAACATCTCCATATTGTTTCAATGGTACGTGAACAAGCCCCTACCTCAAAACAATATTCGAAGGCTTCATGAAAAAATGCCCCAAAATCAGCCAGACTTAAACAGTACATTGTCTTTAGTCAGCGGCAATTCAGGTAATGAATGTAGCTGGTTGTAAGACTCGATACATTTTGTCTTTGAGAAGTCACTAAAATAAGGCAGCAATATAATTTGCAAGAGAGGAAGCACCATAACTCAAAAGGCTTGCATGAGCTGTACTTTTCGGATCATACAGAATGAAATATCAATGAGGAATCGGGTGCTTAATATATAAACACAGCGTCGATGACGATTAAACTGAATTTCAATGTGTGCACCAAGCAGACAGCTATTATCCCGGGCGTTTCAAAGACTTCACTGTACCAAACATATGCACAGCAAATTGATCTTGAATTCTTAAAAGAAGCATGTTTACACAACTTCACGATTATTATTTATCATTTTATTGTATAAATGCAGCAGTCAATTTTAAATAAAAGAAATGTTCAAAAGCATTTGATAAGTGTTCAAATGTATTCAATGAAAGAAGTCAGAAAACAAAACATTGTGTTTAAGTTATGCATTTGCTTTGTTTCAAATTGAAAACCTCGCATTAGGCCCTAAAGAGGCTCTTTCTAAAAAAGGTTAAGTATCTGTATTAAATTTTTAAATTCTCAATCTCTCTCTCTCTCTCTCTCTCTCTCTCTCTCTCTCTCTCTCTCTCTCTCTCTCTCTCTCTCTCTCTCTCTCTCTCTCTCTCTCTCTCTCTCTCTCTCTCTGTGTATATATGTGTGTGTGTTTGTGTGTGTGTGTGTGGGGGGGGGGGGTTTGTCTATATATATATATATATATATATATATATAGAGAGAGAGAGAGAGAGAGAGAGAGAGAGAGAGAGAGAGAGAGAGAGAGAGAGAGAGAGAGAGAGATAGAAAGAGCGAGAGAGAGAGAGAGAGAGAGAGAGAGAGAGAGAGATGTATTGATAAATATTACGTATATATATATATATATACATTTTTGTTGTGGGGTGCTGTAAAAGGATTGACCGCGCAAATGTCGATGATAATAACTTCGTACCAATTCAAAGTCGTACCACGTATAATACTTACCGAATATAGAGAATTCGTACTGCAGTAGTAAAGTAAGTGTTGTTCATAACCGTTTTGCCTGTGTTACAAAGTAATACCCTGTCATTCACACTATCATCTTTAAGTATTTTATTAATTTAATTAACAGCACAATCACCTTTTTTAAACATTTTTTAAATAAAAAACAACAAAATAGGTAAACGCTACCTTGATGCTCTGCGCCATTTTTTTTCTTTTATTAATACGTTGTCTTTAAAAAAATGATACAATGACATCTGCGATTAATTTTGGCGCGCATTTAAAAAATCCACACAAAGGCGATGGGAAGCAACTTACTACTGAATGCTGTGTAATTTCAGTATGAAGTTGTGTCCCCTGATTGTTTTAAATGCCGCGACACCTACGAAAATAGTTACTTTTTTTCTTTTTTATAAAGCTTGCCTTATGTGGCGCACTGGATGTCGCACATCCGTAATCTTCTTTGTGAGGAACTTTGATGCATGGTGTGATTAATCGTTTTGATTTTTATAAATCTTCTTATCTATAGACTTAGATTTTCAAGTTGCTTTTATTACAATGAATGAGTAAGAGGTTGAAATTTATAAAACGAACCACACAAAAATCTTAAGAATAATGTTCAAAACGGATGATATAAATTACGAACCCTTTTATTGTGTGCCTATGTTAATGATGTTATTCAATGATTTCAAACACAGAACACAAATACAAAATGTTACATGCGTTTTTCAATTCATACGTTTCTATTTGTTAAATGTAGTTTATTTACTTTTGTGTAAATAAAAATAGTATATATCCTATATACATTATAATATTGGATTGGAATTGTTAACTGTCGTCTATTATTAGCAAGTGAATTTCTAATTAAGTGAAACGATTCTGAGTTTCCATTGTTACAATATATAATATAATATAATATAATATAATATAATATAATATAATATAATATAATATAATATAATATAATATAATATAATATAATATAATATAATATAATATAATATAATATAATATAATATATATAATCAAATCAGTATGATTGTAACAATGGTAAATGCCCAATCAAGAACCATATTTATACAGTATTAATAATTTTCAGACGTGCCACCGAAACCCGCCATTTAAAGATGGGAATACAAACGTTTGGACCATTTTTTCCTCGTATGCAACAAAATACATCATTGTTACATAAGGTATCCCGAGAAATGCAGTATATTGGTGCCCTTCAAGTATGTGATAAGTAAAGCCCAATTCTCACTACAAAAATATATTTTGTTTCCGAACCCCTCTGTACAATTAGCTTTTTAAGGTAGATCAAATATAATGCTGCACCTCCGTTTGAAAAGTATCAAAATTAGGGTTAATATGCATCAAAACAGGGGGATGAGAGTTCCAATCCCTGTAAAGGCACGCATGGCTTATAGATTTTGGGGGAAATCATGTAAATCGATATATATATATATACATACCCTTCGAATTATAGCGATTCGATTGGTCGAGCGCTGGTCATGTATAAGTCAATATAAAGAGATAATGACTCAAGAATGTTTTCACGTGACTGCGTCCTCGGTCAATATCTTATAACCCATGTCCTTAAAACTATACATTGACCTCAACACAAGTGTTAATTAGTATAAAATATATCTATATATTATTTGTTTATTATATAAATCACGGTTTATACTTTCTAACAATTGGGGTTATAATATTAACCGCCTTGACTTAAACTAAGGTATAAGTTTAAGCACACATTCCCCAAAAGAGGTTCATGTTTCAGATATAGGCACTCTGTCGGATATCACCTTTAAATGTGCCGCTTAAAAGTCTATTCCGACAGAATGTTGCTTAAGAGTCATGGGTCTATAAGACTTGAAATTCTTGGTGCTACATAAAGTTAAGAGAACACTAGAAAATGTTTAAGTATAAGTATTATATGTTAAAAGGCATCATACTGTAAGACAGCCTTATAGCGACCTACTAAGTTGTCTTTAATAACAAAAGGAAGGCAATAACAACAGGATTAACATATTTCGGTTTACTTTTATTTTAAATGAAACAAAAAGCTTAATTAAATAAAAGACTAAAATGAATATATATTGTTGAAAACAAACATGCACATCCAAATTCTAGCAAACACGGAAATAAAACAGAAACTAATTACATTTACCATAACCAAACTAGGCGAGACAATGAATACATGTCAAAGAAGACATCATGTGGCATATCGTAGTGTAAGTATTCCTCTAATTTGCCACTTTAGATAAAAAATTATGACGGAAACTTGTTTAAAAACTTTTAGGAAGCACTCGACAAATGAAGAATTTGGGGGGATATTGTTGTACGACTTGGTGCATATAAAAGAGTATAGTTTACGCTTATTAAATGCCAGATTCGAATTAAGGAAGGTTTGATAAAATCTGCCAACATCCCCAAAATAACGTCGATTTTATAAGAAACAATGCATAGCATGTTAAACGGTATCGAATGTATCGAATAAAACGGGTTATACAATACAAAATAGTTATATAATACACAAAAAATTGCATTAAAACCATACAACAGACTCACATACTTGTCTAGATAATAGGATAACTATTGAAAAGTAATACATATATAACGATAATCAATAACAATAATACAATATATGTGTGTACGTGTGTGTGTCATTTATTTATTTATTTATTTATTTATTTATTTATTTATTTATTTATTTATCTATCTATCTATCTATCTATTTTAGTTTGTTAAGTTTATTTATTTATTTATTATGTGCGTATGTGCGTGCGTGTGTGAGAGAGTGCGCGCGCGTGTGCGCTTGTGCGTGCATGCGCGTGTGTCAAATGCATCGTACCAATAATTGTGTGTTCATTCCTCTTATTTGGTCTGGACATTTTGCATACGTTGGTTCAAATCAAACCCATATCTAAAATTAAAGCTTTGATGTGTGGTATCGTGTTTTCGACTTATGTACATATATTTGTTTGCATATGCATTTTGTACACTAGCAACATGCAGAATAGCTTTAATTATATATATATACCTAGTCAAGCTTAATTAGAAAAATTGCCGGTCTAACATTATAAGTAAAAAAAAAATAAAAAGGCATCATAAAAGTTTCAAATTAGATTGAATATATGTCGTATCGTTATAAGTGTTATGTTATAAAATATAATGTTATATGTTATAAAATTTAAGTGTTGATGAAGATGTGTTCGATGTGAAGACACTGGCGAAGATGAATGTTATCATGTCCCATCGCAGTCAATACGTGTCGACAATAATCTCGAGCAAAGACCACGAGTGGTGTATTCATTGTCAAAACAAAACCATGTATACAGTTTCATTGTTTTATCCTGGAATTAACTATAAAAAGTAATCTCACTTTCCGAGGCGGTACATTGTGACAAGAGAGAGCAAATTTGTATAAAAACATTATCATTATAAAAGCACAAAAATAATAATTAGACCTAGCGCCATTTGGGTAAATTTACTGGATTGGGCAATGCGGTTATGCACGGTCAGTCTATAATAAATCAAGCATAAACGATCATTTAGTGAAAAACAACATTATGACGTAACTGACGCGCACTACTTTTCTGATTTCAGACACATTCTGGACAATGTTCTCCTCGTGTATTTAAAATATATTGATTTGAAAGTTGTGTTGGTAATTTCGGATATTATTACGTATAAGACATATGTCTCAACAGGGCTTTTTTTAAATGTGTTACAACGACATTCACAGAAATTAAAATGAAACTACTTACATGCTTATTAACAATCCGAACTTGAAGGCGTGACTTAATTACTAAACTTGTAATGAGAATGTTGTTGCCCGTGTCGCAAACTGCTCGGGTTTTTTTATTTACACAGGTCTTAAAACCAGGATTTTAACTTAATTGGACATGTTACTTAAATGATATCTAAATATTTTATCTATATATTTATATCTTTTATCTCTATTTATCTATATCTAAAGCCCTTTGTGACGCTTAACAGAATGCGCATGTATGGAATGAATCGTATATATACTGCATTCATTCGAACTCCATAGTTACGTATATTCTGTATGTATTCTCGTAACGTAAATTACTTCAATATTACATAGAACAAAAACAACGGGGCTTGACTATCATACAAATACTAATAATGATCATACAAATCATAAACATTTGCCGAGCAACAGCTTATAATAGGAAACTGGTTTTCTAAGCTGTAATGTACAGACTAGAGGTTGCGAACTATGTACAATAAACGAATGACGTATGTCTAGTAGTATAGTAAGTTTAAGCGAAATAATAAATGTACAAAATAAAAAAAACAAGGCTATTTGACACAGTTGAATATAAGCAATAAACAATATGTGACAGCGAAAAGCTAACGATTCGACAGGAAATGCCATAGCTTTTGTTTTATTCGTTCCCATTTTATTTAAAAAATTAACATGACACAGGAATTTGTCTATTTCTCTATAAAAATATAACCGTTAATACTATAAATGTTCGCTAAAATGTGAACGGTAACGGACCTTCTAACTTAACAACTGTTGATAACCAATCACACCTAAACTGTTTGTGCCTTAAGCAAGTTTGTGAGTTAGTAGTATAATTATTTTCAAAACGAATCATTTTTTCACGAGTGAACTTTGAAAGTATATCAGCATTGAATTTTAAGTTTATTCGTTAGAAATAGAATCTTTAATTTATTGGTGTTTAGTGATTTGTTCAAAATGCTAATTACAATGCATCTCCGTCACATTATGCATTTATATGTAATATGACACCCTTTATAACACTACGTCTTTGTAAACAGAGGCACGCGACTGAATCATAAACATATAATTTTTGCTAAATGGTACCAGATCCATCAATATCAGAGTATTTTTATTTTGTTCATGTTCTGTTTTTATTATGAGGGGGAAGCCATTATGGGAGATATATTCTGTCTGTTGTTGATTATGTAAAAATCTGTTTCCGTACATGTAGGAATATTTCCTCTGTTTCGGTGGTGGTCGGACTGTTTAAGGTGGTATTGACTTCGTTTTGTTCAATATACACCCAAAAACATGATGGAAATGTTGACTCTGTTTATTCCGCTGTTGGTGATGATCTATTTATAACTTCCGTTCTGGTATCTTGTAGGCGCCGCCGAATACAATGTGCAAGTGAGACTAACCCTTTCCTCACTTCAGGAACGCGAGCTATGTATATTATCGGGTCTATGATGGTATTAAGCACATATGCAAGTTCTAGTCCGAACGCGAGTAACAAGAGGTCAAGGGTCTCATATCCTAAAATACTAAAAAATAAATAGAACCATACACCAGGCATTAAGCATACTACGTATGATAACAAAATCAAGAAACTGGTCACTGCCACTCTTTGAAGAGCTCGATGTGCATTTTCTCTGTTTCCGCTCAGCGGCATTTTACATATTGTGCAGAGAACGAATCCGTATATGAGGCCTAATGCTAAAAATGAAAGCACAGATGCGACATTTATAACAACAAGGAAGTATCTTCCAATGCGGTCGATGGTTAATGGGTTACAGAAAACAACAATTGCGGGGACCCATATACATGCCAGAGCAATATTGCCACGCGTCCTTGACGCCAGTCGTCTGTAATGCATCGGTTTCTTCACCCTCAGTAGCAGGTCAATAGCAATGGCAGTCATGGTTAAAATACTTGCCCATTGCACACAGCGAAGGATTGCTGACAAAATGCGTCTGACTCTGTACAATTTTCCAGTAACCAAATAGTTCAGTCCAGAAAACATGGTGTCCGTGGATATAATCCCTTTTGCAAGAAAGCATCCGGCGATTACTAGGTCGCAAAAAGCCAAACTCAGCAACAATTTAAGTTGTGTTCGCAGTTTACCTTTTGTTGACAGCAGTATAGTTCCCGCACATATTAAGTTAAGCACAATACCAATAGTTCCAATCACACTATAAATTACATGGAAGTAGGCAAAATCAGTAAGTCCAATAAAAGAAAGTATTAACAACAGATTGTCAACATATAATTGCGTCGTTGTGTTAACCATATAACCATATGAATCTTCATCATAGCCATATGGATACTCATACTCCAAGTGATCGTATATGTCTTCAAATAACTCACTAATATTAATCGAATTCAAATGCGAATAATCACTTGTTTTTTCCAGTCTTCCCAAAGGCCTCGGATACATTTTGTTTGTTACACTGTTATATTTCAATCCAAGCAATGATCTGAATATCGAAAGCGTATTTTATCAAATGGCGCTTCATCAAAAGAGCGACATTGTTTTACCGCTGGTTGTTTTTGTATGCAATTTCTTTAATAATTTAAAAATAAATTAATTGACTATATCACATTATTGCTGGCATTCCAACGGCAACAATATTAGTTATTATTTGATAGCATTTAAATGAGTAACACAGCATAAAATGTCACAACGAGCATTAAGTGTTGTTTACTTTTTTAGGTAATTTTGTCGGTAATTTTGTCGAGCAATCATAAGTTGCTGTGAACGAATGTCATAATAATTAAATAATCACAGCAATATTAAGCATGCGCGGTTTTGCAGATTATCGTCTGGATACAGACACAAATGAGTGCTATAATGACTTAATAATCTATTGCTATAATGATTTAATAATGTATTGCACTTATCATGTCAATGATTGACGACGCGCTAGAGCGCGGGGTCTACTGTGATCACGTTTGCTGATTGCCACTGGAGAGTCATGCGACCAGGATGTTTACCGATAGGATCTAAGCGGAAACCAGAAATACGGTTCATCATCAAGCAATAATCTAAATAAAATGTTTTAAAAAATCCAATGTCACATCAAAACTGTCGTGAATGTCACAATAAAACATTGTCGTCAGATTATGATAGTCAAATATGTTCAATTTAGAATTATTTATTTTTTTATCATTTTATATCGTCGTTACCATGTTAATGCAGCCGTAATATCCGGTAACCGAAAACTATCCGGATGGTGTTTACGGGTATTCGAATAGAAAAAAGCGGTATTCGTTGACATCCCTATACATAATATACACTTTTCTGTGATTTATATCAACTGAAAACTACCCGATAATCAAAGGCTGAAACAGTGCCATCGAGCAGTAGAACTACTTAAACAGGTGCTGAAAGCTGAACATGATGATATAATGACTAATAAAACAGCAATCTCCCATGCAGAGTTGTCGTTCGTTCCTCTCTCAGACACCTCTGCAATGGGCTCACGTCAAGATTTTGACGGAAATTTTAAAGTGTTATTTTAAGGATATTTTCAAATTAAAATAATACTTCTACATAAAATGAATAAACATCTACTAAAAAAGACATATATTGAAGTAAATAATTAAAGATATTTAATTAATTCAAGCGCACTATTTTTGGAAGAATAACATAGTGATATTAATGCGCATTTGTAAATAAACTTTTTTGAAAGTCACGTGGATCGAAAGTAGCCCCGACATTAAGTGAGCCAACAACAGAGGTGAATGTATGAGCCGATGGTAGAGAGTGATAAAACAGACCTAAGTGATTAAAAACAGTACTTCTGTATCTGTGAAGGAACTCTAAGGATGTGGTGTGTTCTTGTGTGTCTTTATCATTGTTTGTCTGTTGTTGTTTTTTGTGGGGTATTATTTTTCGTTTGTTGTTGTTGTTGTTGTTGTTGTTGTTGTTTGCAATCGATAATGTAGACAAGTTTACAAAGAAAGGACAGGCAGCAGAGCAGTAAATTGCAAATTGAATCAATGTAATTATCTTAGATCTGTGTGTAACTAGCGGGAATCATAAATAGAAAATAAGATCCTACTGGCTTTTGCTTTCATATCCATTCACATTCCATTAAGTTAGCACTATCAAAAGGCATTCACAATTAAACTATAATTGAAAGATTTAACCTAAGACGAACTGATTTCTTTAATTTAACATTGAATGACCAAGATTTGGTGCAGAAATGTTTCTGTTGATGAGTGATCATTATTATTTCGAAATTTTCAAATGCATGTTTACACTTAAATGGAGTGATACGAAACATGCCACGGGGTCAAATTGTTGGCCTCACCTGATTTGTTGGCTGCATATGTTTTTGTTCGGTTAAGCTGTTTTTAGACTTGTAAAATGCATCAATATTTCCCCACTGACAACATGTAATTTACGGAAATGTCAAGATTGTAAATCGAAAACTAGGTCAGAAACGTCTGACCATTTCCTTTTTTGTAAACACTAGCAATCACTAATGACACAGGCAATGTTCAGTTTGTTAAAGATTACTTAATATACCACACACGTATGGAGGTTATATATAGATTAAACTGACTACTTTGCATTTCCAGCCTGCTTCGGAATCGTCAAAATGGCTGCCCCTTTTCCCGCGCTTTCTGTGTTGTTTACAAACAGCCTCGATGAGTTTCCCACTATATTTTATAAGCGGACGAATCCATTATGGCGCGTTGAGTTTAAATATTCTTGCTTGAACCTGTATTCTTAAAGTTTCGTTATTTAACCATTTCCACTATCTCTGCCCTTGGGAACTTAAAAAGGTAGATAGCCTAACTTTCGTAACGAAGATACACGCTACATGTTTTCCAGCGTACGTCTGCTGCAACACCAACCACCCCTTATGAATGAATATATATATATATATATATATATATATATATATATATATATATATATATTAGGTCTACTCCTTTATCAAAGCAATTCATTCATACATGTTGCTGTCTTCCTCATGCTCGGAAATAATGCAAACTTTTAGCATAAGTTTAATTCGTACAGTATTTTACTTTGCATTAACAGCAACAATCACCATAATTTATAGCTAATAGGTTATGAATTGAAAAACAACATATTTTCTTGCAGCTATGACACCAATTAATCCGCGTACGAACTACTTAATGATGCGTTGCTCGGCGCAAAAGTAATCGCAGCATGATCCAAGTATGCCCTCGCTTGACGCCATAAAAACATAACTTTTCAGCTATGTTTTCTTACTTGCTTCCATATTGCTTTGACGTTTTTACGGTTCCAGTGTTTGCGTCGCCTATAATGCTTCGCATCAATGACTTTTCTGGTATTTTATTATAATACACTGTTTGTTGCGCTGCGGTTTAAGATTATGTGTAATTGTCATTGTATGACCTACGAGATCAAATCGAACTGTATATCTTTCTGACTGTCTTATTAACACTTTTTTTGATAAGCCATTTTAAAATCACGCATATTAAATCCATTATCTGTCTTCGATAAAAAAACAAAAAACAAATAACGGCATCAGGGACAGGGTCAGTGTCATGGTGGTGCTTGGCAAAGGTTTGAATTTTCAATTTTATTTAATGTAATATTAACAATTACAACTATATGTAAATGTAATTAAATTGCTTTAATAGTCAATATGTCATTGATCAGATATAGTCCTGTAACATAAATTCAACGAATCTCAGGATATCACTTCACTAAAATACAAATAAATAAATGTCCCAATAAAATAATAAATAAAATATGTTATCATCCAAACTTTATTAAAGTACAAGAAACAAATGTTATGTTATATATTTTTACAAAAGACGAGAGTCTGAACAATTTTCACCTGGTTAACACTTTACAAAAAGGTTATATAGAAACGTTCAATCATATAAAAGCAAAAACCTGTGTACAGTGTTTAAATCCGGTAAGTATCCTTACTTTTTATCTACTTAATTAACTGAACATCTGTTATCGCTTTAACGTAAATACTTATAAAACAAAAATAAAAAGAATTAAACAATAGTAAGGTTTCAATATTTCCGATAGCCTCGATTAATCACAGGTCACCAGAAAGAGTATTCAAAATATTTTGAATATACCGGAAAACAGTGTGCAGAGTGGATGCATAAGCAAAAGTATGCACACTATTGCGCGCATGAAAATATGTGCAGACCGCAGAGTAGATGCTTGCGTAATGAATCAAAGCGCCGTCAACACTGTATTATTCAGAGTTTACAATTTGTGAAGTAAAACAGAAACACATAAGCTGAATGACAGAAATACAGTCGCCATCAATTAAGTAAATTAGTGTCTCGTATTTTCAATCCTCTCGTATTTTCGTTTCTGTATTTCTTTTGCCAAATTACTACACGAAGCTAACATATTTTATTTCCCAAAACTTCAAAACGACATACTTTAGAAGCCTCTTAGAAATGGTAACTAACAGTAAAGGTGTTCTAAATGACATATTTATGAAAACACAATACACCTATTTACTACTACTCCTTTAGACCTCGTATGCACATATTTTCCCCATTACAGACAGTAACGAATAGCCTCCCCTGAATAATTCCTAAATGAAAGTAGGTTCTTTCATTTGTTTTACTCGGTTTTAATGCTTGTACTCTTTGGGGTGTATGTTGACTTTTCTGCCTTTCTTATGAAACCCAGGTTAACCATCATCAATAAACATGTACATTTTCTTTTTTAAATAACATTTGTCTATTATTGCATGCATTGTATGTTAACGTGTTTAGTAACAACTAGGTCATACAAGAGGGACTTGCCGGCATTTTCTGTGCAGCGACATTTCTATCATTAACACAGGGGCACTTATGAGGTGCACAGGGACTGAACCCGACCGGTCCATTATACTGACATTGACAAGTCAGGCGTAATGCTGTACCCTCAGTCCCGTGGGATAGGAGGGAAGCCACTACTACCAACTTTAAAGTATTTGGTTTGACCAGGCCGGGGTTTGAACCCGCGACCTCCCGATCCGCAAGCCCGACGGTCATACATGATTATCACAATCACACACAAAGTTCAAACATAAAAACATGACAAACAGTTAATAGATGTATGGCACAACATAACGAAACAGTAAGTATGCAATGACAGGACAGGATCTCATTGAACATTTCACCATTTTATCAGCTTTAAAATGTTGATTAATATATATATAATACACAAAACTGGTGTATTACTAATTCCATTCGCATTTGCATTTTTGCAGAATTTCAGATTAGCCACCATTCGTTATGAAAAAGAAAAATATTGCAATTCATATTTACTACCAATAATAGACTATTGATAATAGAATACTTTGCACTTCTGTGTGAAATGTAAATAAAAAATACTACGCCTAAAAAAACGCTATAATAAATCTGAACCAAGTTCATATAACACCTTCGCATAAAGGTCGTACTCTACTAACACTTTGCCGTTTAATATTTAATACCATTTCAATATCTGGACTTACAAAGCTGTAAGTTGACTAGATTCAAAGAACATTTTTGATATGATCAAAATTATTCAATCTGATAGATACTGTCTGTGCTCCGGCAGCAACAGAGACATAAGATCTATTAAACCAAATACTTACATGTATAATGCGAAAATTCTACTCCTACCAGAGCATGAAACTCTGGAATGAATTATAACAAATATAAAATATATAAAAGTTTATATTTCTATGCAAATCTCCTACTTTTATTATGTATGTACGTTACTGTTACAATAATATAGGCTTTGTTTTTGTTTTGTTTAATACACATTATTCTATACATTAACAAACTCATAATTCTACATGAAATATGCATGTTTTATTGTTTTACTTGGTGCTGATGGGAATGTAAGAGTTGCCAGTTCCTTCTTGGTACATCCCGGTGTTGCTAAGGTCCGCCAAGGATTATCAAGGCCGGTGGTGCCACGGTTTATGCCGGTAGCGCTGTGGTTTGTTCCTGTCCACAATGACACGTGTTTTTAAGTAATTATAGCCAAGAAAAGCTAAAACAGGGCACACATCAAATTGTCTGAATCCATGCCACTCAGAGAAGGTCTTGAAACAAAGATATCAAATCAGAAGTTTGAGGAAATGACTTTCGCAGCGGAAGCAGATGGTTCAGAGAATACAAAAGGCGTTTTCGACGACTTGGCAAGCTCGCGACAGTTTGCAGTCTAAAACCCGCTCCGACTCAGCCAAGGTTAATTAGTCTTTGACTATGACCTCATAAGCTCCTTAAGCTCTGAATTATTCCAAACTTGAGCATCAACAGCTGACCCGTTACTTCCAACATTCACCAAGATAACGGTTTAATTTGCGTCCACTATTTACATAATGATTATGGAGCGGAAGCGTTTGAGATTTGCCAGGTAGACCCTTCTTCTTGTGGATACTTAATCGTGACATGTTTTCCACCCTGCGCCCGGGAAGACTATGTTGAAATTGCACATAGTTGCAAATAAGTCGGCTTATGTCCTCCAGTTGTCAGGTGAGGTTGGGCAGTCAATGATACATGAATCTTCTTCCAGCTCTTCCACGATGACATCGATACTTGTCTTATGATACCAGCAATTGTATTGCCAATTCGGAACCCGTAAATTAACGGGTGGTAGCTCTCTCTTGAAACAAAATATAAAATGACCTGGTTGAAGAGCCTTCCTGCATCTTACATCTATTTTATCTTCCAGCACGAACAGTAGCTCCCGGAACATGTCATTGTCCATTCGAAAGAAATTCGAAGTATCTTGGATCTTTCAGCCGTAACTTTTCCATTTTTTCCAGTTTTTAGTCGTGGCCAAATTATATCAGTTGCTGGATCCATCAGTCGTCTCCATAGTCCATAGTCCATAGTCGTCGACGTTCACGCTGCTGTGTATTACCTTTCATTGACATTTGCAGTTATTCTCTGCTTCATTCTGCTGCAACTGTAGCATTGTATGCAGAAGATTTAGTCGATGTTGTCACTGGTTACTGGTAATCAGCGCCAGCTTGAGTAAATTTCATCTCATTTAAAAGTTTCCTTCCACACCCTATGCTTTATCTATATCCGGCAGTACTATCAATCTATGTAGTAGTTTGTTCATTTTTTCACGCACGAAAAAAAAACATCGGTGTTATTTCACCAAGCTTTTTAGCCGAATTGGCCCACCATTTATCGATATATTGTAATGGCCTAGACATGATATACATGTAACTTAGATATGCACAAACAGCAAGGCTTAAGTTGAGACTCTTTATTTACCTTATATGCCAATATTTGGCTCATCCAACACATCAGTACTCTTGTCTAGCGGTGAAATGACGCACCCACTCAAGTATCTGTCCATTTACAATGTAATTGATGCAGGTGAGATGCACATAGTATGCGAATTGTGCAACTATGTAATTGTCAAGACAGATGTGATGCAATTTAACTGTTTACATATATTTAAAAAGTACAATAATAAAATGGCTGGTGTCCCGTACTATAAGCAAAGATGAAAAAAACAAAACAGATAAATACTGACATAGATTTGGAAAAAATGTGAATATTTCTTTAAACGACGTTGGCTAGATCTGCATTTTTATTTTTATTCTATTCAAAAAGCAAATGTTCCCGCTAAATCACCATGTTTAATGTTACCACAACCTCTTATCACTTAGCTTTGCGGAATGCCGTCCCCAGGATTGGAAAACTACAAGTGTTTCAAGGCGTTTTGTCTCCCTCCGGTCCCATAGTCCAACAGGCTGTGATCAAGTTTTTTTTATATATGAGGCCAACACAAAACGACAAGTCAATTTTAAAAAACCATGGTACGTTCCTCTTTAACTAAGTACATGTTTAACACAATATGGAGCCGTCTCTTATCTCTAATGTCTCTCATTGTATTTTGGTGTCTAGCTTATGGAAAACTTCATGCATTATTAACCAGTCGAATTTAAAAGCAATTAACCTAAGTCGGTAATAACTCACTCTCGAATAAAACGAACAAAAACAATGTAATTAGTGCTAAACAGTTCAAAAGAAGACCAAAACTAGATTGATTTTCATCTTTAAACATGTCATACTCATAACATAGGTCATGCTGAACTTAACTGGTGATTATGATATGACTACATTGTGTGTGTGTGTGTGTGTGTGTGTGTGTGTGTGTGTGTGTGTGTGTGTGTGTGTGTGTGTGTGTGTGTGTGTGTGTGTGTGTGTGTGTGTGTGTGTGTGTGTGTGTGTGTGTGTGTGTGTGTGTGTGTCTGTCTGTCTGTCTGTCTGTCTGTCTGTCTGTCTGTTGGTCTGTCTGTCTGTGTGTGTGTCTGTCTCTGTGTGTGTATGTGTGTGTCTGTGTGTGTGTAGGTGTGTAGGTGCGTGTGTTTGTCTGTCTATCAGTCTGTCGGTCTGTCTGTATGTATGTGTCTGTCTGTCTGTCTGTGTCTATGCGTGTGTCTATGCGTGTGTCTGTGTGTTTTGTATGTGTCCGTGTGGATATGTGTGTATGCGTGTATACGCTGCATACGCTTTATCTTCCGGTGAGTTTTAACTAAATTTCCCTGAAGCATAATACGGTGAACTTTGTGTGCAAATGTTTGCTCACTTATTCAGTATTTCTTATGCATTTTGATAATGGCTTACATCTCATTAAGGTATTTCGACGGAAAACTATAGAAATGCCTATTGTACTTTTGCTTTTTACTGCGCTTTAATTATGACTCACCGAATGACGAGATCTTTTGTGACATAGTGCTATTGGTAAGCAGGTTTCACTTGGCACTCACGAATTCTCCTATATGCCTGTTAATAGTCGGTTCTGTCGGGAGAATTACACTGATTACCCCATGCTGTAAGTTCTAAACAGGGCCAATTTACATCACTGTCCTCGCTGGCTCAGTGGTTTAGAAAGATTGCTATGAACTGCAGTGTTGTAAGTTCGAAGCTTTGTGAAGGTATTTTTTATGTAATTATTTTACTTACATAGATTACCACAATGTATTCCTGTACCTTCATCATGATTTAGGCGAGTTTTCACTGCTATTACTTGGACTTAGAAAATACAGTATCATTCTTAAAGCAATATCATACTAAATTATTGTATGTATATATATATATATATATATATATATATATATATATATATATATATATATATATATATATATATATATATATATATATATATATATATATATATATATATATATATATATATATTTAACCCTGTTTGTGCTAAATCTTGAAATGTAACGTTGAATAGAAATACACGTGTATAAATTCTCGTAAAACAATAAGTAAAAATATATATAACATACCACGAAATAGCATACAATTTTAAAAATTATTTATGCTTAATTAAAATGTTAATAAAGTAAAATAATATCCATTGCGAGACTCGAAGTCATATATTTAGTATCAGAGCTCCCTAGCATATCCTCTACGCTGTTAATCTCGTATACATTCAACTACACTTTAATGTTATAAGCTTGCAGCGGATTTCGTAAGCTTCACGTGATACATCGGAAGTACCCAAGTGTAAAAGGAAGCATCGCCGGAAACTAATGAGTGCCCGTAGAATCCTGTTTACAAATATTTGTGAGAGTGTAAACAATTAAAACCTATACTAAGCATACAACAAACCTTTCCAAAGCAGTTATCTACACATGTACTTGTTTCAATGGTTCTGTTGTCAACTTCTACATGTACGTATTGAAACAATTCCAGAAAGAGTACACGATGTTCGAAGAAATCATTTTACTTTTTGATACAGGAATATGAATCAACTTTCTATCAAAATATCTTCAATTAATATTGTACTAAGTCGATAACAACAAACCATGTTAATCTTAATTGATCGTAAATTTTCTTAATGATAGCTATGTTAACACACTTGATACAGGCTTTTAATGTGTAATTAAATACTTTGGAAGATGGAAAAGTGCTTGAAGAATACACAGAAAACCTATGTAATCCTATGGTCAGCGTAATGGATATAACACAAAAAAAAGCGAGAACGTATTTCCCTTTTTTTTTTCTTTACATATAAAATATGTAAAAAATGAAGAAAAAAATATATATGAAAGAAAAGTATAGCATTTTGGTCTTTTATTTTTTAGAAATAATTAAAACCAAATTGATTTTAGCATTTTACAGACTGATTTTGAGCCTATAATTATTTATTATCATCAACAATTTTTATTAATTTTCTGTTGTTGTTTCAGCAAAATTATTTTAAAACTAACTTGTTGACTCTTGTTACAGATGTCAGTAAAAATAAAAGTTGCTTACTTTAAAGTATAGTATAGCTGTTAGTGGAATATATACGTACGGTGTGCATTTTGCATATCTATGTGTTCACGAAATCTTTCCGGTATATGTCTTTTGTAGACTACATCCTTCAAAGTTTTAGCTATCATTCCCTTCACGTTTTAGTTTAACGTTAGCCTATTCAAATTACAGTTTTAGGAGTGGTTGTTTTCTTGTTACTTCTTCTTGCATCCTTCTCCTTTTGCATAGCTGCTTGCAATTCTGAAAACTCTGAACGATTCAGAATAAAACAGGGGCCATCGTCTAAAAACATGTCTAACAGCTGTATAACTTTTATCTTTACGGTGGAGTCTATTTTGTCTTTGAGAAGATTTCTTGACGGAATCATGTAGTTCTGTAATTTCTCATTTTCGACCGCATGTCGCAGCATTTGAAGGGACATCATCAAGAGAGAAGACAGATTCTCCACATTGAAGTTTTCTGGAGCCAGTATTTCTGCCATCCAAAAGACAAGATTCTTCGCAGTATAGCTTGAGAACGCTGAACATAAAGGCTTAAGCGTTTTATTCATGACCTGTTTCAAAAGTATCAATAAATGCAGTTGTGTAATGTTGAATGTCTTGACAAGATATAGCTCGCCAACTGTGAAGCATATCCTCCAAAGATGGTTACTGTCATCAGCATTTTGAGGACCTACTGGAACCAAGTGCCAATCTTGTACCTCTAACAGCCGCAACGTATCTGCACTTGGCCAGCCATGAGACCTTGGCCGGGATAGCCATTCCTGCATTAGCACCGAGCACTTATAGGTTATCGCGAGAACCATGTCGTAAGCTTTGCCCGTAACATTTATTTGCTGTGAAGGACCATGAATTTGAGTAGGAACAAGTCTATGTCCAAAATATATTTCATCTACTGAATCTTTGTAAAGCGTGCTAGACAAATACACATCGCCTTCTTTAAATTTAAAGCAACTTTGTAAAAGTTCATAATTAGCGTGCAACTTTAATACGTCATCCGCGAGGGGCACTTTCACGTATGCATACCCAGGATTTAAACTGTCCATTTCAGCGACTAAAAGCAGTTGATGATCAGGATAATGGTCATCGATGTCTCCAATGTTATTTGCACATATGCAATCATCTCTCACAAGTAAATAATCATGATCACTTTCTCTGTCTAATGCTATCCCTTCACCCTTGCTTCCCACGGTAAAATATGTATGATGTGTTCTATTAACATTTTCAATTTGTCTTTGTATTATTGCCGTATAACTGTATCCAATATATTCAAGGGCAGCTGACATGATCATAGAAAATGTCCGGATAGTGTTGATTTCAGCAGACATGCTGTAATCTTTGCATGTAGACATTCTGAAAAAGAAATTATTTTTTTAACAATTGATATATTAGTCAATCACTTCAGTTATTATACTATAACAAGTATTATACTAAACAAAATTTCCGATACTAAATTGTTCACCTACCTGCCTGCCTGTCTGTCTCTTGTTCTGTCTCTCTGTCTCACTCTCCTTCAACACAATTACTTAGCCTCAATTTAAAAGCATCCGCTATTATAAGATAGTGAGCTAATAATGTATATACATTCACGATTGCGAAAAATGTTCCTACGAGAATTACAACGAAACGTATAACAAAATATTAAAACAGAACGAGAAAAAAATAAGGAACAAAAACAATGACATTATATAGATTAAACAGAGAATCCTCAACAATTACTTCCTTGGAAAGGTTCACGATCATATCTAGCGTGGGATCGGGATATTTTTTCATGGTACACTTTTATGACACTAGTCGCATTAGTAATAACATATGTGTCAAGTGCTGCGGATGAAATGAGTCAGCGCGTGTTTACGTCCAATATATATAACTTGTTTACACAAGCAGGTCCGCGAATCCCGTAATATTTCTTTAGCTAAAGGAAATGTCCCGAGTAAGTGCAGCTTATCAATCTGGCTGTTAGTTTTATCCTAAAAGATGTGTATTTGGTGAAAACTTTCAACACGTGAATTTCAAAATATATTCGGTAACATGTTATAGATAAACAGAAAAATAGCAACTTCAGTAAGATTGATTGCAGTTGTTTATCCGCGGTATTACAGTTTCTGGCAGCTTTTTTCAGTATACTGCAACAACCAAATATGGTTGTTGTAGCGACTTCCAGCTTTTTGCTTGACGAAGACTCCAGACAAATGTCTGGGTAGACCCACCGGCGCACCGCAAGTCAGCTGAAAGACCTCCCCACATTAAGTCCCTCGCCCCAAACGGGGCGCAAAGCCGCACTCAGATGAGTTACAAAGCGGCGACTGAGCAGCTTCTGAAACGCAGAAAATGGCGCTATTTTCAAAGGTTTTCTGGGGAGCATGCACCTCTGATTCTCCTCAAACAAATCCTGGATCCGCCACTGTGGTGTATCGGCAAAGGAATTTCTTGCAAGGCTGGATCACAATTTTTATTTCATATAATCTGTTATGTGGGTAACGTGTATTTGTCACTTTGAATAATAAACATATTATTATTATCAAATATTAAGCATGTGGAAATAGAAGAGCACGCGACTATTCGACCCCAGGACTATTCGACCCCTACCTGTTCTAGGCGACAATTCAGCCCTCGACTATTAGAACCCAGTTAAAAACATTAAGGCGACTTTACGACCCCACAGTTAAAGACAATTAACCGATTATTGAATGATTGCTTTCGGTATGTAAGTATATAAAGAATGCATTAGGCGATGGACGCGGTCCAAGTCAAATATTATATAGTTTTTAATTTAAATGATAAGTTCTTTTTTATTTATTTGTAATTTCACTAAGTATTATTATTAATTGTGCAAGTATACAGTTGTATAAGATTACATCTACATAAATAGTTAGATATATTTGAAAATGAATATATCATTTATGATAACAGACCTTTACACAAATTAAAATGCTTTCGATTCACACAAAACTGAAGATCAAAAGTCACTAGATGTTCTTTATTTCGGAATGTACTATTATATTGTATAATATAAGTTTTGACTAAATACTGTTTAAAGTTTTGATAAAACAAAATCATCCGTTTAGATCCACGTGACACATTTACTATTTATATGTTTATATGTTGCAAAGATGATGTACAATACTATATGTACAAATCTAAATAAAATTTCTGTTCTGTTCCTTTCTTCTTCAGAAAAAGACGTTCCTTTTGTAGGGATTGCCCTCCCGATTGAACCGGTATAGCTGGTAGAGTTTGCTATGACGCTCAGGGTTTGAGTTCCCGCGATCTCTGCATTCTTCGGGTTTTTTTATAAAATACATACAAATGTTCACCTCGGTGTTCACATAGCTGTCATGACGCCATCTAATACAGTCTGCAACCTGTTACCTCATGGACCACCACACACATACAAATGTTCACCTCGGTGTTCACATAGCTGTCATGGCACCATCTGAGACAGTCTGCAACCTGTTACCTCAAGGACCACCACACACATACAAATGTTAACCTCTGTGTTAACATAGCTGTCATGGAGCCATTTGAGACAGTCTGCAACCAGTTACCTCATGGACCACCACACACATACAAATGTTCACCTCGGTGTTCACATAGCTGTCATGTCACCATCTGAGACAGTCTGCAACCTGTTACCTCATGGACCACCACACACATACAAATGTTAACCTCTGTGTTAACATAGCTGTCATGGAGCCATTTGAGACAGTCTGCAACCAGTTACCTCATGGACTCCCACACACATACAAATGTTCACCTCTGTGTATACATACATGTAGCTGTCATGGAGACAATTGAGATAGTCTGCAACCTGTTACCTCATGGACCACCACACACATACAAATGTTCACCTCTGTGTTCACATAGCTGTCATGGAGCCGTTTGAGACAATCTGCAACCTGTTACCTCATGGACTCCCACACACATACAAATGTTCACATTGTAGATCCAGATCAGCTGGCTCACACTGGGATCCGTTTGTTTAGAATCTGCACTGTTATTTCTTGAGGTTCATCAGTTTGTTGTATTACCCAAGTATGGATTTGTGAGAAAGCATTGACTATGGGTTATATGTGTTATATGTGTTAACTAGTATAGAATTGTAAGAGATAATTTCATGATGGGTTAACATTTTGTTACACTATGTTTTCCCAGATGTAAAGATATGAGCTGTAAAAAAAATAAAAAAAAGAAAGATATTTTTTCTTAACCGTGTCCAGGTCAGATTATTTTCTAACTGATTTTCTAAAGGATTCCATTTATCCTATTGGTCGCTGTCGACACCGGGCCTATAATAAAATTAATACAAGAAATACAATATTCAAAATGAAATAAAGGCTTTGTTAACGTGTGTACTGGGTTGGTTACTTGCTTACTTTAATCCATCATGTGTTGATATTTAAATACGTATATATACCTTTAACAGTCTACGAGTCATGTGGTAATAGTGTGTCATACATAGTGTATAGGATCAGATATTTTTGTATATTCAAGAATTTGTGTCAAGCAGTACATGGAGATGAATGCATGCGTTTGTTAAATTTGGTGCACATTTGTGTTGAAAATTTTGTTTTGTCCTTGTATTTGTATTCTCTCAAAAGGGATAGCTATTTACACTTGTTTAACGAAAACTGTAGGTAGAATAAACAATTTGTTCAGAATATTTTGTTTGATGCTTTGCCACTGTATTTTTTGTTCTTTAAGAAGACTTTGGAATAAAGCACAAATTGTAATAGGTCCTTAAGAGTTTAATGCAAGAAATGCAAGTAATTGTTGATTCTTGTGACTCATTTTGGAACAAAACATACAATTAACTAGGAATAATATCCATTTGTTTTAAGTTTTGGATGATACTTTTTTTATGAAAAATTTGTCAGTTTTGTGTTTGTTTATTTTAAGCCTGTATCATTGTACCATTAACTTCTATTCTTCTTAGAACCCAGGGTAGTATTCTATCTGTTACCCTTTATAACATAAAAATAAATAATATTGTAAAAACCCTTCATGAAGGGATTGACTGTTCTTTTCTGGACGATTTTGTTATTTGTTACCGCTCTAAAATATAAATATGAGCACAATTGAAAGACAGTTACAAGAATGTCTAAATAACTTGGAGCAACACTAACGGTTTTAAGTTTTCTCCAACCAAAACCAACTGTATACATTTCTGTCAGAAACGAGGTCTTCATATTGACCCTGATTTTTTTAAAATAACGTTCGTATTCACGTCGTCCAGGAAACTAAGTTTCTTGGAGTTAATTTTGATAGGAAACTGATTTTTCTTCCACATATCAATTACATCAAGAAGAAATGTCTTAAGGCTGCGGAGCCGATAGGAAAACATTGGTACTTCTGTACCGTTTCATAATTCGGTCTAAATTAGATTACGGAAGCATAGTCTATGGTTCTGCCAGGAGGTCCTATCTCCAGATTCTGGACGTCGTTCACGGCCAGGGACTTCGTCTAGCTCTAGGAGCGTTTAGGACCTCACCAGTGCAGAGCCTTTACGTAACAAACCAACATTATTCTTGCAAGAAACTTTCTTTGCAGTATATAATTAAACTCATATCTACACCTGATAACCCAACGTTTAATTGTGTTTACAACCCTAAATATGAAGATCTTTATGATCGATCACCTAAAGCCATCAGACCTCTTGGTTTAAGGCTTAGGGGTAGCATAAACGCAATAGGTATAAAACTCGATAGCATTTCTGAAAACCCCTCAATTGAACATCCACCATGGCAACTCCGTTCCCCTGATGTGAATTTAGAACTCTGTAAAAATATAAAGTCGAACACAGATCCCTTGATTTTACGATCTGAATTTCTCGAACTCCGTGACAAGTATTCTGATCACCTTTATATATATATATATATATATACTGATGGTTCAAAGACGGACACTCACGTTGGCTGTGCTTCCGTAAGTAAAAACCACTTCATTAAACAAAGACTTCCTAACAACTCGTCAATCTTCACCGCTTAAATCCGGGCTATAAATCTAAGCCTTGATTTCATTCAGAACAATCCGGTGAAAAATATGTTATATTTTCAGACTTATTATCTGTATTGCAGAGCATAAATTCACTAAAGTATTCAAATCCACATGTTCGCACTGTTCTTGTCAAACTTCAAAGTTTATATGACACTAACGAAATCTCCTTCTGTTGGCTTCCTAATCATGCAGGCATCCGAGGAAACGAGGGTGCAGACAGGGGTGCAAAAACTGTCTCAGCCCTCACTGATCTTGCATCCCACACACTGATTTTAAACCACTTATTAACCGACTCATTTTAACCAAGAGTCAAACAAGTTGGGACAATATTGTTTGTAACAAATTACACGTAATTAAACCTATAGTCGGTGCCAATGTCTCTGCTTGTAGAGAAAGTAGACGGGAAGACGTAGCTCTTACCCGATGTCGCATTGGACATTCTAGATTAACTCATTCATATCTTTTAAAAGAGAAGTTCAACCTGTATGTGTTCCTTGCCAGGAACCACTGACAGTCAACCATATTTTATGTATCGACACAGACCACATACGGTCGAAGTATTTTAATGTCAATAACATGTACGAACTATTTAGGACGGTGTCGGATTCTAAAGTTGTTTGGTTCTTGAACGAGATTAGTATTCTTAATAAGTTATAAATTTTTAGAATGTTTATTTACCGAATGTTATACTTTTTTAAACCGTTTGATGTGTTGACCTATATTCAATTATAATTTATTTTTTAACCTGATAGTTTTTTTTATATTTTTCTATATTTTAATTGCTTAGTTGAGTTTTAACCTGATTATGCTGTATTCACATTTAACTTTGTATTCGGCGCCGTATGACCTGTTAAGTGTCTGTGTGCCGTAAAACCCAAATAAATAAATAAATAAACGGACTGGAAAGTAACATTTGTTTTCATATTTGGCCGCTATTTCCCACGCCTGAGTCCTCTGATTGGCGGATTCTGCATTTGATTTTTATATTCATGTTATAATAGCCTTGTTCATGTACATGTATGCTAAATAACGATCAAACAAAAAGGTTAGAAAATAAAGGAAGATAAAAATTATATATCATTTATTTGAGATTGTTAGAGTCAACATTGTTTAGAAATTGATGTATTTTTAATTAGTAACGATCAGTTCGATGCTTCGAAGATGATTTCAAGTAATTTTTTTTATAAAGCTTGAGTTCATACTATTTTTTTCAAGTTCTAAAGTAGGTTTATACATTCATAATTTAACTACAGATACATGATTCCCATGAATTTATGGTCCGCATTATACATTCATGAATAACATTAACATAAGAACGCAAAAGAACACAAAAGAATAGTAAATCTCATTTATTTTTTGAAAAAAAGTTAGTTTTATAAATTAACAAAACTTTTTAAATACATTGCATTTATTTTACCACATAAATATAAAAATAAAAATCTCAAACCATTTGTTATATAACTTCGTTCGCGATGGCGCTTTTCACTGATTATACAGAAGGCGTATTAATCGTTAAGAAAATAATACAACTGGATAATGCTAAAATTATTTATATCTTTCTTTTTTCTTTTATTTGTGTAAGTGTGTGTGCGCGCTCGCGCGTGTGTGTGTACGTGTGTGTGTGTGTGTTGGGGTGGGGGTGTTATGTGTGTGAGACAATAAAGAAACCCAAGTCACAGTTTGATTTTGTAAACGTACATTCAATGATATTAAACAAAGAACAATGTTAAAGTAAATTCTCACAATCTGGTCGGCAGACAACCGTAACCAGACTAGCACTCGACCAGATACGAGGACTGAATGGGGCTGTCAGAGTCAGTTAGATCAACATCTAAATTAATTAAAAGGTGTTCGGTCCAGAAACACGAAATAGTTTAGTATACTCTTACATAAACTAACATACAATCGATTTTATCGAGACTCTTGTAAATCTTTTTCCTGACACTGTGACAGTACAGGGGCAGTTATGATAATGTATGACGCAAATCTTAAGAGATGTTTGTACGGTTTCGAACGCTACACAATACAGGAACATAGCTATATCGATAATTTCCACATAAAAAAGTTACTTAAAAATAATCATTTTGAAAAGGCATTTTATATAAAAAAATCCGCAAACATAAAAGTACACATATAACCTTGAGCGAAAAACTGTTCCACATGACAATAATCGATTTTTACGAAAACGTGTGTGTGCCCCGAAAGTACATGTTATTGAAAAGAATCAAGCTTTTAGTCCGCTTATTCAATGTTTAGTAGAAATGTGACTCTCGGTTTCTGTGTGAAACATGCAAGCAAATTGGCGAAGTTGTAACGGAAACCCATGATTGTACGTGGTTGCATTTTAACATTATAAAAAGGCAAAAAATCAACATATATTTTTATGATAAACATTCAGTAAATAGTGATATCTATTGACAATTTAATGTAACATGATAAGTACATGAACAAAAGAATAAGTTGCTTCAAACAGACTATTAATAGTCGTACACAAGAATAACAATTAAAGAGTGTAGTGCACTAGAAGTTCAGTAATATTTGATTAAGACTTAAAAAGGATTATGGGAAATGTTCAGCATCGTGCAGACGTGTCCAACTGCTTGAACATCGCTTCTTGCTTACAACTGCTTAAGATATGTTAATGAGTACTTCTATTAAATTCCCACGCATTATGTCATAAAAAAAGAAAAAATACCAAATACATTTTGAACCAAATTTCAAGAATGAATCCACTTCCTACAGTACTTTAAATACTTTGATTACCCATTTTGAACACACTGCCTAGACATAAACAGAAATTAGGCTGTTATACCCCTAGTAGAACAACTTCACAGAGATGCATGTAAGAGGCCTGTTCACTCTGGATTCGCATCACCTTGCCGAAAGCCCAGGTCGGGAAAGTGAAGTTAAGAGGGTTGGATGTAGACGCTGTAGGTGGTCCAGGATAGAAGAAGACATTAGTCAGGATACCAGCTTCAAAGTCTGCCCGAGACAAAGCCACAGCAAACCTCAAATTAGCAGTCCGAAAGTCTGAATAAAAAATACAACATTACAATGATAGCTTATCCAACCTAAAGTCTTATTTTTTTTGTTTCGAATTTTGTTACAAGAAACGATGTTTACTTGAAATAGCTACAGTTCTTTTTGTTTTACACCACATCTTGTACACCTGTTTGTTTGTTGGTGTTGCTTTTTTATTTTGCTATGATGATTTGATTTTAATGTTCCTTTGTCAAAAAATATTTAAGTTCAATTATAGTTTAAAACACTAAAAGGGTAGTAGTTACGGCGCACGACAGATCAGCTGCAAAACTTTTACCATTGAAAGCACTTGACACGTCTGGGACTTTGACATGACCGGTAAAAAGTTTTTAAAATACAAGTCGGCTGGTCAAACCGATCGACCACGGGTGTCCCATGCGACGATATAACGATAACATTCAAATGATCTTACTGCTACCATCAGTTCGAAAGAATATAAGGACTCCTGAAATCCTGGCAATATGTGTCAGCTCCACGGCCCACCATGACCATTCATTGTAGGTATGGAAACACGAACCCCCAGTCTCAAGGTTAGTATTGGTGTTCCCATCAATTCCTCTGCTTGCTACGTGAGGACCTCCATAATAAGGCATGGTAGAAGACTGCCACGCTACAGCACCCGCCATGCTTAACGCATCTACAGAGTATATATAGAAAACATTGGGAATAGTACCTGTGAACCAGATAGCCCTTCCTTCTCGCTTCCACTAAGTATGATTCTTAAACTTTATTGAAAATAAGACGTAACGCATTTTTGTGAGGTTTTAATGAATTCGATTTGTCTCGTTTCTAAAGAACTATTTTAATGAGATTTCTCTGTTTATAGGAGAAGTACTAAGGTTTAATCGGAAAAACAAAGACACACTCTCAAGTAAATTAACTTATCAAAACAGTACATATGAAAGAAATAGAATCAGGCAAATGTATCACTGTTAAATATATGTAGTGTTGATTAACACAATTCAAATGGTTAAATGGGTTTTATTTAATTTCGGCTAAACATTTTAACTATATATCAAACGTCGTTTAAGTAACAACTCGTAAAAAAAGTTATTTCAACAAATGTTAAGTAAAACACGTACAAATATAACTTATCAAAATAGTAAATATTATAATAGTTCTGGTAACTGTAAGTAAAACAGTTTGACGTGTATTATACTTGTTGGCAATAATTCTTCCTAAATGAAATTTTTTTAATTAGATGACTCATACATGCTCCAATTATGAATTCCGTGTTAAGTATTCTATAACATATCAAAGTCCTTTAAGGCTTTAAAAATGGGACAATTCCAATCGCACAAATCACATTAAAATCTAGACGCCGTGAATAAAAAGAATAAAACACTGCCGACTAAAGAATAAAATTGACATAGGTTATGCTTTCAAAAAAACTGGCAATATATCTGGGTGTTTTATCTTTTATTAATGCCAGTTGTATAGATACAATTGCAATGATAGAACCTTTTTGAAAATGGAATTACTTTTTAACGTCTAGTTATCTCAAATTCAAAACGTACATGTGAGTTGGACGTAGATCACCTTCCATCCTTCGGCTGAAGAAGGACCGGTTTCGGACAAACCGGGAATCAAACGATGATGACAACAAGTGCCTGTAGACATCTGAAAGCTCACTGACATACATTCTAGGACCATGTCACACGACACTGCACATCCGATCTCACTGGCTGCATTTAAAGTCTTGAAAGGGCTGTCATATCTTGTTTTATTCGAGATTGAATAGGTGCTTGCCCTTTCTAATGCGTCAATAGAAACTATGAAGTTCAAAAGGGTGAAGGTCATAACACTGACATTACACATCTTGCTACATTAATTTGCAATTCCGCTATTTTACGTAATTCTTGATAGTTTTTAAAGTTACCAAAAATATCTTAAATAAGTTCTCTCGGAACAGTACGCAAACAAAAAGCACGTGTTACTCTGTATAAAATGCGTACATTACACACCGTTTGTTGCACGTGCAATAATTGGTTGAGATGGTTTATGTAAACACTTGACAATCAGTTTAGGAACTGTTTATGGTGTTTGACACGTTAGCATCATCCGTTCATAATCACTGCACAAAGAAGTTTTATTGGCGGTAACTGTCTGCAAGCCTTCAACAATTCACGTATTCGTATGGTATAGTATTCGTATAGTTTACGACTCTACATCCATTGCACGGCTATCTTGGTACGAACATAAACAATCCAGAAGAAGCAGTTTTGGATACCGCAAGTAATTTATGTAGACTGATATGTACGTCTTGTTAATAGGTATGTATTGGTTAAAACTACAAGCTGTCTCACTGTGAATCAGCGAAACCATATCATTGGTTAATGTTTTTTTAATTATTGTGTTTCTAACCAGATTCCCAGGAGAATTAAGATGAATAATTCTAATCCATGAGAACCTTTCTATCAGCTAAGTGAAACTTGAACATAGCTTTACTTTGAAATCTTGCACACCTATTACTTAACGTTTTTTTTGTTTGTTTTTTTTTTTTTGTTTTTTTGTTGTTGTTTTTTGCAATTATCAATGAGTTCCAAAATAACACAAGACTAACGTGGAGAACATTTGTGTGCACTTCGTACGCATGAACTTATCCTAAATGAAAAGATGGTTGAAATACAATCAAAACCATATATGTTCAATACTTTCGATAGCTTTCCTCAGATTTTATCTATATTTAAGCTATTGTTACTGAAACATTTTTACTTTATCTATTGTCAAAATAGCATAATAGTTGTTTATTGTGTTTCGGCAGACATTTAGTTTAGTTTGACCGCTGCGTAGGGAGCAAAATTAGTGCTACGAAGAGACTATGTTTAGCAGACAATACTTCAGACAAATAATATGATAGTATCTTAAAATGTCATGATAAAAAATGCATGTACTCCAGACTACGACAGGTTCTGTACATTTTCTTAATGGACAGTAATTGCTGTTACTTTACTAAACAAACGGATATTTCGCTGGATGAAGACGAAATATATCTGGAACTGAATAGAAATGTGGTCGATATATCTTCACATACATTTTACTTTCTATCCATATTTTATGCGTGTTCTTCAATTTGTCTCACCCTTTTCCATTAAAGTCAAAAAAACTAAAACATAACTAATTATTAATGTTAATGGTAAAAGCTTCTGTTTGTGTTCATGATCGAAAAGTGATACATTGTGTATCTACAGCGACAATCCACAATCATTTATAAATGACGCTGCCATACCGGGAAACAATGAACTGCTTAGTAGAGATGTGGATGGCTTCCTCTATATGATTCTATTTGAAGTCCATTGATTTACCATTTTTAAATTAGAAATTAATTTTCGTATATTCTATGATTATTTTTTATTGAAACCATAGTAGTTTTGGGTCCATCGTAGACTTAAAAACGTATAGATATATCTTATATCATATTTCTCAGATATATTATTCGCGCCCATATATTTTAATCGTCTTTCAATCATTATATGACTTGCAGATTACTTGCATTTAGAAGGGAGTTTAAAGTTTTTGTAATATTTGTCAAGATATAATGTTTGAAATATAATCGAAAACAGTGAAAAAATCATCATAAAATGATTATTTAAAAAGTAACAGTATAAAAAGTACGAATAAAGTTTCTATTACAGAATTTTCCGACGGCAATCATTATTCGAGTTTTCACATTCAGGATTTTTAGGTAAGTGTTATTAATATACATAATTCATCGGGGCACGTGTAAAACAACGGCTATTCAGTTTTGCAGTGAACAAGCATAAATATAAATGATCTCATCAGCCTAATTTATCTATCGAACACTTCTACATCATCTAAAAGGCTTACACATATGACACAGACCGTACATTGAAGCGTTTGGTTGCTTATATTGCTAATAAACTATTGTAAAGGCACAATGGTTTTTGTTCAAGAAAATGTATATGTGAACTATGATGTTTTTAACACTAAATAAATTTAATTAATATTAAATTTGAGATCAAAGTTGACCAAAGGACATATATGTCTTAATTATACTTGACACTCTTAAGCGTTTTTTTTAATATACACGTTCATAATAATAATAGATCCTTCCTCGGGTAATAACTGACAGGCCCCTTAAGCCAAGCAGGATTTCCCCACGTGTTCGCGACGGCTAGCCCAAGGATAGACAACTGTTACGGAGTGGGCGGATGTTTCCTTACTCTTAATGAATGTTTCTAAACATATTGAGGCTTTAATCATCAGTATTTCAATGAAAGTAAACTAATGTGGAAATATTATATATAATATAGGTAGATTTGTCCATTTTATGCACACTTATTGCACTAATGTTGATGCTTTTCACGTAAAGACAGTGACAAAATATACATCTTTTCTGATAATTTTCTATTTCACCATATAAATACTATGGTTTTAACATTTATCTCAAGTATCAGTTAAAACGGGGATTTTCGCTATTTTGTTTTCTGACAATTGCATGTGTATTTTTTTTTTTTTTTTTTTTTTTTTTTTTTTGTAAATTTTATAGTTATTAGTTATAGTGGAAAGTTGGGAGATTACATGGTGGATTATATTGTGAAATTATGCGTTTCTTGTATCCGCTTTGTTTTCATTGTTTCTACTTGTGTTTTTCTAAAAATTGTCGTCAATAAGAAATATGTTTTTACCCTATGAATTTTAGCTGTAATATCAATCCAGTTAATATAGATCAAGCATATTGTTTCTAAAGTAATCCATACAGGCGAAATAACAATTGTCTAGCAAGAAACACTCTTTAATGGAGTGGAAACATGGATTATAGCATTATACAAGGACATAATTATGGCCTACCAGTGAAAAGCATGAGTTGGCAGTTTTATAACACTATCGCAGGCCATTCAACTCTTCAATACGGGAGGTCCCGGGTTCGATCCCGGGCCGCGACATACCAAAGTCGTTAAAATGGTAGTGGTATTGCTCCCTTGCTAACGCTCAAGCAAATATAAGGGTAGTTCCAAGACTGGTTGGCCCGGTGTCAGGATAATGTGACTGGGTGTGGTATCATGCCAGGTGTTCACGGCATGCTATACACAGTGAAGGCAGCACTATATCTGCTTCAAGTGGACACCGTCTCCAGATAACTGCAATACTGTTGGTGGGACGATAAACCCAATAAACAAATAAACAAACAACTCTTTAAAGATTCGTCGACGTTGCAAATTAGCTAATTTGTCAACAACAAACATATAAGAACTTTAAAAAGGTCCCGTTATGTGTAGCAATGTGATAAGCTTAACAGAATACATTTTAGACATTACATTATAAATGAAATGGTAAAAAAAGTTGTAAGCCTCTCGATTCTATACTAAACTAGCAATTCGTCAAATGAAGACCAAATAATACAAAAATATTTTCAAAACGATACAATACCTAATCTTTGTCTAATAAAAGTGTGATGCTTGTCTCAAAAGGGAATAAACTGTTTCACACAAATATTTAATCCGCTGATAATTTCCTAATTATTTTATTTAATATGTACAGAATTTGATATTTAATCAGTTTCTTTACCTTTTTTCAACAAAAAATGTGGAGTTCCTTTGGATAAGAACCATGAAGTTTAATATCACGAAAGATTTTTATTAAAAACCATCTACAATAAACTGCAAAAAGAAAATCATTTGGTTTTATTTATAAGTCAATCCGATTGGAAAAGTTTAAGCAGCTAAATTAAATCGTTAATTATACATAACTTGCATACTTTTCAGTGTAAGAACATAAAGTCCTATGATCATTGCAACAACTGAAAAGGCACAGGACAAAGGTTTTTCACGTGCAAGCCAAGTGAAAAGTAAGAACAATTTTTTTTACGATTCTAAAAAAGCAAACCCGACAGTTGCCGCCTTGAACGGTCAGTCGGAAATATAGGCCGACTTGGGTGCTTAAACCGGTTTTACAGAGCTCTAACCTCGCACTTCCGGAGGCAAGCAATGAAAAGAAAACTAACTGATCTATTTGAATACAAAATTATCCAAGCGTATATGTTTTCTTTAATAAAGTATGACGAAAGTAGTGACGTCATTGAAAAATAATGTCCACAGTGTTTAGAAAAGAAAGGGGTAGTATTTCGGTTAGAAAAACTAAACAAAAATGGTTGATTATAATTGAAATTAACTTTTTTAATCAAGAATAAAAGAATAAATGGTTGTAGCATCTGAAGATGGAATTGAGGAACCAAAGTCCATCAAAGGAAATTCACGTAACAATTCTTATAGGATGAATTAAATGACAACATAGATAACATGCACGGGGAGATTTTGTACGACCGCCACACTGCACAAGTAACATTGTTGTGATCATGAATAAGAATATATGACAAAGTCACGCCATTTTGGCCAAAAATTGTCTAATCCATTACAGCGAGTGCCCGTTGCTATGGTAGGCGTTGTTATAGTCCGTCTGAGAAAGGGTCAATTAAAGTAAAACTATATGTTATGGTTAAAGTAAAGTTACTCTTCGTGTCAGCTAGAAGTCTTTTGGACAAAAAGTTGTCATAAATCCGAGAAACGACAATAAAACATCTACATGCACATGTTTGCACATAAAAACCACATGTTTCAATTGTTTGGGCTAAACACAAAGAAAGATATTATCATAAGTATGAATACATAATTAAACAATGACATTAAAAAGTTTATTATGTTAGACAAACTGGGAAGATAAAAATGTTTAAGTAACTAACATATATACATATTTCGACTAAGAACTATAAAGTTTCTATAATTTAAATATTAAATTTAAAGCTCCAAAATTCCACTACATCATACAGAACATTGTATCCCGTTGTCAAACCATGTTTTCTTACAAAAATGTAAAAAATGACGTCAAACGTTTCAGAGACTTATCTGATCAAGAATAACTCTTTATGTATAAGAATTAGCAAAACCAATCTCCTCACAGCGATTACGTCACGCGTTGCTACTTAAATCTCTGCCCCAGCAAGGATCACGTGACGATAGAGTATCACGTGAAGTAAACATGGCGGCCTCCATAAACACGCCACGAAAGAAAGTGAGTCAAAATTCCCGTACCCGACCGGAAGAGTGGCGATTACATCTCTACCACTAAGAACATAGTTTAAACATTCAATTTGTTTGTCTTTAAGTTGAAATGTCGACTGAAATTCGCTTGCACAATCAGCGAGGAGGTGATCATCCATGTTTAGTTTTCTGTATGTATAGTACGGTGAAATTTGACTTTCATAATTTCATATTTTTTCATATTTTAAGTTACTTTTTATTTTTAATATGATAAATTAATATTTTTAAAGGAAAGATACTATATTTTGAGGAGATAAGTCCAGAAAAAAAAAACTATCCACCTGTATTTGGGCGAAAAACTTGGTGGTGGCAGTGATATAATGTACTGTCAAGGGAAGTAATCACTGCGTGGAGTTTGTAGCAAAACATGTAGTTACATGTGTACCAATAACAATTAGTCTTTCAAGGGACGCTACTCACATAGCATGTCATATTTCTATACATTATCTCCCTACTAGATACATAAAGTACAAGCGGAAATGCTCCTGGTAGTGTTAGGTTGGAGTGCTCAGTAAATCAGGTTTAACTATCCTAGTAAGTCATATTGTCGACTGACCGCACCAAAGCTGTAACCGCTGGTATGGCACTATGTACGTAATGTTTCGTCGTGTTTTGTCACGTTTTCTTTTTCATAAACTCTCTTTGTTTGGCAGTATTTCAAATGTTTAATGAATAATGTATTTATTACATTGAACCATTTCATACTTGCTAACTTAGTGTAAATTATTTACTCTTTGTTAATGTTAGATTATAATGCATTTCTAAATGCGTGCGCGCGTGCGTGCGTGTATGTGTGTCGCCTAAAGCAGCAGTTAAAAAGTGTACAGTGTTATTAAGTGCGATCTTTTAATGCATGTTTTATACACATATGTATAGTTAAACAAACATATTTTTGTATTTGTTATTTATTAGAAATAAGGGGGAGGGGGGTATATAAAGTAACTGCATGTAATTGACACCGGCATTTGTTTGATGCACGCATCTTAACCGGCCTGGTAAAACATTTTTGGATTTTAAACATCTCTTCCTAAATGCATACTGCCTACACACTGAGTTACATAAGCTTCAAAAATTTTGTTCAAGGGAGATAACTGCCTAATGTCCGGCATTTCCAATGATAATCGTAATGAATCGAATGCTATTTTATTTAAATTTCAGCTAGATCAAAGCCGCATTGTCTCGCAAGAAGAAAATAATTATTTAATATCGTCCAAGACCAAAGGAAATATCAAACAGTTCTTTCATAATGATCTGTAGAAATGAGCTGCTCTGTTAAAAGGAAATGAGCTGCTCTGTTAAAAGGAAATGAGCTGCTCTGTTAAAAGGAAATGAGCTGCTCTGTTAAAATAAAAGGAAATAAGCTGCTCTGTTAAAAGGAAATGAGCTGCTCTGTTAAAAGGAAATGAGCTGCTCTGTTAAAATAAAAGGAAATAAGCTGCTCTGTTAAAATAAAAGGAAATGAGCTGCTCTGTTAAAAGGAAATAAGCTGCTCTGTTAAAAGGAAATGAGCTGCTCTGTTAAAAGGAAATAAGCTGCTCTGTTAAAAGGAAATGAGCTGCTCTGTTAAAAATAAATGAGCTGCTCTGTTAAAAGGAAATAAGCTGCTCTGTTAAAAGGAAATGAGCTGCTCTGTTAAAAGGAAATGAGCTGCTCTGTTAAAAGGAAATAAGCTGCTCTGTTAAAAGGAAATAAGCTGCTCTGTTAAAAGGAAATAAGCTGCTCTGTTAAAAGGATATGAGCTGCTCTGTTAAAAGGAAATGAGCTGCTCTGTTAAAGGAAATGAGCTGCTCTGTTAAAAGGAAATAAGCTGCTCTGTTAAAAGGAAATAAGCTGCTCTGTTAAAAGGATATGAGCTGCTCTGTTAAAAGGAAATAAGCTGCTCTGTTAAAAGGAAATAAGCTGCTCTGTTAAAGGAAATAAGCTGCTCTGTTAAAAGGAAATGAGCTGCTCTGTTAAAAGGAAATGAGCTGCTCTGTTAAAAGGAAATAAGCTGCTCTGTTAAAAGGAAATGAGCTGCTCTGTTAAAAGGAAATAAGCTGCTCTGTTAAAAGGAAATAAGCTGCTCTGTTAAAAGGAAATGAGCTGCTCTGTTAAAAAGAAATGAGCTGCTCTGTTAAAAGGAAATAAGCTGCTCTGTTAAAAGGAAATAAGCTGCTCTGTTAAAAGGAAATAAGCTGCTCTGTTAAAAGGAAATGAGCTGCTCTGTTAAATGGAAATAAGCTGCTCTGTTAAAAGGAAATGAGCTGCTCTGTTAAAAGGAAATGAGCTGCTCTGTTAAATGGAAATAAGCTGCTCTGTTAAAAGGAAATGAGCTGCTCTGTTAAAAGGAAATGAGCTGCTCTGTTAAAAGGAAATGAGCTGCTCTATGTTAAAAGGAAATAAGCTGCTCTGTTAAAAGGAAATGAGCTGCTCTGTTAAAAATAAATGAGCTGCTCTGTTAAAAGGAAATTAGCTGCTCTGTTAAAAGGAAATATGCTGCTCTGTTAAAAGGAAATGAGCTGCTCTGTTAAAAGGAAATAAGCTGCTCTGCTAAATGGAAATGAGCTGCTCTGTTAAAAGGAAATAAGCTGTTCTGTTAAAAGGAAATAAGCTGCTCTGCTGAAAGGTAATAAGCTGCTCTGTTAAAAGGAAATAAGCTGCTCTATGTTAAAAGGAAATAAGCTGCTCTGTTAAAAGGAAATGAGCTGCTCTGTTAAAAATAAATGAGCTGCTCTGTTAAAAGGAAATTAGCTGCTCTGTTAAAAGGAAATATGCTGCTCTGTTAAAAGGAAATGAGCTGCTCTGTTAAAAGGAAATAAGCTGCTCTGCTGAAAGGTAATAAGCTGCTCTGTTAAAAGGAAATGAGCTGCTCTGTTAAAAGGAAATAAGCTGCTCTGCTAAAAGGAAATAAGCTGTTCTGTTAAAAGGAAATAAGCTGCTCTGCTAAAAGGAAATAAGCTGCTCTGTTAAAAGGAAATAAGCTGCTCTGCTAAAAGGAAATAAGCTGCTCTGCTAAAAGGAAATAAGCTGCTCTGTTAAAAGGAAATAAGCTGCTCTGCTAAAATGAAATAATCACACTTGATGCCAAGATCAATATATGTGGACAGCATATAGGAGTTATCTTCTTTATATTAGTAAAACCTGTTGTATGATCAGTCCATGAGAGATGTAAATATTAGAATTACAATGATCTATAAAAAGGTATCACACATGTCAATAATATGGTATTCTTATGTGAAATGTTGATGACAATCTATGTTTACTTCTTACAGTTTAACCAATTATACTTTAAGCATTTTGAAGTGTTGTACTGTGCATTATTTTCCAATATATGCTAGACAAAACTGATTACAAACTCCCACAGTTTTATGTCAAATAATTGACCATGATACATTATTATATTAGACATCTGATACTATTCATGTAAAATTTGTTTCAAGCTTACGATACTATTCATGATAAATTTGTTTCACGCTTATGATACTATTCATGCAAAATTTGTTTCACGCTTACGTATTGAAACTCAACATAACTAAGTTTCTTGCCTAAATTGTTATTATTTGTTGATTCGCAAAAGATGTTCTTAACAAATAATACGAAATACAAATGAAGTCACCTATTGTTGATGACATCACGGTCGAGAAACCGAATAGATGAAAAAAAAAAATCATAATTTTACAGTCAACTAAATTTGTCAGAATAACAATTGATTTTTTTAGTTATATACATGTGTGTTTGTGTGCATGCCCCTGTGCATCCGTGTGTGTGTGTGCATGTGTGTGTAGACACACACATAGACATAAATATATATGTGACAATGATGGAACACGCATTTTGGGCAGTTTCGTGATAGAACACGCATTTTGGGCAGTTTCGTGATAGAACACGCATTTTGGGCAGTTTCGTGATAGAACACGCATTTTGGGCAGTTTCGTCGCTACCGTCAATCTGATAAATCTGAAAAATCCATCATGGAATCATAATGAATTAATTTAATATTCAATTATGTACAAACTATCAATGTGAAAAATAGCCTTTCTTAAACTAGATGTTGTTTCATGTATTCGATTTAGGCAGGTTATCACCTTTAAGTCATTATCGCAAACGGTTATGGAGATATTCTTCAATCCAAAGTATGAAAGAGGGAAGAATGGCTGCAGGGAAATATGGACAGATAGAAGGACTGATGTACAAATAGATGGACAAAGCAGTATGCACAATAAACTACATGACAGAAAGGATCTGTATCAGACACAACAAAAATATGTTACAACAACAAAAAAGAAGTCAATGTGTGAGGTTGTTTTTTTTTCTTTAATTGCATTTTTTTTCTATTACAGTTGACATAACACTTTAACATTGTACATGTACATAAAAATGGTACCTGGTGACTTGTAATCAATATATAAACAAAAAAACAAAACACACAAAAACAAATATACAATTTTTCTTCTAAGCAAAATAGTTTTCCACAACAAGAAAACTTGAGAAATTGCCCATAATGAGATTTTATCTTTCAAAAACACGGAGAAAAAAGTTGAAAATTACCAAAATGTGGAAACACAAACTGGACCATTTATATGCGGCAACATATTGTAAATGAGTTCATTTAGTGGTCTGATTTATGTTACGGTTCAATTTATATGTGAATAATATTGTGCTACCAATTACTGCAATTTTACAAGAAAAACTCCCAACTGCAGCAAAATAACATTTTTGAGTCCAAATTGTTACTACTGAAAACATTATCAAAAAGTTTTTGTGAAAATATGTAATATTACCATAATACATATATGTCATGTCAAAACATCAAAGTTTAAACAATCAATCTGCGTTGAAGATGATTGTCAATTAAATTTATTTTTTTTATCAAATTATGATTCAAAACACCATATCTATGCATGCAATTAGTTAGTGTGACATTGCTGTTTTCTAATTTAATATATACAGGGTCTAATATATACAAAATATAAACACAAAAAATGGCACGTCTTATTTAAGCAATAAAAATGACTTCAAAATGTTATGATGGTAGAAACGCCAGCCAATCAAATCGAAACATGAGAAGTGTAAAGAAATGTGCTCATTAAAAAAGGCATGTGTCTACAAAATTAATAATATATATAACTTGATTTGTATGTTTCTTAAATGCCATAAATTATATAAAGTTTTGCATATAGAAACCTTTATTTTCTCAATGTCCTTTAACAAACACGTAGTGATTTATTGCTTAGCATAAATCAATCTGGCCTCTGACAGGGTTTTCCTCACCATTTTTTAGCAACAAGACCCTAAAGGGATGTTTTCGTGTCATTTTAAACAAATTTCGGAAAAAAATCAAACTGTTTTATATACATCAAATAAAACAAACAACGAAAATCAAATAGTTGGTTCATTCAATTCCTTTCATATTGCACTCATTTACAAAGCAATATCTATTCCTCAAAACACTGCATTAATCAATTACGTCATTCATTTGACCAGGGCTGAGAGTAACAAATTTTTTCGTTCCTTGAATTGGCATTTTCTACTTTAAATTGTAAATAACCATAGTATTTGCGATTGGGAATATAAGGCAATATTGGTCATCAAAAGTGGCCAATAAAAACCAACTGTCAGTAGACAGTGCAGATTTGGATAAGCCAGCTCCCGTTTGGTGTTGGCTGATGAAGATTTGCGCTATTTTTATAGCAAAATGTCTCTTTATGTTTGCTCTGACTTATGATTTAGATGAGAATGTACAAGAATCAATAACAAATAAAAGAGTTCAAGGTTAAACTTATCTTGAAAAACTTCCTAATAACTCACCTAATGAGACAAGTATGACTATAGCCAATAATTCTGTACTTAATACTGGCGATCTATCGCACCATAATTATCATGGATAGGACAAGATATCGAATCGTTTTTTATTACATGATTGTTACATTAAACAGGCACAGTTATATTATCTTATCGATATCCAGCTTTGTGGAAGAAGACCCCGCAGAAATGTCTGCTTAGATCCACCTGTGAACCACAGGGAAAGCTTGAGAACCTCCCTGTATAAAAGTTTTCACCCTGACTGGGACTCGAACCCAAGCAATGTAGGGCAGAGGAGTTACAAGTTGTATCCCTCTGTATTTGTGAACAAACTTTATGAACCACTCTGTCATGTGCATCCCTCTTTGTGAACAAACTTTTGGATTTTTAAAGTCATCTAAGAAACTGACTACGACAAGACGGAGAACAAAACTTGCCTAAAAAATCTATATAATCAATAATGTAATAGCTGCTTTTTTTCCCAAACACTATTAAAACCAAACACTTTTAAAATTCAGACATTAAATATGCTAGCAAAAAGTTTTGTTTTTCCAAACACCTTGAAAAGTCAGACATTAATTATACTAGCAACAAGTTGTTTTTTCTCCGAACACCTTTAAAATTCAGAAATTAATTATGCTAGCAACTAGTTTTTCCAAACGCCTTTAACATTCAGACATAAATTACATAGCAAGTTGTTTTTCCAAACACCTTTAAAATTTAGACATGAATTATACTAACAACAATTTTTGTTTTCTCCAACCACCTTTAAAATTCAGACATGAATTATGCTAGCAAAAACTTTTGTTTTCTCCAAACACCTTTAAAATTCAGACATTAATTATAGTAGCAACTTGTTTTTCCATAAGCTTTTAAAATTCAAACATCAATTATACTAGCAACTGGTTTTTCCAAACACCTTTAAATTTCAGAAATTAATTAGCAATAAGTTCTGCTGCTTTTTTCAAACAGAAGGTGGCTTTCCATGTGCCTCCCATCTGTGCTCAGAAGCAAATTAATGGAAATCCTAAGTCCAAACTACAGTGTCAAAGGTGTTTTCATTTCCAACTAGATAAAAACTCTAAGAAATTGTTTTACACATGTTTGCATACATATGAGCCTGAAATGATCTATATTATTAGTTGTATCCAATGTTTTTGGTGCATATTCATGTAATAGATTTTTTTTTCTGTATGAAAAGACATTTTACACTGTACCTGGCAGCAGTGTACACCTGTAGGTTGCATTTAAGCACCTCCAAAAGAAGCGAGAATGCGTGAAAAATAACCAATGACAGGGACCACATATATTGTAGATTAAGCATGCATCTTTTAAAGCAAACTTTAAACACTGATAAAAATAATATTTCTAAAACTAAAAAGTTTGTTGTTTTTTTAAACAAAGCACTGCTCCAAAGTTGTAATACATTTGAATTGTAAAAGTAAAAATACAAAAGGATTTAATAAATCAAAAAAGCTATAATACTAATAATTCTTAAAAATTGTTGTCATGATTGTTGTGTAAAGACACACAAAAATAATATATAGTTTTATAAAAATTGACTCTTTTTTTCTTATTCTGGTAAACCATTTTTTTTTGTAATTTCTTGTCCTATAAATGTTTTTAATTTCTAAAAATCTAAAAAATATTTAAAAAAAATATCAAGACATTCAATCAAACTTTATCACATGATTCACATCGAAAACTTGTCAAATTATCAAATTCACATACTTCACTTCATTTCAAAACAAAAAGCTTTAAAATTGCACCTCTGTAGAAGCACTTCCATAAGTCAATATAGAAAACTGTCACAAAAAATATTTTTTTATATTGAACTTCTCTGTACCCAAAGTTCACTTTCAAGAAAATATCTGAATGTCCAAATACCAAATTTTACATAAAAATTGATTTGAATGGAAATTTCAAGTATTTTTTTTTTTCTTTTTTTTTTTGCAGAAAGTCCATGAGATTGACAAAATACACTATGAGAAGATCTAGTAGACATCTAATTGCGGGGATAACCTAGCAACCATTCTGCCACGCCCAGATAGTACACCGTCTGGGCAATACCAAACAGAGGTGCTATCACCAAAATACGACAAGTCGCTCCTTTGAAGAAAGCTTTTGGTCCTTCATTTACATATACTTTTCTGCAAAATAAATAAATATATATTTAGAGAGTCACATTCCCAATTTTTTTAATTTTCAAATAGAGTACATTTGTGAAAAGGTAAATTGTCTCCCTTGTTAGTTAATATTTGAAGTAGTCTAAACTGTAGGTAGGTCCTTGTAAATGGAATTCTTGGACTTTTACTCCTTTTTTTTGTAGATGCCGCAATTCCAAACAACAAAATTTCTATCTTTTTCCTAAATTTAAGCTTAAAATTCATTTGAATACTTAGAGATAGGTAACATAACAAGAAAAAAGTGTTTGTTGACGATGGTTAAACTGGGTATCACAAGAAAGGCAGAAAAGTCAACATACATTCCAAAGGCCACAAGCATAAAAACCGAGAAATCCAAAGGCGCTACTTGCACTTAGGGATCATTCAGGGGAGGCTTTCCACTAATATATATCTCACTGACAAAAAATGTACCAGTTATATCCCTTGTGAGTAAGTCTTTTTTTTTCACATACTTGAAACCAGAAATATTTTTTTCATGGAAAAAAAGTTTCATCAAAACTGATGCCATATAATAAAGTTAACTTATCTGAGTTATGATTTTATGCACACTTTGCAGTCTGCAGACATCTCATAGTTAAACGGCAGAGAATTAACACAAGGAAGGTACATGTAAGATAAACCAACGTAACAAGTTAAGAGTGATTTCACCTCATAAAAGAAGGAATTGTTAATATAGATGGTTTTCAACAATTTGCCTATATCAATTCTTTGTGCATAAACTCATGCTTTAGTCTAAATGAAGATGATTTTGAACACTATCTTAATTGTAAGTTAGTACAAATCATGAAAAATTCACTCTAAATGTTCATTTATTCTAAATGTATAAATAAGCTTGAGAGGGATGTCAGCTATAAATAGCTACCGATGTCAGAGAAGAATACCAGGATGATTTGACCACAAAAATCAGATTGTTTTCTTAGTTTAAAAAAAGTTAACTGTGCAGCATGGCTCAGATAGGAAATATGTGTTTGTAATGCTAATTGTGGTATTAAGCACCATTTTTACATAGGTGTACAATATCAATAAACAGCATTTCGCAGGGTTTATTCAGAAAACAATAATTTTATTTGGTCGTTTGAAAAAAAAAGGCTTTGGTCAAAACCGTCAGATAAGACCTTAAATAAATGGAGTTATAAAAAATTAAGTTAACAAAAACAGCTACAAGTCATCATTCAAATCAGTTACTAAGGTAACAGAAGAATCTGCTTGTTTTATTCTCTTACATAAACAATCAAATAAATTATGAAATCATAATTATTTAACATAAAATCTTTATAAACCTTACATCATAAAATGTTCTTTTTTCTAAATGGTATAAAATCAGAAAATAAAAAGAAAGAGAACTCACTTGAAGCAGTCAATGATTCCAGAGTAAGTAGTCTCCCCTTGTCCTTTATGTAATGTCTGCAATCTAGTTTTCACAACTGAAAGAGATCAGATACAAAATATCAGTAATTCAATAAACGTTATTTAAACTGGAAATGTGTTAAATGTCTCAAAAGAAATAAAAATGGTGTGAAAATAAGCTAAGTCCAAATCCTACATATGCAAAATAGTGTTGTCTACAAGCCTAAATTTGATAACAAAATAATGGCTCATAGTATATAAAAGGGTTGTTCAAAATGTCTTTAGTCCCTATTTCTATATATTAACAAAGACAATTTCAACATTTTACATTATGCTAAATTATGTCCACGCCCCAGCTTCCCCACTTGCAGCAGATTTCTTGTTTGAGATTTATAACATAAACAAAATAATTCAATTCCTTTTATCCATACACCATTAACCTTCAGATACTGTGACCACAACATATTACACCAATGTGTTAAAAATAAAAAATAAATACAAAAAAAGCAGTTCAAATTTGCACTCGAGTCAATTTTCAAAGGTGAGATATTTCTGCAAGTGGAGTCTTGACACTTAAACGTCTAATATTGTATAAGCACAAAAATACAAGAGCTGTTATTAGACAACAATATTTTCAGTGCTGGATATAGTATAATGAATAGCAAAAGTTGAAAAAAGGGGCTGAACTCTGCTAAAATTAATTTTAGAGTAACCTGCCCTTATGAAATATGATGGGCTTTTGATAGTGAACATGTATTCTAAGGTTTAAATAAAATCTGGACCTTAAGATTAAGTTATGCTGAAAAGAGGAACATAACTTAAGCTCCACTTTTTTATGAGTTTTATGTGAATATCTTTGATGGTTTTCGAGAAATGGAACTTAACTATAAAGATAACCAAAGCCAATAAGAGGCCAGTTATCGTCCCACCAAGGGTATTTCAGTTATCTAAAGACAGTGTCCACTTGAAGCGGATATGTGTAAAGCATGCCGTGAACACCTGACATGATACGACACCCAGTCACATTATCCTGACACCTGGCCACCAGTCATGGAACTACCCTTATACTTGCTTAAACGTTAGCAAGGGAGCTATACCACTACCATTTTTTACAAGTCCAGTCTGCCATGACTATAGTTCTTGTTTTTTCCTCCACCAAGTGAAGGTAAAAAGTGAATTAAGAAACGCACCATCGAATGGGTTTACCGAGAAGGAAGCTACGCAGCCAGCAAGACAACCTGAGAAGAAGGAGTGATAGAACACTGCTTGGTTACTACCCTCTCGTCTTTTACCCTGAAATCAGAGTGTACAGAATTTATAAATTATGCATAAATTAAGGTTGATATTATAAACATATAAACAAAACTGAAACAAAAACCAAGCATTTATTTCTATGAAGTGAAAAATCAATTGCATAGTCAATTCAAAACTTTAAGTGAAGATTTCATTTTTTTTTCAAGGTTTTTTTCAGACATCTAATAACAAAATAATTGTTTTTAATTTTTTTGTTAAATCGCACCGACACAATTATGGTCAAATTGGCAACGTCCAGCGACATATTTGACTTATCATGCCTGGGAAGAATCACTGGCGCATGGCAGGTTAACTGGAAAACCTCCCCACATAAAAGTTTTTTGCCCCAAAAGGGAATAGAACTCACACAGTTAGGGGCTAAATAGTTACAAATCAGCAACTCTAACAACTGCACTACCAAGTCCAGTCTCTTCTTATAAGACAAGCAACAAGTTTAAGGTCTGTGTGAAACATAGTGATTGTGATAGAATACTAACTGATGAAATCTTTCCCTTGAAATCTCTTACTAAGAGGCCAAAGTAAAACTTTCAACAGGAGAAAAGTCTTTATCAGTTTGTTTTGCTTCCATAGCACAAAGTTATTACAAATACAAAGATTGCTGTTTCAGAAATAAACAAATGTAGCAAGCCTAGAATGAATATTGAACAAGATCTGTAGGCGATGGGAGAATACTCTACACACTGCTCCCTGTTCATAAATCTCTTAAATGTTTGAAATATCATTAAAGAGAGCAAAAGCTCCTGCAGTTGTTTATCTAATTGTAACTCAAAAGCAATAACTCCTGCAGTTTTTATCTAATTGTAACTCAAAAACAATAACTCCTGCAGTTTTTTATTCAATTGTAACTCAAAAAGCAGGTACGCAGGTTACAATGGTACTTAAATATTTGTAAAGTTCCATCCAAATTGACACAGATAAGTAAGTTATCTGCTGTGCACATTGCAGCCTTACAGATTAACAAATTATCTGGGAACTAAATAAAAATTTAGTCTTTTTGTGTGCAGCATCACAGGAAGGGTCATATTGGCTCATTTTCTGCCTATGAAGGAAGATCCCAAAACAAATGTCTGGGTAGACCCACTGACACACAACATGTCACAGAATTAGGGCAACTACACTAACTAAATTGCCGAATGTTGATACTTAAACATACGAAAAAACTACTTCTAATAGAAAATTCAAAGTGTCAAACAATCAGATTTTGAATGCAGAGGGCTAATGATAAAATTTACACAATAATTATTTATAAAAAAAATAGAGTTACTTACAAGAGAGTTGAGATTGGCAAACAGTGGGAAGTAGATTGCTGAGAAAGTGACATCTCTGAGAAGGGTTGCTCCACATCCTTGGTACAGACCAAAAAGTCCCTTCTTCTTGAGTAGATCCAGTGTGATCTGAGTTGCGGAGAGACGTGGGGCTTTCACTGCAGCAGCCCCACCACCGGCAGCACCACCAGCAGCCGCAGAGTCGATAGTTGCTGAGGTGAGGATAGAAGGTAAACTTTATCTTAGTCAGTAAAGTAGAAAGTTTGCACATTTCATCTATGATAGTTAACAAAGAAAAGAGGTCTAGCTGAATCAGAACCACAATCTGCTAACGATTATTTTTGTTCTAATAAAAAAAAAGCTTGTTTGAATTTTACTTTTAAGAGAAAGCACTGCGCTGCAATTATGGTCTTTATAGCAATGTCCAGCTGTTACTGGTGGGTAAAGAAACCAAAACAAGTGTCTGGGAAGAACCATCGGGGCACTGCAGGTCAGCTTGAAGACCCCCACACATGAAAGTTTTCACCCCAAGCAAAACTCTAATTCAAACATTGAGGGGCTATGGAATTATAAGCAGTTAAATGGACCACTTGTTTGCATGTTGAAAGTTATGCTTTTGTTTAAAAATCAAACCCTCAATGGGCAAAACATTAAGTTTTCTAGATAAGAATTCACAAGTAGTCTCAGGTTCAATTCAATAATGATTTGATGTAAAAATACAAAGATTTGAATTTAATGATTTGAGTTGTCTCAAGTCTATAAACATTTGACTACATAGATTGTTTAAATTATTAAAAATTTGACTTATAAGTCAATGATGATTTATTCTCAAAAACATTAAGAATTTGACACATAAGTCAACGATGATTTATTCCCAAAAACATAAAGAATTTGACACACAATATTTTATTCTCAAAAGCATTAAGAATCTGTCCTGTAAATCAGTAACAAATCAACCAATGAATCAATAATGATTTGATTAATGATTTGACCTATATCGTAACTAAAAATGGTTTTAAATGATGATAAAGATATCACCTATAAATTAATAATGATTTAACCTCTGAGTCAAAAAAGTTTTAACTATAAATAATTAATAATTTGACCACTAAGTCAATAATGTTTTAACTTATAAATCATTAATGATTTGACTTCTAAGTCAATTATGAATTTACCTTTAAATCAATAATTATTTGACCTATAAGTTAATCATGTTTTAACATGTAAATTAATAATGATTTGACCTATTGACTTGTTTTGTAAGTACATTGCACCAACCAATTCTGATCATTATAGCAATGTCCAGCTTTTTGGTGAAAGACCCCAGGCAAATGTCTATGTAGAACCACCGGTGCTAAAAGACCTACCCACATTAAGTTCTTTCACCCCCAATGGGACTCGAACCCATTCAGTGAGAGGCTAAGCAGCCAGAGGGGATACAAATCTGCGACTCTACCACTAAACGACAGGTGCCTCTTGACCTATTGGCAAGGCCTATATAAGTCTATAAAGACAAAAATTACTTTACCATCATATGTAACATGAATCGACTATTACAACAGTTTTGATTTTATCATGACAACAATGTGCAGTTTAAAAAAAAGACACATATATCACCATTACATACCACTCCTGCCAGCATCTTGCAGCTGGATTTTCAGCAGTTCCATGGGAGTGGTTATGATAATCTGACACATCCCAGCTCCGCCTCCTGCCAGAATCTCCCGCGGCAATGTTAACTGATTCCTTAAAGTAAACAAAACAGTTTTAGATAAGTGCGACTGGATGGAATGTGGATTATGGGTTTAAAGTAGGGATGCCAACTGATATCCAGATATCCAGATATTCGTTGGAATCACCGGATATCCAGATCGAATTTGTCATCCGGATATTCATTTAAAAGACTTTAAACTTTAAATTTTGCCAAGTTATCCTTTTGCTGTCAATGTACATTCACAAATAAGTAGCTGTAACAGATTATCAAAAGGTAATGACACGCAGTATTATTTATTGGGCTTCATAGTTTTAGAAATGTGCAAAGGCATGATGGTATGTATGATAACTTGCTTATTAACAGCCAACATTTGAAGCTTCTACTGATCCACTTTGTTTATAAAATATTATCTTTAATTTCATTTGCTGGACTTCACAGTTTTAGAAATGTGCTTAAGTATGATGGTATGTAAAATAAAGTTCTAATTAACAGTCATTGTTTGAAGCTGCTACTAATCCATTTTGATTATAGAATATTATCTTTAATTTCGTTTATTCAGTTTTATTAAGGAGGGATTGAGCTATCATTATGGTGTCAATTAACAGGTCTGTCAGCATGAATCAGTTACTCATGTTTAATTAATTCCATTTGAATTCTATAAATGTATTGATGAATTTATTTTTTAAATGTTGATTTAATTATTTCCATAGAAATGATGATTTAATTATGTCTATGGAAGCAATAGTTTCACCCTGCACACATCCGACAGCAACATCAATATTAACAATGTTTTATATCCGGATATCCGGATATCCGAATATCCATTGGGATTGTTGACATCCCTAGTTTAAGGCGAGAAAGTTATCTCACTTACAGGTAGAACTTTTACCATATCTAGATTTATAGGGAAAGGTTTCACTTGCTGGTTTCTTATAGCCATTATTTCTTGGGCATACATGGTTTTGTCCAACATAATAGTTGTAAATGGTTTGTGGATTGAAAATATTGTTGAAAATTTATTTAGTTAGGAGCTGTATATTTGCTAGACTGAGAAAACTGAAGAAAAAATTGGGGGAATTTTTTTTTTAAAAGATGCATAATATAAATGCTTGATTGGGATGTCTTGGACAGGTTTTTACAGGTATTTAAACATTTATGTGGATTTACGTTAAGCCAAAGAGGGTTCAATTGCAATTGTTTTGATCAGTCTTCTGTTCTTGTATTGAACTGAATTGATTAGAACTGAATTGTTTTTCTACCAACCACACAGTTTCACATGAGTAGGTATCCTTTCGGTAAGTAGTGAGTTGTTAGTAAAAAAAAGAAATCTTAAATCTTTTCCACTTTTTATGATAATAAATGTTTTTTCCATATGAAGATAAAGGATTATTGTAGGATTCGAACTGAGTAGGTGTTACAGATTTCAACATCATCTATTGTGACGTATTGGGGCTCCATAATAGAACGCAACATTATCCCACTATTACAATTTTATTAGTGAACATTACATTTTACAATCTAACAATAGTGTAGCATAGGTACCTATCTCTAAGTCAATCACTTTTCGCTCTCTCCTCTCCCTAGCCTGTCTCAATCCACTCTCTTTCAATCAGCGCCCTAATATATATATATAGTCTACCTAAATTGCTCATCAACCCTGGGGTCACATATATTTTCTGACCATCGTGTCATTCATATGGTGTGCCGTCTCACGATTCCCGCCTATATTTTAATGTATGCATCAATCACGGGCCAAAGCGTTCCTCTTTATTGCCATTTTACAAGTTTCCTGGTGCACAAAATGTATATTGTATCGTTTGGATTATTATTCATGTCATTCTTTCCATACCCAAAGCTAATCTTTGTGCTTAGTGTAAGTAAACGGCACAATAGTTTAGTCTTTATACAATCTTAGTATCATTTAAAGTATTCTAAGCATTGTTTTTGTGTGTTGTTTTTTTTTAAATTATCCATGCTATTATTATATAATTGAAAAATAATTAATATGGTAATATTACATAAAGGATCTGACATGAGTTGTTATTTAAAATAAACATTTATTAAACGAGTTCAGGCAAAACGATATTTAATAAGCCTCTGTGTAGATCTACATGCCAGTTCAAAAATTAGAACGATATTGTGAGTCATTTAACTAAACACCGCATCATAGACCCTTTAAGTTCATTGTTGCGCTATACAAAATAGTTCCATTTTATTGACTTTAATTGAGAGTAAAAACAGCCCATTGGCAAACTTTTAATGCGTATTTAACATTAATATCAACTAGTTCAGATAAAAAACTGATAACCATAAACAGTAAACATGTGAAAGTGCATGACCCAGAAATGTTTATAAAGCGGTTAGTGTAAAGGTCACTATTCAAATTTAATTCTCATTGCAACCAGTGTCGACTATGGAGATAATTCTTTTTCATTTCATATGTGGTGGACTTGCCAACTTGTCAGTAGAATTTACATTTGATTGTGTCAAAGGCAGCTGAAAGTTCCACCAAAAACGTTTCCTGTGAAGATGCTGTGAAAGCCACCGTGGACAGTTATGTTTGAGTTCTTTGTGGCGGAATTCATTGAAATTACCATCACGTTGTGGATATTCGTGTCTTGATTCATTTGAGGAGTACAATCATGCTGGTGAGAACAGCTAGACTTTGTGAGGATGTTCGAGACGATTTTGTGTTGATTATTGCTTATGTGGGAGTACCGTATTCACTCGTGTAATAGTCGCACCCGTGTAATGGCCGCACCCCCAAAATGACCGCAAAATTTAAAGAAAAAATCCTAATTCAGTGTAATGGCCGCACCCCCAAAATGACCGCAAAATTTGAAGAAAAAAATATGAAGGCCGCACAGTTTATACAGCGGAGCTCCGCTATATCGTCAATACTGTCGGTCAACGATAAACTGTCTCACATACATTTCCCTTTGTTCTGCATAAAACACAGATTACTATCCGTCAGTAAGCACTTAAACTTTTAACTTCAGTCTGCTAAATACACCAAGCTGTAATTTACTTGGCGTTTCTGTGTAGACTTGCCTCATTACACAGGTCAATTGACTGACTCTGAGATAAGCCGTTGTCAAGGTGATATCGATCGGAGCCGTTTGACAGTGAGGGAGTGAACGATGTGTTTTTATAAGCAGCTGCCGATTACATTTCTCCATGAAATTATTGATTGGTGGAATGTACACAAGGACAGTGCAGTGTTCCCCGATATATCGTGTACTGTCATACCAGACTTGGTGACGTAGATCAAAGAAATTAATTTCATGCCGCCACGAGCTACAGGATAGCAGTGCGAATGAGACTAGATACATTCGCAACGTGTCAAAAATACAGTCACTGTTTACCAATTAACCCTTTTGTTGAGACAGCATGACTGGTCGACGCTCCTGTTCATTTTACACTTCGTCAAAGAGATTGTCGCCTCGTACCAAAGCTGTGTTGTTTCATCGGCTCTAGTATGAAATCCTTTTATCTGCATGGTAGTGTGCACATGACAGCTGGGTGAAATTGTATGATGATGCAAACATTCAGAAATATGATACAAGTGATAAAACTAGAAAGTCATTTATAAATTATATATATACTACTTAGAGAGCTCATCTAGACGCATGGCGTCCCAAATATCGGCAGAATCGTTCTAGAAAAAATGTCCCAAGGCCTTACACCTATAGAATGGCCGCACCCTCAACTCCTTAACGATAAAATCGGGTAAAAAAGTGCGGCGATTACACGAGTGAATACGGTAGTTATTAATTGATTGAATGTTGCGGTGTCCTGTTAACTGCATAATCTGATCTGATGGGATGTTATTTTCGGACAATTTTTTAATTAAATGTTTCGGGGCGCTATGGTAAGTCAGAGGTCTTTCGGATAAGTCTGGTAAAATTATTTATATCAATTGATTGTTTCTTAAACCACATTTCTCCAGGCTTCATGCCTGACTGTTGTGTGTGAGTGACAATATAAAAGGGGGTCACTTGGTGAGAAAAGAGCTGTCATTGTCTTCTATTTTGTTTACAAACAAGGTGGGTGATTACCAAATAGTCACGCGAAGCTGCTAGCAAATCAAATTGCAAGAAAAGCTGTATTACACTAGTGTATTCGAAATATTACATGGGTATATTGAATGAAAAACAAGGTGAATCATATGATAAATTACACTATGTCATGATTTTGACAGGTTTTGACGGACCCTTCTCTGTAGTTGTTTTTAATTTAAGTTCAGCCTTAGTAGTGGTCAATTACTATTGTCTTGGCTGGTATTCTGTGCATTAAACACCTTGTTTTTAATCATGATTTACCTTTTGCATTACTATGCGGCTTAAACAGTAAAGGGAATATACATGAAACATTAACCTACTTTTCATTTTTCAGAATGTGTCTGAAGAAATCATTGCCAACGAGCTTGATGACTTTCTCTGGAGTAATCAATAGCAGGTTGACCCCTGAACCTGAGAAAAAGAAAACAAAGATGTTCTTCCAACTATTTGGAGTGAACATGCAAATCAATTAAAAAAAATCATCCAAATAGCAAATATACATATTTATAAAACATCTGCCAAATAAAAAAAATATAGAAAGCAATAAAAATTCTTCCAAATAGCAAATAAACAAATTGATCAAAAAATTTCCAAACAGTGATTATATAAATCGAAAATATATTCTTCCATATAGTGAATAAAGAAATCAGTCAAAAAATATAATTTGTTAAGTAATCCCTGCCAGATTCATTCTTATCTGGCAACATTTGATTCTATGTACCCTGGAAATCATGAAAAAGAACTTAAAAGAAAAAAAAAATTATAATGAATCATTGATAATATATGATCATTGTGTTGCATAAAATTGTTAATGCATAACTTAGCTTTGTTATTGACCAATACTTCCTTTTTACAGCATCTTATTGTAAAGTAAATGCTAAACCTGCTAAACAAGTTTCCCTTTTTTAGATTTAGGCAATCTGTGGATGGGATTAGCCGGCATTTTTGCCGATACTGTGCAGCGACATTTCTATCATTATAGCACAGGGGCACTTATGAGGTGCCCAGGGACTGAAGCGGGCGGTCCATTATAAATAATGCTGTCCCCTTTGCCCCAAGCGTTAGGAGGGAAGCCACTACTATCAACTTTAAAGTGTTTGGTTTGACCAGGCCGGGGTTTGAACCCACGACCTCCCGATCCACAAGCTGATGTTCTACCACCTGAGCTAAACGGCAACCTGTGTTGTTCCAGATCAGGTATCTTCCAACTGGAGCTGGCTGATCAGGATCTGCACTATTTGCTAAGGTATTATCATGTTCCCTTTATATGAAGCTGTTACTAACAAGCTTAATTTTGTATTGTTTCATAAATAATTAATAAATACATGATACAGTTTAACTGAACAGCCCTTGCATTCTGGCTGAATCTGTAATGATAACAAAAAAATAAATATTAGCAAAACGTTGTTGTTCCTATTCTTCTTACCACAGTCATCTTAAAAAATGTTTAAGTTAGACAGCTTTGGCATGGTCACGTGAATAAATTGTTTGTTTTGATTTTGAAATACATCAATGCAGCCAATTATGCTCTTTAAAGATATCCAGCTATTTTAGTGAAGGAAGACCCCATACAAATGCCTGGGTAGAACCACTGGTGCACCGCTGGATAGCAGAACATCTTCCCATAATAAGTCCTTGGTCACGAACATGACTCAAACCTACATGGAGGGAGGCTAATAGTCTTGTCTGTGTTTATTGGGTTTCTTGACTCGCCAACAGTATTTCAGTTATCTGGAGACAGTGTCCACTTGAAGCAGATATGGTGCTGCCTTCACTGTGTATAGCATACCTTGAACCCCTGGCATGATATCACATACAGTCACATTATCCTGACACCAGGCCAACCAGTCATGGAACTATTCTTATATTTGCTTGAGCGTTAACAAGGGAGCTATACCACTCCAATTTTTAATGCCTTTAGTATGTCGCAAATTTGATCTCAACGACTAGACTTGACAATGGGCAAGACTACAGATTTCCCTGGGTAGTTACTTAGTTCTGGTTCTACCAAAAGGAAAAGTCTTTTGAAAAAAATGTCTCCTCCCTGATTACATAAATATTCATTTTTCAGAAATCAACTTCATTTTCAAACAGCCATTTTACCTCTATACATCCCGAAGAATCCTTCATTTCTGAATGTCTTCGAAGCACAGTCAAATCTGCAAGACAACAGTAAGTACATCTACATCTCTCTTAAAGTTTAACACTTAGCAAGCCGACGCTCTACCAATTGAGCTATTGCGTCCAAATCAGCCATCAACTGCTGAAAGCTGCCTCATTAGATCTGCACTATTTGCTTTTTTGTTTGGATTTGCTTTTGAAATACATTGCAGTGACCATTTATGATCATTATAGCAACGTCCAGCTTTTTTGGTGGAGGAAGATCCCAGACACATGTCTGGGTAGAACAACTGGCCCTTTACAAATCAGCCGGAAGACCTTCCCATATTAAGTCCTTCACATTGATTTGGACTCGAGCCCACACGGTGATAGTCTAAGCAGTCTGAGCACTATTTTCTCCCAGGTGTCTAGCATGATATTAAGTAAATTTGCATGTTTTTGCAAGCAAATAAATACAAATTATATGAAGATATAATAATAATTATGGCATGCTAATAGTTGAAAAAACTGTAGTTGTAAATGTCTGTTTTTCGTTACATAGAAATGACATAATGGTGACGCCAACTAATTATTGGTGGAAGAAAACCCCAGACTTATACCTAGGTACAATCACTGGCACACCGCAGCACATGAGAGTTTTTGATCCAACCAGCCACGGGTGCACCACCTGTAAATGTGTATTTTTAATATAAACTGTTCTATGTATATATGGATTATACCTTATTTACCACTTATCAGTGCAGATGTCCAATTTTGTACCTACTACATCTTATGATACAAGCACATTCATATCTCCATTTCAAAAGACATCAATAAGGGAGGTAACTCTTACATATCTCAAGTATAGTGAATTCAAAGGTATATAACCTGCATGTCATTATAATAAACATGCAGTACTCACATATTATTATAAAGGGGTTTTACCCCTGGTCCCACTTGCTGGTTTTGTAGCCTAGTCTTCACCAGATCTATGGGGAACACACATGTGACACCGACAATACCAGCTATACTGCCATTGACTATCTTCGGGATTGGTCTGGAAAAAAAAAGGGTTGTTGGTTGTTTTTTGGTCACTTACCAGGGATATTTTACCTCATAAAGAAGTCAAGTTTTTCCCTTAAAAAAGAAAATCACCCTCTGATAAAATTAAATATGTCATTGCCGCAATGCAGAAATTAGATGCATTAATGCAAATTATTGACTACAATGATATCTTGAGGGAACTGGACTATGATCTACGATAGTCTAGGCGATTTCACAAACAAACAAAAAAGAGAGACGGCTTTGTAACAAATACACAAGATGTATGATAGCAAATGCGAAGTTAAGCATGCACATTCCCCCCCTTTTTTTAAAGAAATGCCGCAAAACTTCCCCCTTCTGAAAGACCCCAGGTCTGTCCCCTTTTTCAAAAAAAAAACCTGCACTGCACTGACACAATAATGATCATATTGGCAACACCTAGCTAACTGTTGGTGGAGTAAGACCCCAGACTTATGTCTGGGTAGAACCACTGACTCACTAAAAGTTCGCTGAAAAGCCTCCCTTTTTACCGGAAGCAGGCAAGCATAGGATTAATAATGTGCATTGGACATTATGAAATAGACATTATTAATAACATAGCAATGAGGAAAATGCATATGACGCCTACGTTACAAGCTATACTGTCATTGGCTATCTTGTGGCTAGGTCTGAAAGCAAAAGCAACAGAGACACATAATAAGGGATGGGATGGGATTAGCGGGCATTTTTGCAGATACTGTGCAGCAACATTTCTATCATTATAGGACAGGGGCACTTATGAGGTGACCAGGGACTGAACCCGGCCGGTCGACAGGCGTAATGCTGTCCCCTTAGCCCCGAGCGTTAGAAGGGAAGCCACTACTACCAACTTTAAAGTCTTTGGTTTGACCCGGCCGGGGTTTGAAGCCACGATCTCCCGATCCGCAAGCTGACGCTCTACCATCTGAGCTATTGCGGCCAGTCACATAATAATTTATAAACATCAAATAACTATTACAAGTAACCAACTATGCATGGATTATTCGAGCTCAGTGAAAGATGTTATCCAACAGTTTGTCTATATCAAATTTCTAATAAAATCATAATGTCTAAAGATGATATTGAACACTACCTCAAATGTTAAACAGTACAAATCATGACAAATTTAACTAAATGTTCAATTTTTCCAACTCTATAAATATGACAAATGGGTTTTTCTGCTAAAAACAGAATATCAACTTCATAGCAAATTACCTGGATGATGATATAGCATAATCTCAAATGAAAGTGGTCATATGATTTTCTTAGTCAATAAATCTGCCGATTGGACCTAATAAGAAATACATGTTTGTAATGACAAGGGATGTTATGCTCCAATTTTCACAGAGATTTTGAACATCAATAACCAAAATTTTGTGGAATATTTTCAGGTAACAATAATTCCTGTAAATATGGTTGTTTGTGGAAAAACAAAAGTCTGGTCCAAACTTCTGGATTCATCTTTTAAATAGAGTAGATCCAAATGTGCCTTCAACTTACTGGGAAAAAGCAAATGCTTTACAAACATTTGGGCTGAAATGACTCTAAGTCCAAAAACCAGACACTTCTATTAAGATCTAACAATAAAGCCTATATCATCATAAAATAGTCTGACAAATGAAATAGAAATATAAATATAAAAAAATATACCATATAATACTAGCTTAAAGATAAACACTAATGAATCAAGGTAGAAACTTACTTGAAGATAATACTCACATAAATGAGGGATCCATTTAAAAATGTATTTGCTCTCAACAAAGCTGTCTCAAATGCAGTCGATTCTGGAAATACAAACACCAAAAATATATTAACACATAAAGAATGTGTTCAAAAGCAGTTTATTTTATCTCTCCAATATCAACTGTACCCTCATGACTGAATGATGTTATAAAGAAAATAAAGAATGATAAATAAAGAATAATAAATAAAAAATAAAGAATAATAAATAAAGATTAATAGTTATAGATACCTGTGTGTCTGTTTGTCATACATTTTTTTAAAGTTCTCAGAATTTACAGAAAGAATAGAAAAACTCAAGTTTCATTAAAGAAATGAAATCAGCTAAAATCTATTTAACCCTTTACTTGCTGCAGCGTTTATTTGTTATCGTTCCAGGAAAATTCCCTCGCGTGGCTCCATGGTGTTCAATGAACAAGTGAAGTGACGTGCTTCCATCTAATGAAATTCGGTTATTATTTAACTTTGGTGAATATCAGAATTAAATTAGATTGCAGTTTTCAACCCACTACATCATGGTTTTGTTTATTGGGTTTATCGTCCCCCCAACAGTATTTCAGTTATCTGGAGATGGTGTCCACTTGAATCAGATATAGTGCTGCCTTCATGTTGTATAGCATGACGTGAACACCCAATCACATTATCCTGACACCGGGCCAACCAGTTGTGTATTTGCTTGAGCGTTAGCAAGGGAGCTATGCCACTACCATTTTTAACGACTTTGGTATGTTGCGGCTCGGGATAGAACCCTAGGCCTCTTGTACCTGGAGCTGATGCTCTACTGACTGACAATGTACTATGTGCAAGTCTATTGCTATGCTCCATTTCTGTTATTTGCATTTGGACATTTTCTCATGCATCTAAAGACAATTTGTAACTGCATATAATTTTAAGATATGAAAATTGTAAATCTTTTAATAGCAACAATGTTTTGTTTGTTTTTTGGTAGGTTTGCTATAGACTTAGGCAAAATGTTCCATTGCTGAACAGGACCTTGACAACGACCTTTGATGCTTTGCATCAAATGCTCTCTTTTTATGTTTATGTGGCGAATGGTGTATGATTATTTTTATGGTAACAGTGAGATGTGTTTTATACTTGCATTTGTTATCAAGATTTAATGTCAGTAATGTTGCAATACAACTATAACAAGAACAAAAATCACTTTAACGAAACTTTAACGAAACTTTTAGAAAAAGAATCAATGTCTATTTAATCTCCTGTTTTGCTTTAAGAATTTTTATCTATACTTCATACCATTGTAATATTAAGTATTGACATCAGGCAGATTAAGGCATGGTCTTTTTGGTTTGGTTTTTGAAAAACATTTCAGCAATAAAATTATGCTCATTATAGTCCATGAAGACCTAACATAAATTTTAGGGAAGCACCACCGCACGTGACTGCAAGTCAGCTGAAAGAGAATGGGATTTGCCCGCATTTTTGCCAATACTAAGCAGCGACATTTCTATCATTATAGCACAGGGGCACTTATGAGGTGCCCAGGGACTGAACTTGGCTGGTCCATTATATTGACACCGACGAGTCAGGTGTAATGCTGTCTCATTAGCCCCGAGCATTAGGAAGGGAGCCCCTACTACCAACTTTAAAGTCCTTGGTTTGACCCAGCCGGGGTTTGAACCCGAGACCTCCAGATCCACAAGCCCGAGGCTCTACCACTTGAGCTATTTCGTCTATTCAAATGAAAGACCTTTCCTTTCGCCTGACCAGAAATAGAACCGATGCAGTCAGCAGCGAGCATCCAGAGGATTTACAAGTCCGCGACTCTATCAATCAGCGTTGGGCGCCCTTATAAATCTTGATGCTAGTACTAATAAAAAGAAAATTGACATTAAATCTGAATTATTCCTAAAATATTTAAACAATTTTCTCCCACTGAAGTCTTTAAGCGTCAGCCTTGTTGTTTGGCAATAAGATCGAGATCATTTTATTGATTATGAAGTTTTACAAATGAAAAGCACAAGCTTTTTACATTATTGACAACATCCAGTTAATTATTGGTGGAGGAAAAACCCAGACTTAAGTCTGGGTAGGACCAGCGGTTCACCGCAGGTTAGCTAGAGAACCTTCATACATGAAAGTTCTCGCCCTACCAAGACTCAAACCCCTGTGGTAAGGGACTGAGAAGCTACAAGTCGGCGACTCTAACCACTTAGCCATGGGTGCCCCTTTTAAAGTTATTGTAAACAGACTATTTTCTTGTTATACTTATATGTGTATCACATATTAACACAGTGTTTTCTCTAGAGCGCGTTTTTGACGCAATATATTTTAATTTGGCGCAATGTTAAAACAGCATAGCGTTTTCCGTGACGCAATTCTTCGGCAGCGGCTTAGATTTAATTGAAAACTGTATCACGTGACCTGTCGTAGACGCTTTATTTAGAATTTACTTTCAGTTGTGAGGGCCAAGACGATACAGACTGTTTCGTCATTTTCTGGGGGAAATTTCCCGATGGCTGCTGCTAAACAGCGCAGGTTAACATTCTATTTCGCCGCAAAAAATGACCAAAATAACAATCAGGCATCGGAGGAATCTACAGCAGCCGTTAGTACCAACAGCATGGCGAATGATGATCCCCAACAAAAATGCAAATACAAAATCCTGTGCCGAAACGGGTGTTGCGAAAAGAATGGTTGGAGCAGCATTTTTGGTTGCAATTTGACAATAAAATGACTTGTTCAGTTTGTATATCTGAAGGGAAGGACAATCCTTTCACATCAGGCTGTACTTTCGTGCTTCTACGCTAACGAGACATATTTCCTCTAATCAATACAAGGCTGTCTTAGAACCTCAATCACTTAGAAGCGACATGAACAGACTATCCAAGTCCATGGTCGCTGCAATAAACGAAGCTGCAATGTGTGCCATGCGCTCAGTTTATTTTACAATAAATAGTTGTGACCCATCTTTTTTGTAAATGTCCCCCACTTTTCGGACAAGAAGGTCAAAAATGACCCTCAAATATTTTGGTCTAGAGAAAACACTGTTAACAAATAACAGTAAATACTATAATAAGATTTATTATCTTGTACAAACAAGGTATATATTTAAAAATCGTATGCCCTAAATGTTGGGTACATTGACATCCCAATGACCAATTAAGCCCCTAATAAGCCTGGACCAACTAAATAGTTCATAATCTGGCATTCAACATTACAGAGTGCATAAATTATTTATACATCTATATAAACAAATATTTTTCTTGTTATTTTACTAAAAATATGATAAATCTAGGATCTCTTTTAACAAAATGTAGTTCCATGAAGAAACATTCCAACATTGAATGATACTATATCTACATTCATGTATAAAATAGTATACATTTTAAAAAAAAGTTAACAAAAATCCTCTATATAACTTAAGGATTCCAATATATCCTGTATTTCTTATAAAATTAAGAACTGTCAGGTCTTTGCATAGGTTTTCATTCCTATAAAGGACTGCACTCTGTATTATTTCTTATCTTGGATGTATATTCAGAAGTATAAGGAAGTCCAAAGTTGACTATGGAGTAAAAGTGCTTAATCAGCCATCTCCTGCATACTGCATAATCCTTAAAGTACTTTTACTTACTTTACATCTTGGCCTGCAAAGAACAAACTGATCAGATATATAAAAATAGAGTCTGGACCTACACTATTTGTGGCTTTTATTCAACATTTTGGTACCTATGCATTACATTGCCAGCAGAGATCAAACAATGTATAATAAGTAACTTACAAAATGTAGCATGATAAGGGTTTGTCTGAGAAGAAAGAAAATGAGACCACTGTTATCTGACCTATATGCATCAGTTTGACTGTCCTCTTATCCCAAAGGGTTGCTCGTGAACTTATTTGTATCGGCACACAGCAGACTCATGTATACAGTCATAGGCAGTCATAATGTTGAAACAAAAAATCTACTGGTATTTATACATGTATAGTTACACCTATGTGTGTAGATATTAGCTTATATACCTGTTTCAGAGAAGCCGTGGTCAGAGCGTTAATATCACTGACTTTTAACTCCTCAGTCCCTCACTGTCTCTCACAACCTATATCTTTCAGCTGACATGCAGTGGGCCTGTGGTCGTACCCAGGTATTTATTTGAAATCTTCTTTCACCAATAATTTAGTTTCATAGTTATTTGGGTTTTATTTTTTACTATACACTTAATACTGACTCAGTAATGGTCATTTTGGTGAAGTAGGGCTATTATTAGTCAAGGTATTTTAACTGAGACTCATTAAACAGTGTACATGAACTACAAGTACACAGCAATCTGTATCACTGGTCAAGCAGTAATCCTGCTCGGTTATATGTGTGGAACCTGGGTTATAAGTGCAGAACCTGGGTTATATGTGCGAAACCTGGGTTATATGTGCGGAACCTCGGTTATATGTGCGGAACCTGGGTTATATGTGCGGAACCTCGGTTATATGTGCGGAACCTGGGTTATATATGCGGAACCTGGGTTGTATGTGCGGAACCCATTAAACCACTGCCATAATGTTTGTTTTTGGAAATATGTCGCAGCAACCAATGATGATCATTATAGCGACATCCAGCTATTTGGTGGAGGCAGACCTGAGACCAATGTCTGAGTAGAACCACCAATGCACCACAAGTCAGCTGGAAGACATTCCCATATTAGGTCCTTCGCCCGGAACAAGACTCGAACCCACATGGTGTGAGGCTAAGCCATCAGGGGACTACCTAAGTGTACCAAAGCATAAGTGTTTTACTTAAGCATAAAATTTAAGTTGAACTTTAAAAATGGATTGGTACATAATTATTTAAATATTAATATGATCTAAAACATAAAGCATATGTGACATATATAGACCATAGTGTTTGTCAGTCATAGTGATAGACTATGTGCTAAGTCCTGATCAGTATAAGAACTTTCATGTGGGGAGATCATCCAGGTGATCAGCTGTTTGCCAGTAGTTCTACCAAGATAGATGTCTGAAGTCTTCCTCCACAAATAATTTGCATTTTGCTGGACATCGCCAATATGACCATATTTGTGTTGGTGCAATGTAACATCACTAATGGCTCCTTTTCAGATAAATGGAAAATATAACGACCATCCTTTTTTTTGTTTAGTTTCAAATCTGGTTACATAAACTCACTGATTTGGTTGTATTTATTTCATATTTAATAAAAATATAAAAAATAATAAAAATGATTTTTTTTTTTATCATGTGTTCTTTGGCTAAATATTTATTTTTTTGTCAAAAAATATCAAATGTCAAAAAATATCAAACTTTTAAGTTTTGACATTTTTGACAAAAAAGTATAAATGACCAAGTCATGACAAGCAACACAAAGCAATGTTACTTTTTTTAATAATATCTTTGCAGTTAATATGAAATAGAAATACATTGATAATACAATATATGCAAAAAGATTTGAAACTAATTGCAAAATGTAATGGTCGTTACTTTTTCCAGTTATCTGAAAATGAGCCTAAAATGACCATATTTATGTTGGTGTGATATATTATTGCCAATATGACCATAATTTTCTTAGTGACATGTAACTTAAAAACACCCAAATAGGATTATCATGTCAGATTATAAGATTTAAGGAACTATTAAAATTTAAAATAAACAGGGGGACAGAACCTTTAAGAAAGCTACAGTTAAAATATGTCTTGTATGATATTTTATAGAGACCACAAATGTTTAAGAAAAATGTTGATCATCCAGACTACAATCTCACAGCTTATCAGAGACAGTGTTCACTTAACAAAAATACAATGCTGCCTACACTTTCACAAGAACATCCGATGTGATACCATAGTAAACATGCATACAGACCTTCAACTTCTCTATCTGCTTAGGGCCTAAAAAAAAAAATTGTGTTGGGTAACATGCTCTCCAAGAATAGGTAGGGTAGGTAGGATTTTTTCCCCCAATTATAGACATTTAATATTCCTGGGTAGAATCGGCTCAAACCATACTGGCTCCAAAAACCTATGACACCTTGATTGATTGACAATGTACAAGGTAACAGTTGGAATATGTTATAGACATTTCCACTAATATCGCAGGACTAAACTTTTACCACGGTATTCCCGGAAATCAATATTTCCTTAGTAGATCAACAATGACTGAAGTAAACAAACAAAAACTTTCCATTACTGTGCCATTTTTAGAGACCTAAATAGATCTAATAAAATTGGTGACCAAAAGGCAAATTTACATTGTTTTATAATTTCACTTGTCAAGACAGCATTACATGTTTATGTTTGGCAGTTGAAATAGTCCTACAAATATTTGAAATAAGCCATTGCATATCATTTTTCATTCATAGGGATATCTTATTTACTGAACTAGTAAGTAATGAGTTACTGAGTGTGGGTGGGGTAGAATTGATGGATACATGTACAGTGACATGTTCTAACAACTTAAATACATTTTATAACTGACTGGGATCATTAAATATTGCATAAGCCACACAATCAATAACCCTCTATAGACTCACTTACAAAAAAATACTCCGTGATGACCGTAGATTCCGAAAATATCAAAAATGCCGGCGGCAGTGAGTATAAAATGTGAATAAGCTGCACTCTATATTTTAAGATGAATTTAAGTTCAAATGGCATCAGGTTAATTCAATGTATTTATGGACAATTAATACACAGGTGTAATTATAACAAAAGCCTTTATCACTGTTTATGCCCCATATAATTTGTTAAAGAAATTAATAAAATGGCTCACCTTTTGGCAATTCTTTGATGCTTCACACGCACTGTCAGTGTCAAAGTCGGCTGCAAGAGTAATCTCCCTTTGTTTATTATTTTGTGCGAGCGGCTGGTTGAACCGGATCGATTCGGTTTCGCGCTGTTTACAAACTCCACACCAAACTCCGCACAGGGTTTACAACATCGCTACTCGCTAAGACAGTTTAAGGCAGCCATCTTTCTGGGCAGAAGCTAAAGCAGGCCGAAATCGGGAAATATGTGCTGTATTATACTCACCACTGTGTTTTTATTTTTCAGTCTATTTTACTGAATTTTATATCAAATTTAACAGCTTTTATAAAGTATTTTAAATGTCAAAACTATATTTTGATAGTTTGAAAGGTTAAAGAAATACAGCCGAAAAGTGATACAATATTTATTATGTTTTAAGTATAGGCCAACGGTTTTATTTATTTCTGTGTAATAATTCTGTGTGCATTTATCAATTGTAAAAAAATATTGTATTCTAAAAATATGAATTTCAAGCGCTTTCCAATAGTTTCCATGAGATTGCCATAGGCACTGATAAGACAGTTTAAAAGGCAGCCATCTTTGAAGGCAGAAGCTGACGCAGGCTGAAATCTGTCCAGAAATATTTGCTGCATTAAAGTCACCACTGTGTTTTTATATTTCAGTCTATTTTACTGAATTTTTATCAAATTTAACAGCTTTTATGAAGTATTTTAAATATCAAAACTATATTTTGATAATTTAAAAGGTAAGTAAAAATACGACCAAAAAAGGTACACTATTCATTTTGTTTAAAGATGAGACAATACTTTTATTTGTTTATGTGTATTAATTCTTTGTGCGTTTATCAATTTTAAAAATATTGTATTCTAACAATACGAATTTCAATAGCTTTCCAATGGTGTATAACTTCTAATTTTTGGACGACAAATGAAGAAATTACAGAAAAGAGTATTAATGTTTAATGATAAATTACAAGAAAATAAAATTTACGCTTCTATACAATTCATCTGAAAATCCCTTAAGTTGCCAACAAAGATGGCTGCCAAGATAAGGGATCTTCACTGATGTGGAAACTGTCATCAAGAAATTAATTCGCGTGCGTGCAAATCCACGAAGCCCTTCATGGTTAATCTCCACGCACGGTTCCCGTGTCAGGGATGGATCGGGGGTGGGGGGGATGCATAGTGTAGCGTAGCGTAAAACACATATATTTAAGCTTAAAATACTAAACTTTTAAAGTAAATGTTGTCTGTTGACTGCTAAGCTCGAAGTGAGGGTCCCTAACACTGCATGTGTGTGTGTGTGTGTGTGTGTTTATCCTACGCACACACACACACACACACACACCTACACACACACACACACACACACACACACATATATATATATATATATATATATATATATATATATATATATATATATATATATATATATATATATATATATATATATATAATTTTGTGTGTGTGTGTATATATTTAAATGGATCTTGAACAAATCGCAAAATCTACATTGTTAATAGATTTGAAGATAATTATATTTTGTTGCTCAGAACATTTTTATAACAGCTTTATTTTATTTTTCAGAACGTTTTTAAAACCGTTTCATTTTGTTGACAAATTGTTTTTATATTAAAGGCGACATCCGACTGTTTTTGTCCATTCTTTCTCTCATGCAGCCAAATAAATTATTGATACCTAAACAGATCCCGTGAAGTGCAGCTTTTTCGCCCCATTCCTCCACATGAAAAGTAAAGCATAACATCCCGCTTTACTTTATTTTTAAAAGTGTACATGTATTTCCTACTCGAGCCACGCTGCGCAGTCAGCTTACTTTAAACTAAGAAAACCACGTGACGACTTTCTTTTGGGATCAAGATACACGATCATCCTGTTACTCAGCTCTGACGTCGATATCATCGTTTTGCTAATATCCCCATCGTACTTTTTAATATATTTGGATATAATTGGAATTTAAAGTGACATGTTTCACGATATAATTGGAAGTTAAAGCGACATGTTTCACGAGTTGTACTGTCTAACAATTTATAAAGGTAAGCCTAAGTTTATGCCACAATTATGCATAGATTTCCCAGAGCAGGACTAAGATGTTCTTAAATCTATAAGATTAGGTAAACTGTCGGGTAACCACCTTTCATATGCATAACTATGCTAAACAGACTGTTTCACTACTGTTGTAAAACTGCATTCATTACTGATGTAGTTTGTTTTACAAAGAATAAGTTGTTGTTTTTTCTGCCGCACGACCTCTGTAAACTTCACCAGAACATTGCTGTCAACAACTTTTGGAGTAACTGTTTGAATATAATTTAATTCGTCTACCTGACATACATTGTAATGAGCATTTTAAGCACCAGCATTCGACGCCACAAAAACACCGAAAAAGCAACAACTGCGGCCATGTTAAGATAAAAAAATTAAAGGGAAACAACCTCTGACAAACTTAAAAACCGCATATAGGAGTTACTGCTCCTATGTAACTTAAAAGTTGAGAGATAATATAAAATCAAATATTTTAGCGCATTAAAACTGTAACAGAATAGTTTTGTGCATCATAAATGAAATACTAGATATGTAACCGAGATTACCTAAATTTATATTTGCTTGAAAATTGTTTGTTATGTCTGTTGGCACTAGGAATATGTTCATCGTCTCGCACTTTTGATATACATGTAATTTACCGGTACGTGGTACAGGGGAAATAATTAACAATATAAATAAACAATACTTCATAGATGAATAGATAATGTACGGTTTTGTTGTTCTGAAGAACTTACAAATACAAGGAAATACAATTTAAACATTTCAGAAGCTACTAGTGTGATCTGAACCGGCTGAATCCATTTCAACACTATGGGTGCTATTTTTACTAAGTCGAAGTTAATAACAATCGGAACACCTCGGGTAATTCACGAATCATCTCTGTCAATCGTACCTACTCGGCGATCTACGGCAAGCTTCGGATATATCACCTCGTATGTAATTGTAGGAATACACCAGTTGGTGATTTGCCCCGGAGAAAAACCTCTCATTGCATTATGTAAACAAAGATGGCTGACTTTTCAAAGTGCATGCAGTAAGCTTTAGATATGATGGAGATTCAACACTCCTTGAGAGAAAAGCCGATTGCTTCGTTGAAGAATATTTTTAACTTAGTTGATACTGTATGTATATTACAAACAGGATTTGGTAAACGTTTTCAAATCAATTTCCGTGTTGCTGGCCTCCACTTGGATGTAGTTCGTCAATATGGCGGCGACAGCATTATTTCCGAGGTGATTACGTAGAGGACGGAATTACCCGAGGAGTTCCGTGTGCATCTCTGTCAATCTGATCACCTCGGCCTTTATGCTATGCAAGAGACCTCTGACATAATAAGGCGCCATCTTGGATCTACTTTGTGTGTCTTAGTTTTAATACTGGGTATTTAATGTTGACTTTTCAATTTTCCGTAAATCATATAGATTGTATTGATAAAAAAAATCGTTGTTATTGCAAGATATACTCAACTAAATGATATATATATAATTTGTTACTTTCTCGCGAACGGACACTGTTTCATAACTCAGGCGACGCACTTTGGTGTATTCTAGAGCTATGTACGAGGTGTATTTTACGAACCATACGGAAATACCCGAAGTTTTACGATTGCATCTCTGTATGTAGGTAGTCGGATCTCCTCGGCCATTTCCCTTAATGTGACTACTTTTGTGACAGACGTCAAAACAAAGATGGCAGCTCGGATGACAGCTTACTACGGGACGATGCCTGTAAAACTTCGATTTGTAGCGGCTTCAAATTTAAATCATCCAATTTTAATTTACCCAGCGCAGCAGACACAAGATGGTGCCATTGTCTGTGTTTTGAACGAACTACACTTTAGCTTATTCTTCTTCCGACTTCCGCCGAACAAAACGATCGTGATTTCAGTAAGTATCATTGCACCAGATACATCCGAGGAATGATTGTCCCGAGGAGTTCCGATTGAGTCAATCAGATTGTTTGTTGTAGATGTTGTTTGTAAAAAAAATAGTACACAGCGCCAACATGTTTATGGTACGTTTGGCGACGTCCAGCTTGTATTAGTAGAAAATACATTGCACAAATGTATTATTAGAACTACAGGAATACTTCCTTTTCGTGTTTTGGATCGTCCGACCTGGACATTAGGATTGCATCCATCAGTTTCGACCATTTTTTTAAAAAAATAACCAAAAACTAATTTTTACATGAAAATGACATGTAAAATGCTGTTCATCAATGCCCTAGATCTGGATGAACACAGAAACATAAATACTCCACAAATCATTGGAAACATGTATTCCCTATCTGAGCCACGCTGCAGAGATAGCTAAAAGAATACCACGTGACAACGTACATGTACTATGGAGACTACCTGTTATTGTCACTTATTTTACTTACAGTAAAGTGTGAGATTAAGCAGAAAGTATGCCCATATTTCCAAAAGCAATGGTACGATGTTGTTGCATTGTTTGATATAGACAAACTGGCAGATGCCATCTTTAAATGTACAGAGCGGGTGGGGAGTAACCGGCACCACTAACTGCTCGTGCTCGGCTACGATCGGGAGCCGCTTTTCTTTGATTTACGTTTCGTTATAGATGTTTGGTGATCCGATGATTTGATGTGTAAATAGCCGTTTGTTTGTTGTTATTAAAATACCCTGCATCGACCATTTAGGATCATTATAGCAACGTCCAGTTTTATTTTGGTGGAGGAAGACCCCATACACATGTCTACAGGGCCGAACCTACGGCGCACCGCAAGTCAGCTGGAAGACCTTCTCACATTAAGTCCTTCGCCCCGAACAGGACTCGAACCCACGCAGTGAGAGGCTAAGCAGTCAGAGGTGTTACACAACGGCAACTCTACCACTACGCCACGTCTGCCCCGGAAAAGGCTGTTTGAATGTTAACTGTTGTAATGCATATATTTAACCATTGTTTTCTAAACATTTTGATAGCAAATATTACTGTTCAGTTATCTGCAATTTTATGCATATCTTCGAACCAGTTAATATGTAGCAATTTATCTTTTGCTTAAATAATTTCTATATTAGCACAAGAATTTTCTGTTCCAAAGCAAATGCATTATTAAACCTTCGATGTTTGCCAAAGTGCAATAAGATGTGTTTCGCATTGCCTTATTGACATTTTGTGGACATTATTACCTTTTTATTGCGTTGCCGCTTTACTTAATTATTTCCGACAAGTCTAGCTTGCTAATCACGGGTTAACCAGGCTTAGGAAAATAATAAAGATCTAAAATAGCCATTCCCTATCTTGCTTTATTTGCATTAATGTGTCGTTGTTAGCAAACAATAAATATATTATAATCTGCATATAAATAAATGTAGCATTTACACTTGCAATGTGTTTTTTTACTGTTTTTGCATAAAAATAAAATCCCGAATACACACTTTTAATTTATTTATCTATCTACGTTGTTTCCGAATGGATTTTCAGGTAGACAATATGTTCCAATTACCTGGGCCTTATACGTTTTGGTGACATAACTTCGTATGCTCTAAGCGACAAATCGATATGTAGAAGCTTGGTTATAGTACGCCTTTCTGATTGGTTGGTTGGAAGAAACGGTCATGCGACCTGAGCTGCGACGTACTATTCTCTTGAGAGAGAAAATATCGTTGGCGAAGATCGTTGCTCTTTCAAAGTATAAAATAATGACTTGTTATGTTTACAGACAAGAGTGCATGTAGATATATTTTGTTGCAATATGTTGGTATGGCTAGATTAGCAAGCATGGCATTTTGGATTTGAGGGTATAAAGCTACAACACTGTGCATTTGCTGCATAACAAACCGCTCCGCTAGTTGGTTACAGGTGCAGTGGAACGTCGCCTTCATACATATTTGGACATTTGGCTGAAAGAGACTGCATCCGGTTTTGCAACAACGAAGGTAGGTGTTTAGATCCTCTTCATCATCGTCGTCATATGCAGCTGCAGCAGCAGCATTTTCATCTGCATCACCATTTCGGCGCCATCACAACCATAGTCATATTAGTTGTCGCTCTGGATAAATATGGTTTGTATTGGTTTCTGCTCACATTTAAAACAACATTGTCACAGTTGATCAGACTTGCATTTTATGTTTGATTTATTAACCTGAAAGCAACCTATGTTAAACCCAACTGAATAATGATATAAAGTATGTGAAATTGTTTTGAAAATATTTTTTTGTCTTTGGGTTGTAAAAATAAAAAAAATCGCTATATTTGACGACGCTTGTTAATTTACTTTAGTCGCTGTAGCATATATTCCTTAGCCGTATCGGCATATGATAGATCACAAATGTCCCAAAATCTCAACAAAATAAAAAAAATGTAATCAATTATAAAGTTATCATTTATCTCACGCAAAATTATCAGAAAATGTGTTAGAATCGTGTGCAAAAATGTAATCATTTATGAAGTTATCATTTATCTCAAGCAAAATTGTCAGAAAGTGTTTTAGAATCGTGTGCAAAAATGTAATCATTTATGAAGTTATCATTTATCTCAAGCAAAATTATCAGAAAGTGTTTTAGAATCGTGTGCAAAAATGTAATCAATTATGAAGTTATCATTTATCTCAGGCTAAATTGTCAGAAAGTGTTTGAGAATCGTGTGCAAAGTATATTTGGGCTCTGTCAGAAGTATATTCGATGCGTGTAGACACTTTCGGTTGATAATTTTTGTTGATTAACCCTTTTTTACATGTTAGCCGCCATTTTACTCCTTTCGTACAAAAATAAACCACAGATTATTTTATTCAAATTAATCTCACTGTCCGGCATTCGGTAATTATATTTATATCTAATATATCACTTCAATCATAATTTATCAAAATCATGTTTAACACTTTAAATGTACTATTGCATAAAATTAGAAAAATACGTACAGGTATTCTTCTTTAAAAAGAAAAGGAAAACAACATCACCTGTCTGGACACAGTCGCGCTAGTATATACTGAACTGCTAAATGTTTATGGCAAACATGTAATTAACGGCTGAATGATATGCAGTTTTATGTACAAAATAAAATGTGTCTTGAAATGCTAAAATATTGCTTAAAAACTGCCAATGCTAAACAATGCATTGCCGACCGACTTTGTCTAGTCTTCTTTTGTAAATCTATTTTGGAGGTGATTGCTCGTAGACACATTGTGTGGTACAACATGTTGATCACACATTAACAGAGTTCAGGTATCCAAGTTCAAGATTTTAACTTTATTAGTTGAAAATTGTGAAAATTTTAATTTTTTCTACTCGTTTTACTGCTGTGAATTCCTGAAGTTGAAATTGCAAAGTTTACGATTTCAATATTACGAATCAAAAACATTTGTATACTTTTACTTCATAATTTCACACATAAAGTTAAACATGTAAAGGTCACATTCCCACAGTAACTTCGATCTGACAGGCAAATGACTTCAGACACAAAGACTGTACTGGTACATTTGAGGAGAATAGTATGAAAATCTCTACAAGGTAGAGTATGGTTGTGAGTCATTCAAGGCGCCGCAATGAGCATGGTCTAAAAAAGTAACAATTAATAGCCTAGGGAAGTTCAGCCTACTGAACGATATTTGTCAAATGATTTTCTCCTAGCTTTACTCTAATTTGCTTTCTGCCCTGTTGTCTGATGCACCTTTTTGTAATTGCCAGCTGCATTGTGAATCTCGGCATACTTGGTTCCTTTTGTGAAACAAGACTTCGCCAAACAGCTTCGAATTCCTACAATGTCCTGCTACATTTTTTATAATTGCAAGCTACACTTTATTGCTGCAAGCTTCACTGTTAAAAGCAGACTTCTCGGTTCTTTTCTCGAGAACAAATCTCACAGAAAAGCTGCGATTTCTGTTATTAACTGCTGCTCTATCGTCCACACAAAAATGCATTCCATCTCAAGAGCTACGCCAATAACATATATTTACTACTGCAGTAGAGGTTTGGTGACATTTAAAATACAAATTTCATTTGGCATTCACTTAGTTTATTTTTCTATGTAAAAGCCAAGAAAAGTGTACGTGTACTTTTGTGTACTTATCACGTGTATGCATGGTAATCCGATAATGAGACGGATATAACGGAGTAATCGGAACTAGGGATCGGCGTGCTTGATTAAGAGCCCAATGAAGCGGGCAGTGTGTAAAGAAAATAATGTGAGATTCTAAAGAATCATAAGCAAATAGTTCAGATTCTGGTCAGACAGCACGCAACATGGGCTGGCTGGTCCTAATCCAAGCTGATTGAATATGCTTTATTGATTGGTGCTTGGCAGGATAGGTGACTTTCACAGTATCATTAACAGATGCTTCGTGTATTTTCTAAAAGCCAGATCGAATTAAAAGTGGTATCTGACAGTTTGCTTAGATAAATTACCATTAAGACGTCACCTCTGTTTGGGGAATCTGGGCATATTTTCTGCAAAAAACTCTTGCTTTAGTCGAAATAAAGACGGGTTTGAACACTGCATCGATTGGTATAGAGTACAAGTCGTAAAAAATTCGCTCAAATTTTAATTCTTTCCAAATTCATAAATAAGCACGATAAGAATTTCGGCACAAAAATAGCCGACGACATAGTGAATTACCCTGTTGAAGATATTACGTGACCTCAAAAGTACAAATCTGAATAAAAATATATTATGTTCTGTTCTTTTCACGCAGATATAAGGCAACAATGAACAGCATTGTGATCTTTTCAGGTAACAATCACTTTTATATAACTTCAAAGAAGAAAGTTCGAACAATCGAAGATACGTCAACGCAATCGGAACACCTCGGATAATTCACGAATCATCACTCGGATGTATGTAGGTAGTCGGATCCCCTCGGCCATTTCCCTAAATGGGACTTCTTTTGGAAAGACGTCAAAACAAAGATTGCTGCTCAGATGACAGCTCACTTTAGTACGATGCCTGTAAAACTTCACTTTGTTGCTTGCTTCAAATTTAATTTATCCAATTTTAATTTACCCAGCGCAGCAAAGACACAGCTGTCAAACGACGCCAATGTTTATGTTGTTTTGTGCGAACTACATTTTAATTCTTCCGACTTCCGGCAAACTAAACGATCGTGATTTCAGTAAGTATCATTGCACCAGATACATCCGAGGGATGATTGTCCCGAGGAAGGAAATTCCCGAGGAGTTCCGATTGACGTTAGCGCTATAAAGCTACTAGTATTTTAGCTATATGAAGGGAGCTTAAGTGTGTCGTCACTTCCGGTAGTTTCCTGTTACTAAAAATAGCCTGGCCGTTAAGCTTTTGTTCGTCCGCCATTGTTTTCTGTAGAAGTTTATCTTATCCCCCGGTAAACATCCGCATTTTTCATCATACTTACGACCATCAGAATGTGAAAGAAGTGGATTGTTGTCTGCTGCTGTAACAGAGACACTGATAAGCAGACTTAAATTCCACTGACTACCAAAAGATGAAAAGGGGAGAATTTAGACTAAAATATTAGTTTCTGAAGGAAATATACACAAAAACCCCAAAAGTTGTCAGATATTGTTAAATGTATTTGTACCACCTTTAAATTGCAACTAATTTAAAACAGCTGTTACCGGTAAAACGGTGTGCCTGCTAAGATCTTTTTAAACTGTTGTCATGATGATTTAAAAGTATATTGAAATGTTCATTTTGAATATAAGCATTGGAAAATACATGTACTATAAAATGATTGCTACAGTTTTTATATTAACACAGGATTCCTTACCCAATTAGCTATAAACGAAGAAAATAAGATTTTTACAGTTACAGTTTAAATAACAACCAAGACTTTTATCTTTCATATTTTGATTTAATAGTTCGCTGTCAGTATCCGTTGATTTTACACGATCTTAATCAATCAAATAAGAAAACGCTCGTAGTTACTATAGCAACCGAACAGTTTGTCATGGAAATTACAAGTTTATTGTTAGCTTTTTTTTCTTAATTTAATGTACACGTCAAGATTCGTCGCGAAGATTGTTACTGAATTTTCTACATGAACACAACGTATCTCTGACCAAGCCTTACGCCAAGGGCGGATCCAGAAAATTTTGGTGTGAGTGTGGGGTATAAATCTAGATCCATTCAACTTTATAACAGTAAATACTAGATATACGTACACAGTAAGCGACCTAAACAGTAAACAGACAATATTTATTTTAAAAGATATAAGCTTACATGTATGTTCTTTCACAACTTCTCTTTTACCTGGTTGGTGGAGTTTGGGATGTATACCCCACCCCTCCCCGCGGGATTCACCCCTGCCTTACGCTGAACCTTTTTATTAGTAGAAGTTCAGAGATATGACATGTGACCTTTAAGCGAACGCACCTTTAAAGGCAATATCAGACGGTTTGGACCAAAGTTTAGGTTTCTAAAACAACCGAATAAAGACCTGTTACAGATATGACCCCAAGAAATGCTGTTCATTGATGCCATTTATTTGAAAATTGAAGCATAACACGCCATTCGTCATTACATACAGGTATTTCCTATCTGAGCCACTAGCTATTTTTAAACTTAGAAAACCACGTGACTGCTCACGTTGAGATTGGATTATGTCATCATCCGGGGAATCCGCAGAAATCAGAATCGCGCTCTATTTTAGATTTAAAAAGAATGAATATTAAGAGCAATTTACTTCACGACTTGTACTTTGTTACAATAAAGAAAGTGTTCAAAATCGTTTTACTTAGACTAAGTACGCGTTTACGAAAAAAGTTTGACCAAATTCCAAGAATCATGGGTAAAAAAGTTTTTAAGTATTTGAAAAATGCAAACTCTCGGATAACACCTTTAAATTACAACACTATTTTTTCATGTAATAGTCATACCATAGACTAATTTATATTTTGTAACATCGCCTTCAGATTCAATGACGATCATATTAGCGACGGCTAGGTAATTTTAGGTTGGCGACAGACTCCACACTTATATGTGGGTAAAACCACCAATGGTCAACTGGAAAACCTCCCCACATAAAAGTTATCGCACCAAGAGGGACTCGAGCCAAAGCTTTGTGTGACCGAAGAGTTCCAAGTCGGTGGCTCTAACCGTCTGGCCATTGGCGCCACTGACTAGTGAAGTAAACATTTCAAGACGAACAAACGCACACTAATAGATCGTCATTTGATGCACACAGAAGAGGTACATCCAGTGGCTAAAATGTATTCAAAACCGTTACAACGCTTTCCGTTTTCCCAACCTGGGCACATCATTTATTTTAGGAAAACATGTTCATGGCTTAAAAATTGAAATTGGGTTTATTTCTTAAATTGTGATATTCGTTGCTTAAAAACAAACAAAAAACTTGCATCATGCAATACTTCGGCGATTTCGATTTTGGTTTTGTTTCTTTCTTTAATTCACTTTCCATATCACTCGACGTTTGTGTTATACACACTGATCAAATTTCTGCTTATGCCCCGGAAGTTAAATCAACGCGAGTGCGCATGCGCATTTGGAGCGTACTCAAGGGCAGACAACTTAGTTATCGGAAAGGCCAATAGACCCATCAGTCGAGGTCACTTAAACATTTGGCAAAAAAAATGTAATAACAAGCTGTCAGATGAGCGTGGTTAGATATTAACGTGGACTGTCCAAGAAAATTAAGCCATTATCACTTGTTATATAGCTGACACTGATATAGTTTTCAGTATTTTTTATTTATTTATTTATTTATTTATTTATTTATTTATTTTTTTTTTTTTTTTTTTTGTTATTGTATTTTTATTTATTTTTCTGTCATGTCATATTTTAAAGTCCGTACGTTCATGAGTTATGTGTTTAAGCCTCGTATAAATATTCACATATATTAACTTATGAATCTTTTTCTGTTACAGATTCTGTATACAACTATATAAAGCAATATTAAAGTAAAAAAAAAGGTTGTTGAAGAAATTATTAAAATATAACTGAAGCAAAATAGGTCTGCAATGGGATTTATTCAAATAATTAAATCTAACTCAAAGAAAGAGAAATAAGGAAAATATTTTAATGGCAACCATTTTCTCTATATTTCGCAATTTAAAATAAATAATTAACTCTCGGTGCAGAGCCTACTGTGCAATTTTATTCACGATCTCAATCAATGAAATGAAAAAACGCTTTCAGTTACCATAGCAACCGTGCAGGGCTTCTAATTTGTCATGGAAATTTCAATAATTTAATGTTTATGCATGTTTTACTGGCTTTGTCTGGGAAGTCGTTAGAGAAGGTTTACATTTTTACCGTATGTTTATTCTTTCGATGAACTTTTCATGAGTAAAAGGCCAGAAATGCAAGGCATGTTACCTTTTGATAAAAACAGTCATAAAATCACAACTGTTTTGTCTTGCCTGCTTCGCAAAACACATAACAGTAACATATAAAAATACATAGAACGGGCATATAATTAAAACTAGACTTTTTGTTTAACTCATTAACGTTATCCTGCTTTATATGTACAAATTAAATATGCTTAAAACATGAGATTTAGTTAAATGTTTTGGAAGAATTACTTCCCTTGATTTTACGACTCTCCGGTAGGAGGCGTAATAGTTGTCACACATTAACAACGCGTAACAAGTCGGTCGACCTGTCATTCTGCAATGGGCAGCCGATATCATCCTATTGTTTAACAGTATAACTCTATCCTCCTTGATAGACTATCCCAGCACATCACCCCAGTTGTAGTTTCTGAATCACAGTGTGGTTTTCGAACAAAAGGAAGCACCGTCGACATGATCTTCAGTTACAGGAGAAATGCATAGAGCAAGACCAACCTCTGTACAATGTCTTTGTTGACTTTACAAAAGCCTTAGACATAGTAGGAAGGCAAAGACTGTGGAAACTACCGAGGAAGTACGGACACACTAATACGTCTATGATTGAATCTCTACACACAGGGATGAAAGCAAGCGTCACTGATGGAATAGCCACATCTAAATCGTTTGATGTCACAAACGGTATCAAACAAGGTTGTGTATCAGCCCCTACACTGTTTTCTATATTCCTGTCAGCAATGCTGGAAAATGCCTTCGAAGGCATGGATGAAGGTGTCTACATTCAGTCGAGACAAGATGCTAACCTCTTAGATGTGGCACACTTCAAGGCAAGGACCAAAAGCATTCTGGTCTTGGTCAGAGAACTGCTGTTTGCAGATAAAAGTGCACTACTTGCCCACTCACCAGAAAAAAAAATCAGCGTATTTTGACTGCCTTCTCAGAGGCATCAAAGAGGTTTGACCTTAAGGTCAACATAAAGAAGACCGAAATTCTTCACCAACCAAACTCTTCAAGAACCCAGGAAGTGAATGTTACAGTTGACGAAATAAAACTCAACTCTGTCCAAGAATTCACTTACCTTGGTATTGGTAGCATTATTACATGGGATGGTAGAATCGATGCTGAATTACAAAAGAGAATGGCTAAGGCTAGTGCATTATCTGGTAGACTTCGCCAAAGACTCTGGAACAAACACCACGTGTCAACGAAAGTAAAAGGCAAGATCTACAGAGCAGCAGTGGTATCTACTCTCTTATATGGCGCTGAATCTTGGACAGTCTACAGACGCCAAGTGAAGTCATCCATGCTGAAAATATCCATACTGAAAACCAGCTGGAAGGACAAGGTGACCAACAAGGAAGTGCTGGACAAAACAGGACTGCCTTCACTGGAAGACCTCCTGATTAGAATAAACTAACGATGGAGTGGACACCTAATGAGAATGCAAAGTGACAGACTTCCAAAGCAGAGTCTGTTCTCACCGCTGCAAAATGGACAGAGGAAGAGATGCAGGCCACGCCCTCGATACAAGGATACCATCAAGGGAAACCTGAAGCGAGGAAACATCTAGTTGGATTCCTGGGTTAAACTGTCACAACAAAGAAGTGAATGGCGAAAATCAGTAAAATAATCTACATGAGAACAGACATAGACGCTTCACGACTGTCTGCAAATGATGATGATGATGATGATAACTCGATTGCGTACAAAATATATAAAACAACAACAACAAAAACAGAAAAAAAAAACGATACAATTATGCCAAATACAGGTAAGACAGGTAGGACAACTTTTGGGGTTTTTCTATTAAAGCAAGAAATGTCTCACCATTATAGGGAAGGAGATGGCGTAGGATTTATTGCATATAAAGCATGTGGTTGTGGATTCGATACTTAGCAGTTGCGTATGTTTCGTTTAAACTGTTTATGCCGAATACTGGTTGTAGTAAATATTCAGCTGATTACCAGGTGAAAATCCTGCCTTTGAACACGCGAATTATTTCTAACATGATATGTTCCAGATCGATACTGCAACTTGTATTATCCACATAGACAGAACACAACAAAAAGCAACCATTAGAACATGTTAAAATATATGTGAAACACAAATTATATAAAGTGTAAGTAATAAAATACATGCATGTTTCTTTGAAATTTAAAAACATATTCTCAATCTTGAATTCGAACCCACATCTGTTCGATCAAAGTGTATTGGTTTCCTGCGTTTTACCATTGAGCCATTCCGACCACGATAAAACATTTATATTTTGATTATATGGACAATGTATTGCCCCTTTATGAAGGCGTACATTTATAATCATAAGTTTGTTTTAAAATATGTGAGGTGTCTCATTTCACACAAAGCGGACGAGGGTCCGTTACGGCGACATAGTTATACGAGTTGATGGTTGTTTTCATATGATCGTGTTGAAATATGTTCATCATGGTGTTGAAATATGTTTATGAAGTGAACAAAAATGTTTGTTTCTAAATATATTTAAATTAATGCGTCACCATCTAATCATTTTAAAAATATGCAAGTCTGACCCAGTCACTTTTAAGTAGCAGTCGTTTTAACAACACGATTTATAAATTAGACTGGTGAAATCCGACGGTTTGTCTATATCAAAAGCATGTATATTACTGCTGTTAAGGGGAGTGTTGGGCATAATTTCTTTACAAAGAAACACAAAGAAAAAATGATAAAGATTACAACCTAAATCATTAGGAAGTACAAATAAGAAAATAAGTCGCAATAAATGTCCATTCTTTTCAAGGTGGAGATTTCTGCTTAAAATAGACTGTGCAGCGAGGCTCAGATAGGAAATACATACTTGTAATATTGACGAGCGGGGTGTTATGCTTCAATTGTCACATAAATGTATGGAATCTATAAACAACATTTCTTAAGATCTTTTCAAGAAATTATTATGGTTGTTTGAGAAACAAAACTTTAAGCCAAACTGTCGGATGCAGCTTTTAAGAATAAGATTTATAACAGCAATGCTTATCGACCAAATGCATATGCCGCAAATACACAATAATCATAAATCTTGGAAAAGAATAAAATCTCCTTGAATAGATAAAGAATATATTACGCATGTTCTTTAAACTACAATGTTCGCCCGTGGCTCCGCGGTTAGTGCCGCCAACGTGTAATATTTTGCCGCTTCAACGCGTCGGTTCGAGGCCCGGTCTGGACTCTCATCTCATGTTCCAGCTGTCATGCGGTGCGGTGGTGGTAATATAATAGTAAAATAGTAATTGTCCGAGATATTTCCTTCACCAATCTAGCTAGACTTCAACATTACGACCGTAATTGCTCTTGTGCGGCCGGACTTTGTAGTGCAATCGGTAAAGCCTCGGCTCCAGGAGCGAGTGGCCCGGGTTCGAACCCTGGCCGCAACATACTTATGTAATTAAAAGTGGATGTGGTTTAACTACTTTTATGTTGGGAGGATTTCCAGCATACATGCGGTGCGCCGTAGTTCTGCCGAGTCTGGCGTCTTCCTCCACCCTTAATTACCTAATAATTACCAGTAAAACCATAGTTTGTCATTGTGGTGTTACAAAAAAAAAAACAACCTTTTTTCCGAATTATCAAAGCTCTAGGCGTGCAGTACATAAACAATATAAACGCACTAGACGTACGCTACTATCAAAGATACTATAAAAGTGAAATTTTCTAACTAAATAATGAACTGATCGATCGTACAAAGACTAGAAGCTTTGTTTAGTAATACGTGTACTATCGATTAACCTAACGCCTATTTCATTTTCACCTGTTTTATCTGGGTTGCTGTGGCAACCAAATGGTCGCTACCCTACCGCCTGGTGACAAATGTTCAATAGTCTGTGAGGAACATCTGTTATTGACAATCGGAACCACTTGCATTTTCTCCAGCGGCAAATATTTCGTAGAAGAACGCCGAGGTGTTCCGAGCGCTGTTATTGTGGATAATGCGGTTTTTTCTTGTGGAGTGTTTCGTGACTTTGTCAGTAGTTAAGAAAAATCCATACTAAAAACATTAGCCATAGTTATGAAACATTATTTATATGCAAAACAAAATTTCAATTATTTGCTAAGAAGTGCATTCGGTGGTAACATAACATTTTACAGCAGACACAGCAGAAAATAGAGCAGATTTAAAGCAACAAGCTATGTATCATCATCATCATCTTCGTCGTCAGCATCATCGTCGTCGTTCACGTCGTCATCATCAGCAGCATCAGCAGCAAATGCAGCACCACCAGTAGCACCACCATCATCATCAAATCGATACACCAAGATAAACGTTATAAACCACGCTTATACCAATATGTCCCTGTCTATTTCGGATAATGGCTAATTAACATGTTTCATACAATATGTCGCTGTTCCATTCAGATTTTGGTAACGTCAATATCCCATCTGATAATGAATAAAATGCCATGTTTAATAAAATGTGTTCCTGTCTATTTCAGTAAATATTTCTTTGTTTATTTCACATTTTGGTAACGTCAATACTCTATCAAGGAATTACATCAGGATTAATAAAGTATATCACTCTCTGTTTTAGATACTTAATTATGTAAACATTACATTTTATATTAATGTAGTTTTAATATTCAACATAACACATAATACATAAATATAATTGGTCTAAATCTATTTCAGGTGCTCGGTAAATTCAATATTCCATCTGATAATGTTGCATGCTCAAGACGTCGTGGAATATTTCATATCAATATTTAATCTAATATATAAATTTATAAAAAATGTTTAATATAATATCTCGATGTTTTTTCAGATGTTTGATAATGTCAAATACGAAAAGAGGCGAGACACTCCATTGTAATGGCAAAGGTCCGTACTATAGTCGATACACGGAACATAAACTAGTATTGGCCTCCCAGCCTAGTGACCCCGCGCTGTCCCCGAACAGATTCTATGTGGGACAACCCTCCCCAGTTCGCAATTGCTCCATTGATACCGCCAGGCAAGGAAGCATCAGTTCTACAGACACAGTATTCAGCCTGTCGCGCTCCGGATCAGTAGACAGAACCGCTGACGGTTTTCTCGACATTTCATTTGATACCAGGTATCCGTCCAGTGAGAGTTTCCTGTCGGCAGACCGTCGGTCGAATCCTGACATTCGAGCAGCATCGCCGAATCTTTACGACAGGCCACTGTCGACCTTCCGCAGCGGTTCGGTTGAGAGTTGTCGCTCAGTGTCTCCGCATAGTGTGACGTCACCTGATTTAACAGCAAAAGACAAACGAGTGTCGTTCTTCGAGAAAAACGAGGTGGTGAATAATACGGCCAAGTCGAATCATATAAATAATACAAAACCCAAAGGAAAGTTTTCAAGTATAATTAGCAAACATGCTGTAACCATATTCGCCGCAGCTACTCTTAAATTTGCTCACGAGAAAATAAAAAAGAAGCACGCGTTGACAAACTCGTGTCCGGAGCTGACGTCACCAACGCGTTTACGATCGTCGGAGATAAACCGCCGCGTGAAGACGTATAGTTACAGTGAAATAAACGATTTATCCGGAAACACGCAAACTTTAGTGAGGGTGGCTGATAATAAACTCAGAGTGCCAGACATTTTCACCACTTCGTTTACCCATTCAAAAGATACACCTGTTCCGCGTGAGTCGAACCTTCCTGGTTTTTCTATCTCGAAGAACGGCTCTTTGAAGGATATTTCGTCAAGCTCACAATCAAGTGCGAGACTGAAGTTTCTCCGTCGAGCCACTAGTCTTACAAAACCCGACGACGACGGACAGAAGGCGGGAAAGCCCACTCCTTGCAAAATGTACAGGGATGAGCAAATCGCCCAGATCACCGAGTATATGTACATAGGAAGTATCGAGTCCGCGTATAACGAGCGTCGGCTGTGTCGACTTGAAGTGGAATCTCTAGTCGATATTAGCAACGTTAGCGAAATGCAAGTGCCTTCTCATAAGAAAACGCAATGTCCATGTCTGTGTCAGACGGAATACAAGCACTTTCGGTCTCGTTTGATCATCAGCGTTGCGGATGAAGAGAATAATGACATTGACCAATACTTCGAAGAGGTAAATCGCTTTATTGAAGGCGCAAGGAGGTGTTCCAAAAAGGTGTTAATCTACAGTTACGAGGGTAAATCTCGTGCCGCCCTGTTTGCGATCCAGTATTTAATGTCTTATGAGGGGTTGCTGTTGAGACAGGCGTACAACCAAGTAAAGAAACAACGGCCCAGCGTTACATTGAACCCTAGCTTCCAGCGTGCACTTGAGAATCTGGAAAAGAAACTGTTTCCTGATGAGAAACATTCGGTGAATATATGTAATGAATATCTAAACGTCGCTGATCCACAGGCCATCAAATGTGCGTGGATTGATTGTTAAATTATGTAAATGTATGTCACAATCGTTATTTTGTTCATCTCTTTGGCAAGCAAGATTCACTTTGAGGGCGTTTTCTATAAGGCAAATCCCATTTGGTATAAAACTCTTCAGATCATAGTTTTGCGAAGGTACAAGAATAAAAGAATAGCCCGATCAGCACTTCATGCATCGTTCGAATCATCTTCATGCCCGAAACAACCGTTTTGATCCGAATGTTAATGTATTTTTTAGCTTATTATGTCACAATCGAGCCAATCGACATACTGTTTATGGCTGTAGACACACGTTGCATATTAGCGCATGCGTAGATCGGTAATATACCATAAATATATAGTTACCTTTGTGGTTTTCCTGCATATTGGTTACCCCGGAGTTCCAGCAAAGAAAATGTCAAAATGGTGTGAAGATTTCTATCAGGCTTTTCTGTTTTGTTTGTTTTTGTTTGTTTTTATTGTATATAACAAACTTCCTGTAAGTGGCGTGTGACAATACGATCACTAGTAAACATGTACAGTGTCAATAAATTATATATATCAAAAATAGTCAGTAGACGTTTTTATAATACCTGTATCTTGTAAATTGTGAAATACATTATTTACATTTATTTATAAGTTATTAATAAATATTAGCATATTGACGGATATCCCCTTCCATAATGCTTAAATAATGTCAATTATACGCTGTTAGCGCTTAATTAAGTGAATTTAATTTAGTTCTATGAGGGAATAAGAATTATCAAAGTTGCACGTATTGTATGCTCGAGTAGTGTTTTGTAGACTTGTTTTTTAGCACAATGCTCAACATTTGCGTCGTTTGGTTTGTGTTTCAATCAATTTTCGAGAAAGTTTTAATTGTCTTGCAAATGATTTACAAAACATATACATTCTCTTCGGAAGCATCTCTATGGTCTTAGCTTATTTGGTTAAAAACACATAAAAATAAGAAGAAAGCGAACAACTGGCAAACATTATTATTATTATTATTATCATTATTATTATTATTATTATTATTATTATCACCATCATTATTATCATCGTTTTGTACATTTTATCGTTTGACTTTGTACCCATTATGTATGTGCTACTATGAGTGAAATAAATGAGACTATTAACGAGCGAGGAGTCAGGTTATTACTCCTGTGTTGCTGCTGTTGTTTTTCTAAAAAAAACATCTTTAAGTGACAAAAATGTTCAATAAGTTATTCTTATTTTACAAAATCAAAGAAAAACATTTTTTGTATCCGATCAATAGTATTCATAACACTTTCTAATTACCAATTGAGAAAGTATCAAGTTGATCGCTTATGATATTGAAATTTGTAAGCAAGAACCTTGATTTTAACAATAAGTTGGCTACGTTATATTCCTCACGGGAATGAAATATTAATTTTGTATTTTCTTGTTAATTCATGGTATTTCAAGTCAATCGTTACTTATATTGGCAATTTAAACATCCTTTTTATGAGATCGTTAGGTCTGTTGGCGTGACCTTAGGATTACTAAACAGAACAGAACATATTTATTCAAAATTGCGCAAAGTACATCATTTTACAATAAATGCGAAAACAAAGTAAAACGTTTGTCACAGTGATGCAAGAAAGATGATGTTGGCAGGCTATTTCTTACCGACATCGATTTTTTAATAAATAGAGATAAATTATACAGTATTTTCTTATCATTTGAATAAAGGAGACAGGTCAATTTTTATACAGATGGTCCTTGGTAAAATCGTTTATGAATATATTGTTTTCTTAGAGCATGCTATGCAAGATATATACAAATAAAATGAAATTTATCACCAGTGTAATGTGTGTCACAAAACAGATTGTATCTTCTCTTGCTATGGTATTTCTAGAAAAACGTTTTTAATCCTTAATGTATGTGTTGATATTCTCATTTTTGTAATAAAGAACCTCAAGTTAGGGGACAAAATATCAAGACAAACTTACTTTCTCACAAGTCAAATCAATATACTTACGGCACAGGCTCTAGAGATATTTTTTAAGAAATGACCGTATTGATGGGCCTTAATGCATTACTCTACGGTTTCGTGTGTCAACGCTATTAAGGCACTTACTTTAAAGTTAATCTCCCGCTAGTAGTATTAAGTTAATGGCCTTTTAATACTACGTCCATCCTAAAATGATCGGTTTAATTATCTTCCGAAAGGTAAGTTTTGTAGATGGACGCGGCTTTTAAGGTGTTTTTCGAAGTTTGGTCCACTCTCTCTCTCTCTCTCTCTCTCTCTCTCTCTCTCTCTCTCTCTCTCTCTCTCTCTCTCTCTCCATCTCTCTCTCTCTTCTCTCTCTCTCTCTCTCTCTCTCTCTCTCTCTCTCTCTCTCTCTCTCTCTCTCTCTCTCTCTTTTCTCTCTCTCTCTTGCAGCCAAATAAAGTGTCAACTGAAAATAATTCGCGAAATACTATTAATTAGTTCCCTACAGCCATTACAAGAAGAAAGCTTAACACCCTACTTGTCATTAAAAATGTATTTCATATACCAGCCATTCTGCAGTAACTCACTTAGCTATTTTTAAACTCAGAAAACCACGTGATCACATGCTTTGAGATCACGTTACGGGATCATCCCAATCGGAACTCCTCGGGTAATTCCGTCCTCGGGACAATCCAATCGGAACTCCTCGTTTAAATTTATTAAAGTGATTCATCGGGATATTGTTCAATTTTCAATCGATATGTATATATAAAATTCTTAAAAATAAGGTTTCTTTTCGTGGAGCATTTCCGTATGTTATTTTTTCTTAAATTTCAATAAGTTGAGTACTTTTCGGACAAATACGAAGATTGTGATATTTCGGATATGTGATCATAAGTTCTCTTGTAAAATGATTTTGTTTTGCATTATGATCAATACGAATGTGTTTTAGTTATGTTTATTGAGAAAGTATAACATTGCCATGCGGACACTACATATATTATCTTAAAGGTAAATGTTACAATATAATCAAAGATATTGTTCTTAAACAGTTATTGTGGGATGCTTTTTATGTCATTTTATTAACTTACTTGAATATTTCATCATTTACCATGTGTATGAAAGAGCACTATTTCAAAATTAGGGCATTCTAAGAATTGCACAATATGTACTGTTATTCTTACTGTTTGATCCACCTAGACAAATGCTCCTCCTTTTTGTGTTGATAGAATAGTTTTAATAGAATCTTTACAATGCCAAAATGCAAACACTTAAGAGTAGAACATAAAAAAAGGAGTCTTAAATGTTGTAGAAACTTCAGATTTGTTGTCTTAAATCAATGCAAACTTTAAAAAAAATAGTTTTCCTAAAGTACTGAAGATAAAATTGTGTGTTTTAATGTTGTTAATTTATATAAAAAAAACACTTCAAAATTGATAGCAAATAATAACAATGAATATGCAAATGCTAAGTCAAATTAAGTAAGAGTTTTGCACTCATTTGTTTGGACTTCATGCTTCCTTAGGACTTTTCTTACAGAAACATTACCAGTATTTCATTTTATAATAGCATTTCTTGTTAATTTTTGTCACCTTCAAAGGAAAAATTTGCATATCTAAATAGTTCATTTGTCTGGCAACAACAAAGAGAAATCAACATACTGGTAAGCCCAGATTTTTTTAAGAATTCTTACAACAGTACTCCCTTTGAATGACCAACTTATATTGATGTGATTAAGATGATAAATGCAAAAAATGGTGTTTGATCCTGACTGCAATTGGTATCAATAAAGCTTTTTGAGATGAAGCTTTTTGAAATAGAAGTATTATTTCATCAGTTCTTCAACAATTAGACCTATTATTGGTACATGAAGGATGAAAGACATCGTGTAGTGTGCGCAACATATTATTAAAAAAAATGTGTAAACCCCTTTTCTGGTTTCAGATAAGTCACATCTTTTTTTTATTTCTTTTAAGTTACCTGGACTGTCTTTCATCATTCAATTGGTATATACATTATATATGTTAAAATACATTGAATATCCTGATTGGCCCATGTTAGAAGTACATTAATTTCACTGTTATGATCTGTTTGGCAGAAAATCAGACTAAACAATAATATTTATTTCACTTTTTTATATAACTGCAATCAAACCAAACATAGCAAAAACAACTTTGAGCACATGAAAAATGCCTTATTTAGAAGCATATTAATATTTGTGTTGCGGACACTACACCGTTGCAGACAAAGCTTTTCTTTAAATGCGAAAAAAGCCCTAAGGCATTTGGTGAAAGCGCTTGGATTGTAGAAACATGTGTCCAAGGCAATTAAACTTTGTATCTTCTGTTTTTGTAATGTGTAAAGATCTGTTGCGGACACTACAAAATATTACCCTTTGCAGGTGTGCAGGAATGACATAATTAAAAACATTGCACACAAAAGCTAGTCCAAAGTTAGGTATGTTTTTGTGTTAAATACATATAAATCTTGAAAAATAAACTGCAAATCATTTTGCTATTAATTTCTTTTTCAATTCATTGGCTTCTTAATTTCAGTTTGAAAGAAATTGTCAAAATGTATAACAAACTCTACTTGTATACAAACCCCTGTCAATTTTTTATTTTTTCTTAAAAATGATGAAACAAAAAAGCTTATAAAACTAAAAAGAAATGTTTATAGTGAAATATAACCAATGAGTATAAATTGTTCAAGCAAAATATAATATTTTGCTATGCAAAATTAGTAATTTTTAAATGATACAACATAATGCTGAAAAACCATCATTGTTAGCTCTTCAAATTAATTCTATACACCACGCAGTGCATATTGTCATGTTGCATACCATTTTTCAGCTAAAACAACATCCTAGCTGCATAAGAATATTGTTTGCTGCAAACCTATTACTAATAACTTCTATAGGACTGTATCACATGATCAAGTTTAAAAATGGACAAATATAGTGAAAATAGCGATAATAAAGTAATAATAAGATCTCCTTACCAAATTAAACATGCCACTCCTAGGGGCCGTATTCACAAAGCATCTTAAGTCAAAACTTAAAAACTTAAAATTATCAAAAATTTCTTAACGCCATTACATTTATACTTTTGTTTTAAAATGACTTATTTTTGCATAAATGAAATGTTTATGAAGGCATTTCACACAGATGTAATGATTTTAATATAAATTACCTAATGAAGGAAATATGGGTAACTGAAACTTTCACTTAAGTTATTTTTAACTTAATATTTATCAATTAAATATTGTCCGAAATTACAATATGTGTAAATTTGTCCGAATAATATTCAACTTGTCAGGAATGTAAAATTTCATCAAAAGTAATAGCTCCTTATCAACGCTTTACACGAATGAAAACTACAACATTGATATTGACCAGAAAATCAATACTATCACAATGAACCACCTTTTGCTATTAGCTCGTAAACTTACCGTCTCAATCGCCGCCGCCATTATTTCTTTTGTGCCTGACCCTTTGTTTAGACAAAGGGCAGGTAATCCAGACTAAGATGTATCTGGTGCAACGATATTAACATCAATCACGATCGTTTTGTTTGCCGGAAGTCGGAAGAATATGCCTACAATGTAGTTCGCACAAAACATAAACAATGGCGCCGTTTGACAGCTGTTTTGTTTGCTGCGCTGGGTAAATTAAAATTAGATGATTTAAATTTGAAGCGGCCACAAATTGAAGTTTTACAGGCATCGTACTATAGTGAGCTGTCATCCAAGCTGCCACCTTTTTTTTTTTTTTTGGCGTCTGTCACAAAAGAAGTACCATTTAGGGAAATGGCCGATGTGATCCGACTACCTTCATACATCCGAGAGATGATTCGTGAATTACCCGAAGTGTTCCGATTGGTATTTCCTATACCAGCCCCTCTGCAGAGTTACTCACTTAGCTATTTTTAAACTAAGAAAACCACGTGATCACATGCTTTCATCCCTGACGTCGATGGAATCCCCAACGTGCTATTTATAAAATTGGAAATAATGAACATGGTTATTCACGATAAGTACTGTCTTACAATTAGATTAATGTAGTTAGCAGCTTAACTGAATCTAAAGTATACGTTTATGTAGGAATTATGCACAAATTTCCAGGAACAGGGATAAGATGTTACATGTATTAGATATTGGCAACCTTTATATGTGGTGTCTTTTCTCAAAGAACCAAATAAATCATTGTTACATGGAAAGGTCCTTCAAAATGCTGCTCATTTATTTTAAAACATGTTATTAACTATGCGCCGGATTTCATAGATATTATATACAAACACGGGACTATTTACAATGCGGAAACACAAAATCCCCAAATCAGCTAGTTGTGACGCGTCATGTTATATACACGTAGGTGGCTTAAACATAGTGACATCCTGGCCTGTGCATGCAAGGGTCACAATGATTCGAAACATGACGATGTTTCCAAAGGAGTGTCGACTGTCGATCGATTGACGATCGTGACTGCTCTGGTCTGTAAATTAACAACCTTTATAAGAGGTGAGACTGTGTTCTTAGATTTAGAACAAAGGTACTTGTTAAGTTTACACGAAGGCAAAAGTTAACATCAATAAGTAACCACTGAGACCAAGTATTCTTTTTCGAGATGGCGTTAGCTTTATTGTAACTGATAAATTTTTGGTACCACATCGTCTTTTCGTCTTAGCGCTTACACATCTAAATAATTAAGTTCCTTAAGTGTCCATTTTCGCAAGAACGAAATAGCGCCAAGACGAAAAATAGGCCTTTTTTGTCTTGTTGAAATTTCGACGTAAATTAGTCTCCATATTTATTAATACGAAAACCAATAAGCCAGCCGTCAGCCGGTATTTTTTTTTTTTTTTTTTTTTTTTTTTTTTTTTTTTTGCAAAGTATCTTAATACAAAACATGTAGGATTGATGAGATAAAATTCTTGACAACGTTCTCGCGTTGCTGGTAGCAATCAATGAACTCCCAGGTACATACAACCCCGCACACATTAGCAGTCGCAGATGCCATAACGAATGACAGATCAAAACAAACAATGTCGCCGTTAGTCGGATACGTTACCAAGGCGATGGCTCCGTGCAAAACGATCGGATAATTCCTTCCAGCTAATGATTCCCATGGGTTTATAAACAGACACATCTGTCAACCTAAAGGCTTGATGAGTCGTCAATACACCATCGGTGATGTCTGAATTATAAACATTGTGGCGAAATAAATAGTACGTGCATATTGACTGGACCTGGTAACGGAGACAGTATGGAACCATTTGTAACCATTCGGGCAACTATTTCGTAGAAATGGCCGAGGTATTCCGTGTGGGTATAAGAGCGTCAGAGCTAGGCACTAGAAGCCCCGGGTTCTGTCACAGTCCGCTTCAGGTCTGTGGTAGTGGTAAAGCTGCCTTGTCGTACCAAGCTCCATTTCTGTCGCTTAGCTCATATGAGAAGGCTGCTGTGGACAAGAAAATGCGGCTGGATATGTCATCTCAGTTGTGAACGGCATGCCATCGACCTGAAGGCAGCATCAGCTTCACCACCATGTTTAACCTCAATGAATAATGGGATAAAATATTTATTAATTGCTTATATGTGAACATGCTGCTCTTTAAATGGGGTATTCGACAGTTTGTACAAATACTTGTAACAATCAACAATTTATTGTTGCATGCCACACCGGTAAAAGCGGAATACTCGGTCCTTTTCTCGAAAAAAGATTTCACAGAACAGCTGCGATTTACTGTCATTGCCTGCTACACTAACCTCCCCGAAGAAAAATGCATTCCATAAGAGGCACCGCTTTCAAGAGCGACGCCAACATTATATTATCTCTTTAATATGTAATGTTATCTTAAAGATGGTATTCGACTGTTTGGACCAAAGTATTTTTTTCCTCAAATAACCAAATAAGTCATTGTTACCTGAAAAGATCGTGCAAAATGCTGCTCACTGATGCCCTACATCAGTGTCAACAGTGAAAAATAAATCCACAATCTTCATTGCTAACAGGTATTTCCTATCTGAATATATATGTTTGATTTTTGTTTTTTAAATTCGATATAGAAAAACAAAAAAGAACATACTGTAGCCTACCTTTTCCGTTTTTCTTACTAGAAAAGCAAAAATGAAAAATGAAAAGACGGTATATACACAGACCCTGATCGCTATTTTTAACAAGGAAACCCAGGAGACAACTCACTATTGGGATTACGTTATATCGTCATCCGGGTAATCCGCTCTGACGTCGATATCTATTTTTAGCGGCGATCACTATCCTGCTCATTAATAGATTTGCAATGATTGGACTTTTATGGTATTTTATCGCAAATTGTACTGTCTAACAGTGTAGGCAGTGTTGAAAACCGTCTTTACTTAAAATTAAGTATTTGGTTATGCAGAAATTACGTCATAATTCCCCAAAGCAGTGGTTACTGTTGCATACCAGCTTTAAGGTTTTAAAAACTTGAAAAGGGGGGAAACTTGAAACACCGACAAAATTGGCTTTTTGTCCCTCGATGTTGCTTTATTATTGCCGCATACGTCAAGCTAGCAACGTGTATATATTCAGTTTATTTATAGTTTAATGATCGAAAACAAAGTTTATGTCTATTGCATCAGCAAAATGCTAAGTATTCCTTGGCTCCCTAGTGGTTGTTCTGTCTCCATCGTCAATTCATCATGAAGATTTAGAACCGCCAACAAAGGGTGGTGACGTAGTTCTCCCAGTTTGATGCATGGGAATCAAAGGATCCTGTCAATTAACCTTTTTATCTGATCAGGCAAAACAGGGTGATGGTAGAGGATTAAGTACAGAAATGTAATCACGTTTATAATATATAAACTGTCAGACGCATACATATTTCTAAACAACATACAATTATCAGTTCGAAAATATATGAAAGTTTGAACATTTGAAAGCTTATTTAAATATAATACTAATTTATATATAAGAATGGTGTACTATAGGCAGTTGTATTGAATTTCCGTATGCTAAATAATACTTATTAACTATTGTTTATAGCATATCAGAACAGAGTAAATCTATCTCATATTTATATCTATGGGCATAACTTATGAATTGTTAGAACTGTTCATGTTTTAAATTTCTATTATTGGCCGGAGGCCTTAAATTCGTTGAATAATCTATCTTGTATCTTGTCTGTCTTATATCTATTTCAAACCTATAAAAAGTGCCCAGTTCACAACGAAATAAAATACAAATTTCATCATGAAATGATGTTGTTGTTTTTTTTGTAGTTGTTTTGTTGTTGTTGTTTTGTGCTTTTTCAAAACCACATTTAACGGTAATTAAAAACAAGAACATTAATTGCCTCGATAAATTTTAATAATTGGAATTTTAATAAGGGTACAACAATGACGTATTATAAATTGTTCAGAGTTATATATAAATGACCATTGAAAAAAAGTCAGGTCAAGACGATATTACTGTATTCAATTAAAGAGCGATAATAAATAAAATGCTCCGTCTAAATATCTATATATTAATTGTTATTTGAAAAAACAGAATATAACAACTTGTATCTTTAGAAATATATGAAATGAACACTTCAAAATGACATTCACATACCAACAGAACCGACAGTATAGAGCCGCACCCTAACACGTTTCTTAAAAAAAAAAAAAAAAAAAAAAAATGAACTGCTAATTTCAGAACGACATAAAATCACATTTAAGAATGTCATACATTATCAAAATAAATATACATGTACACATTTTAGATGCAACTCTCAATATAACATTAAGACTCCAATAAAAAGAACAAAAAACAACAACAACCTATTGCACATGTTGGAATAAATAGTCTGTGAGTTTATGGATGGTGTGCATTCTGTTTAGCTTCCATGTCAAGCATATCTGATTGTCATCGCGCTAGACAGGCGCGTTTCTGCCATTACGCACTTTACGCACGTGCGTAACCTCCGTTCTAAAAATCGAAAATCTAAAAGAACCAAAAACACTTAGAAAGTCGATGCCGGACCCGGGTTAGGAATATTATATTTTATTTGCGTAGTTTCTATGTTATAAAATCTTATTGCCACACCAATCAAGTTGAAAAGGTTTAAAATGATTAAACTTATACACGTCAGGATTTTAGTGGTTCATATTTTTCGCCAAGTTCCTCGCATGTCCGCATTTTACCTGTTATTCATTTGAAAAAGACTTTATATATACAAAAGTATTACTACAAAGGTTATGTCCCTTGTTATTGTGCGTAACTTCAAACACGGCCCAGATACGCGCCTGGCGCTAGAAATCCATCTGACGCTTTCTTATTTATTTCAAAGTAAATTTGGACCCTTAGATTTTTACAAGTAAAAAAATCTCATAAGAAAATGAATCAACAAACAAAATATAAAATGATTAAATACAAATATATACATCGTCTTAGAATTTCTAATGATATAGTGGAAGTGGCCTTCAAGCAATTGTGGGCAGTAGATAAATCACAAAAGTTGGAAATGGATGACACATCAGTGTTTTGTCTTTTTTTAATGTTGTGTAGATTATAAACAGACTTATAAACCTTCCATTTTATTCTAAACGCTACCTGGTAGAAATACCTCGAAAAGTAAAGGTACGCCATCGTGTTATCTATTGTTTCAATTTTGCAAAGTTATTTCCCTTTAAATAAAAAAATGTTAAATCTGCTGGAGAAATTTTATAATAATAATAACAACATAATATTAATAGCTAGTAATAATAAAAATAATAATAATTTCATATTTAAAAATTACGTGTTCTGAACATTTTGCAATAGCATAAAATATTAGACAAATTAGTTTTTGTTTGCCCTGAATAACAAAAAATGACTGCTGTGTTAACTTCTCATGATTGTAATCTGAGACAAAAGTACAAAAATGGCGTAAATACGATAAGTTCACAAAAACGGGTCTTGGTATGGTTACATCAACAGAAATGCATAAGTTTTACACACTTTTTGCAGTCATTACTATGTTCATTGTATATTACAATATTTAAATAATTACAATTATGAAATATTCAAGTACTGTGCGTGCATGTAGTTTATTGTTTTTGTTTATTGACAAATAAATGTGCCTTAATATACCATTTGTTTACAATTTTTATATAATAATAAACACCATAAATTGGCATTATAATAATTTGTATTTTATACATAGCGCTAATTTATGTGATACGTCTGAATGAAAAACGAGATGCTGTGTAAGCCTCGTGACTAGTAAAGCTCTATTTCTAAATATAGATGCCCATGTATCTATCAAAGACAAGCTTCTATTAGAAAAGTAAAACAGCTGGATTACCAATAAAAGACGAAGTTGTAATCCCTGAAATATTTTAATCTGGTTGGTTCTCTGTAAGTTTCCGTAAACCGACGAGTATTGCCGAATGGACCAAAATTCTTGCCATGAATGAAATGACGTAATTGCCAACAGGTGCCCGATTACAAACGAGGCTGAATCAGTAATGTCAACATTGAAATCGCCGGTGGTTTCACTCTGTACATCATCCCAAATGTTTACAGCTAAGACAATATTTTCTATCTTTTCTTATTAATACAAACAATGGAAAATCAATGTTAATCAAGACATGGGCTTTGATATATTTTTAATTTCAGCGATTTGATAAAAAATCACACAGTTTTCGAAGCACAGTTGCCACTTTCACTTGTATTAAAGTTGGTTTGATAAAAAGATGGCTTCTAGCTCGGTGAGTCAGGAAAGCCTCGACATCACGGAAGATTACGAGCTGAATGCTCGCAGGAGTCGAATCCGCACGCTACGGGCACGAGGGGCACTCCCTCGAGCCGGTGACCGTGATTCAGAGGTGTCTGGAGATCGTGATAGTTGGGATATGAATGGGGACGAAGGGCCAGTCCCTAGTGTAGTGGGTGGAGTTATAGCTGACACTATTCATGACTCCCCAACCAGAACATCAGCAGCACAGAGAGCCAAGGATAAACGCTCCAGACCAAACCATCTACAGAAGGGCAAGCTGCCAAAAGATAAACGCAAATTGCGAGAGAAGAGGCGCAGTACTGGGGTGGTTCATCTTGCTTCCACCGAGGTATATATTTGCCATCACTATTCTCATGGTATCACTTATCTCGCGGTATTTTCGAAAAAGTTGTTAAGCCTTCTACTGCTCGAATAAAGTCAACAATTTTTATCTTTTTTACTTTACCTCTTCCAAGACTGGTTTTCCTGTGATGTCAACATTTGGTGCATCCACAATATTGCACTGGTAAGAGTCCTAATGCAAGGCAGTACATTTTATTGTGTAGACTGTCCTGAAGAGTACAAAATTTCCACTAAAGTGTTTCTCATGTTATGTTTTTGTTCTTAATAACAAACTGTTGACAATTTAATGACATTTCCAACTTGTTGACTTTTTATTGAAGAACTGTTACTTATTTACTGCTACGTAACCCTTATTATAATCGTGACGGATAGTGTCCCATCATTACCGTGAGAATAGCAATGACGTCATTTTATCAAATAAGACCACAGTCAGCATTTCTCACACCTGATTGCATGATAAGTGACAGACACTTTTGAACTGATACTGTGTTTATTATGAATATGGGATGATATAGTTGGTAAAAACACATTATACTACCAGGCAAGTCTTTACCTTGTATCACATTGTTGATACTACATTTAAGAACCTCGAGAATAGGGATAGCCAGGCTACCAACGTTTGAGTTTTAAAAATGCTTCATAGAAACCATTATAGTTATTATGGCGATGGCTCATTGGTTAAAAAAGACTACAGATAAATGATTGGGTAGAACTACTGCTGCTCAAGAGCTAAGTCAGCTGAAGACCTACCAAAATAAAAGGTCACACCTCAATGAGGTTTTCGAGCCCACTACTTAAATAAAAACAAGAATGTGTCTCTAACCAAACGCATACAGTCACTGTCCACAACCCGCAACATGTCATTATGTAGGACTGGAGATGTATGAACTCTGATATAGGAAGAAAGGTGGTGTTAGTATTGAACCCCTCACAGGGTTTTTTTTACCTTATATAGAAGGGGCCCTTGAAAGGCCCATTCCTCTTGGAAAATAAACCTAGTTTTTTTCCTTAAATGAAAATTCCCCTGCCATAAATTACAAAAATTGAATGAACTGGATTATGATAATCTAGTGGAGGATTCAAGAACAAAGACAATAGAAAGATGGCCTTGTCATAAACATACATGGTGTATGATAGCAAATAAGCAAGTTACATGAACATATTTTCCCTTTTCTTTAATAAAATACTTCACAGTTTTCCCCTTCTCAAAGGACCCAGGGTCCATCTCCTTTTTTAGAAGAAAAAAAAAACAGCCTCATATAAAGAACTTTTGAGAGCAAGTTCTGTGTTACCTTCTCAAGAACCCCAGTTTTGATACTATTCTCTCCTTTCTTCTATACCTTTGAGAGATGAGCATCTATGGTAAGTAATAACCTAACAGAGTATGACTCCCTGGATTATCTAGACACTTATGATAATTTGGTTTTTAAAACACATCACAAGTCCTGCAATTATAGGTGTAGAAAGCTCCAAACAAATGTGTGAGTAGAACCAGATGTGTACAGCAGGTCAACTGAACACTGACCAATTCACAGAAAAGTTTCCATCTTACCGAGATTTAATCATGCATACAGTGAGGGGCTGAAGATTAGAAGGGTTACATGTCGGATACACTACACACTGAGCCACATGTACCTCTTCAACACTTTTTATGTTACAGTCATATGTTATATCATGAGTGGAGCAGATATTTTACTCTGTGCTGGGACATCTTGCCAACACCTGAATCACAACAAATTTTAAAGATTAAGGCACAACTTGGCCCTTTACGATCCAAAGTACAATGTATATTTCTTTTTTTGCAGAGTACTGGTGATTCTCTGGACGATGACTTGGATGAAGAGAAAGTTCTTAGTGAAGCCAAGAGGAACACAGCATATAATGAAGTGATTGATGATGACAACCCGCAGACTCCCTCAGAGGTATGTATGCAGATTATGCTGCAATGTGCCTGCCATGATACAGTGAGTGCTCTCCCCTGAACTGTTACTTAGTATAACTTGGTGGTATTATGCCTAGTAGTCTCCATACTCTTGGACTTCCATGTTGTGATTTATCACAATTCTTAAAAATATTTTCTTTCCAAAATATTAGCCTCCTACTCTTGAGTATAGTATAACATTAACTCATTTAACAAGTTGTTTATTTTAACTGTCATCATGAAGTGCGTTTACTATGTAAGCGGGACAGTAAAATCAATTTTTTAAATTTACTAAATTTTTTGTCACAAAAACACATTATTCTTTCCTTGTCTGTTTTTATGTCTTGAGAGCTGCTAAATGCATTGATCACCTATTCTGTTGTGTTTTTTTCTGGTGAGAGCACTGTGCTTATGTTTTGTTCCAATTTGACATAATTTATTTGATATTTATTTTCTATCTACATTGGCAACAAAGCAATACTGGGTCTTAGCCCAATGTAAGTCCAGAAGTGGGCACTGGTACTTAGTCTATGCCATGGTTACGCCTCTCTGACTACTTGTTAGTTGATTGTATGAATGATATATCACATGTTCATGGCTTGAAAACACAGTAATGACAGCACTATATATTGCCAGCATTAGCAGACAGCCCAATGATTCATTTTAATACAAGTTCCTAGTATTGTTTTGTTGACTTTGCATGTCCTGCAATAAATTATTTAAATTTTCATTGTTTATTATATTTTTATTTCCTTTAAGTGATGCTGGTTTCTTTGGTTGCTTACAAATTATTTTATATCCCCCTTACACACTTAACTTGATGAGATCCAAGTAAAAAAGCCTTAAATCCCTTTAGGTCAGGTGCTGTCTGTTTTCTTCTTTCATTTTATTCAGATGTTTTACCAAATTGCAAGGATAAAACAAAATATTTAATATCGCCTTATATTTTTGTTATCTTATATTTTCAATAGTTGCACTTTTGTATATTCTTTCTGATAGTCGCAGTCCAAGGTTATGCGTCAGATCAACCAGTTTCAAATGTTGTCATTAGCAACAGGCCCCTCCCACAAACCCCCTGTGGTAAGAAAAAAAGGAAGAATTGTGGGTGGAGGAAGAACACTCATATCTGTTTTCATTGGCTCTATACTAAAAACTATGTTAATTTCATTGCTTATGTAGATATGTATGATTATTACACTATGCTTATGCTGTTATAGTAAACAACAAGTCTTATCTGAGTACTGATTCATAAATTTGTTGCAAAGGAAATAGAGTTTGAACATATTCTGTAAGGATCATATTTTTATTTCAAATTTCATTATGTGAAAGCACATCAGATAAGGCCTAAAATATTATTCAAGTATTTCCTTAAGTATTGAATATTTATGGTGTTGTCATCAAAATGAATTTGGGTTTACATTTAGTAAAATGAGTGAAACCATATGAAAGAAATGTGAGGAATCTTGGGCTTGCCATAGGCAACAAATACTGACCTTAGCCAAAATTAAATAGTGTTGGTACAAGTAAGAGCTTACATAATTCTAGGTCCTTCTACATTAATAATAATATCACATCTGCCTTATTGCTTAAATTGACCAATTGATGGCTATGGTAAAGAAAAACAACCTGTTTTCCTTGGACATACTATTTAGAGAGCATGATTCATCAGCTCATGGTCTTTTTGTTACATTAAGAAGTTTCAAAAAATGGAGAGATGGTAGAACAATGTTTTTAAGTACGTGTTTGACAATTTATGGGTATTTATAGACAGAAGTTTTGTTTTTAAATATTTATGAGTCCTTAAATATGTAGGTCCTGGATTTGGTTGTTTTTTTTTTGGATTAAAATGATCATTAAAATGAAAGTTTGTCAATGGTAAGAAACAAGCAATATTGAGTTCATTGCATAATGCCTTAAGCATGCTTATGATGCCTTTTTTTCTGCCTAATACACATATCCTAACACTTCACTGCATCACAGTCAGAACTGCAAGAATTTAATTTTCAAGCTTTTAAGAGCTCGTTGTTTATCAGGGCAAACCCCTTACCTGTCGAGGGCAGTTAGTTAATTGTCTCAGGGGATATCCGTTTTGCTGTATTGTATGCAAAATATTATTTGAGCTATTTTAGTAAATGTTAGAATTTATATTCTACTAATATATGTATATAATAATATTGCTAGTACTCCAGTAATGCTATTTTTACATGTAGTTACATTTTGAGGCCTATACATTTTGGACATTATTCAGCTAGAATAAAACCATTTTGCTATGTCTGTTTCAGTGCATGAAACTAAAGTTTAGATAAAATATGTTGCTTCTATAGATACAGTAAATGTAAGTCTAATAAACTTACCATCATGTTCTTGGTAGTTCTTTTTGGACCTGATGTAAAAATCTCCTGTATTGTATTAATGCCAATTTATTAAGAAAATTAATATTGAAACAAGTCATAATTCAGAGGAAAAACACATATTTAAAAAGAAGCAGCTAGGTTTTTGGCAAAAGACAATTTTCCCCACACAATCAGTGACGTGTTAGAACCACCGGCACATCGCAGGTCAACTGGAAGACCTTCTCACATTTAGTCATTCGCCTTGAAACGGATTCGAACCAACACGGTGAGAGGCTAAACAGTCAGTGGAGTTACAAGTTGTGACTCTACCAGTACGCCATTGGTGCCCCCCTCAAGGTTTAGTCAATATTGTGGCCCAAAAGGGGTTATACAACAGTCTGACCATCTGTCTGTATGCTATCCATCCCCTTTTTGTGTCTGGGCTATAACTTCCATAAACAACAGTACTTATGTCAAGCTTCATCATCTTCACATACACTTAAAAAATGTACCACATGTGTAATTTGCAAGTGTCATTGGTAAGGTCAAGGTCATTTTTAAGGTCATTGACATTACTTGTGTTTGTACTTTGCAGTGGACATGCCTTTCTCACTTTTCACTTTCTGATTTATTTTCACAGTCCAGGTCAGGTTGTGCTTATCTGTATTAGGATTAATATTTCTATCATTATCATAAACTTGCTTCTTTATAAGCTCTCCTTCTCATTTATCCCAAATTTTATGCTATAAAAAAAACAAAAAGCTAGAAATATATCAAAATGTTAAGCTGTTTACAGTGTATGTGGGGCTTTATTTTCGTTAAGTAACCTGAACAAATATGTTTCACTTTTTACATGCCATTGAATGCTATCTCTAATAATAATGCTAGTTTGTTCTTGTTTGTGCTGCATTTTTTGTTGTTGTTAAAGGTGGTATCGGACAGTTTGTCTATATCTTATATATGTAAGAATATCTGGCATATTTGTACATAATTACTGCAGAAAAAAAATCATAATTTAGTTTATGTTTTGACAATTTTTAACAGTATCTCATTTCTACAGCAATAAAACTCATTATTCAGCACTTAAATGTTCATTTTTTTCAAATCTATAAAAAAAGAACTGTTGGAATTCCTGGTAAAAATAGACATTGATGTCACAGCGGATGACGTTGATAAGCTAAAACAAAAGTGTCACTTGGTTTTCTTTGGTTTAAAAATAGCTATCTGTGCAGCGTGGCTCAGATATGAAATACATGATTGAAAAGACAATTGTGGCGTTATGATCCACTTTTCATGTGTAGGACATTTGATAAAAAGCATTTTGTGAGATCTGTTCAAACAACAATGGTTTTTTAATGTAAAATGAAAATATTTTTGGTCCAAACTATTGGATACCACCTTTAAAGGGTCTATTTATTGGCTGTAAAATATTTTCCCTGTGAGGTCTAAGGACTTTGATATAAACAACAAAAACATATTTACTTCTTTTTACAGGAAGATTCTGTGATAGTTTTCAGTAATAAACCAAAATGCTTTGCATTTATAAAATATTCATCCAAACTTGATAATTTTCAGTAATAAATTAAATGCTCTGCATTCATAAAATTGTCATCCAAACTTGATAATTTTCAGTAATAAATTAATTGCTTTGCATTTATATAATTTTGATAAAAACTTCTCAGATAATCATGTTTTGTAAGTGTTGGCTTTCCTTAAATATTCTGAATGTGACATCATAATGTTAGCTTTTATGATTTTGGGATTGGCAATTAGTGTGGATGTTTCATACAATTACCGCTAAGGTGTGCCATTGTCAGTATATAAATTCTTTAACTTACTACAATTGATTGCCATAACATTTTTTAAGTTAAATTAAGACACAATGCAACATATATATCTAATAGTTTTTCTGGTATATTAAGCTTGCGTGGCTTTATTTTACTTTGATTAATTTATCAATAATAAATACTTTTAGGACATATTTGTGCTTTAGGTTCGACCCTTTACTTTGAAATTATCTTCAAAAATATTTGTAGTTTATTATGTTTGTGTATCTTTTTATAATATTAACTTATTACACTTATTATACCTAACAAATTGACACGAGAGTGGCATTGTGACATTTGTTAAAAATGTTTCATGTATGCTCTTGTTGAATTGTGATTTTTACATAAAATGTGCTGTTTACATTTTATTTCTCTTACATTCAACTGATGCATTCGACCATATACATTTCTTTGCTTTTTGTTTTATTTTGATTTCTTTCTAAATGAAATTCACATTTAATGATTCCTAATTCTTTGACATTAAGGTATGTTCTATTGTATTTCAGGGATCAAAGGTATTTGTTGGAAGACGTAACAAAAGGTAAGATATGCTTAACAATAATTGATTGCATATCACTTTAAATATCTTTTGATTAAAATACCATGAATTCAAACTATGCAATACAATGCAATTTATCAATAATTTAAATATTTATAATGATGTTGATGAGAAACCTGTAGTGCACATTTGTATTATAGGTTTGGTGTAAGGTTATTCAATAAAATCATATTTCCTTAGGGGGGCATTGACATAACTTTATAGTCCCTCACCATGTGTGATCGAGTCCCGGTCGTAGCTAGAACTTTCATGTGAGGAGGTTTTCCCGCTAATCTGTGATGCACCAGTAGTTCTCCCAGACATAAGTCTGGGGTCTTCCTCTAACAATAATTTATTAGCTGGATCTCACCATTATGGCCATAATTTTGTGGGTGAGATATAACAAAAACAAACTTATTTCACAATTTTTTTTGTGTCCTTGCAGTCCATCAGACCTTGAAGCCGACCTTGAGGACAACCAGGATTATGACAGTGCTGTCAGCCAATCAGATACCAACCTCACTCTCATTGACCATCCAGCAGCTTACAATGATCCAGCGCCACCTGTGCCCCCACAGACTTACAACCGTACAAAATTCAGCTCAGATATGAACCAGTCTTTCAAACCTATTGTAGTTCCGCAGGATACGAAACCTTCTAGTGTTGTGTCAGCTTCTAGCAGACAATTTTCGCCAGTGCTTTCTCATCTCCCTTCCAAAGACTCTGATCAAGAACAGTTCAAGTATACTAGTCAGCCGAGACCATCAGGTTCTACTGGTCAGACAAGCAATGTCCCACGGGAAACGGTGCGACCTGTTCCTAGTGTGCTCGCACGCTACCAAGTGCAAGAGAAGCCGGGAGATTATCATGGTTACCGGTCACAGATCCGTGATCGGGATGTGGCTGGGGTAAGAGGGCCCATAGGGAGTACTTTCACGTCCTCTCTAATGAACAAAGAAAACAAGGATGAAGTTGGAAATTCACGAAAAGTGGAAAAGGTTGGTTTTCAGGCAGTACCGGTGTATTATATTTATACTTAAATTTGGAATAGAATTTGCCGGCTCTTCCACACATGGAAGCTGTAATCTTGGTTCTTATATATAAGCTGGGTTAAATCCCTTGTTTTATTATATTTAAAAAATATTTCTAATGGCACTAAGTTATGTAAAAACCACATTTGAGATTTGTAAAAAAAATGTTAATGTAAATCCCATTCAGTGATCAATCTTTATTTATTTTATCAAACTGGTTGATGATGAATGTAAATTTTGGGTTCTAGATATATGAGAAAGGAGGTTCAGATGCGGTGCTAGAAGATGTCTAAAAATGCCACTGTCTTGGTTGTCTTGTTAATCCTATAGTAAACTTCTTTGTATGTTATGGAGTTTTGACTTGATGCCGAGATATCGAGACATCAATAATCAAGAAGAGGTGTTGCATCATTTTCAGAGTTCATGACCTGCTGTCACATTGGCTGAAGTTTTCAGTTTTCGGTTAAGTTTAAAAAAATTTAGATGGGGGATGGATAAAATCCCTTCATTTCATCTTAGCAGAATCTTAACAAAATCCCTGTATGAAAATTTTCCAAGGCAAACAATGATCAATTTGCTTTTCTTTTAGGACTTGGAACGAGAAAGGGATGAAAATCGGCGATTGCAGAAGGTTTTAGAGGAGAAGGACAAACGGATAGCAGAGTTAGAACGACAGGTGGCCATGTTGAATCGGGTAAGTGTATTTTTTGCTTTTTTTATTTATAAAATTGACATATTCTGTCTGATTGTTTGTGGCCTGATGGTGGCCGATTTTGACATAATGACCCTCAGCTATTACATTTATATCAGGGCTTTTTTAGATATGAGGCAAGAAGCTTTGGGTGAAAATTAACTGTAGTTTCAGGGAGATGAAAGAAAAATATTTTGTGCTAAGTATAAGAATTAGAGGTGGTATCCAATAGATATTCATTTCTACATAAACTCACACAGTAGTCTAAGCAAAGATAATTTTAAATACTACCTTAATTGGAAAAAGTTTAAATCATGAAAAATGGCTCTAACTGCCTATTAATTAAAAAACTTTAAAATCAGATTTCTGCTAAAAATAGATACTGGCATCGCAGAGAAATACCCAGATGATGATATAACGTGATCTCAGATGTCTCGTAGTTTTCTTAGGTTAAAAAAAAGCTAACTGTGCAGCATGGCCTGGATAGGAAATACATGTTTGTCATGACGAGTTTCACATTTAGATGTAAGACATCATTAAGCAGCATTTCGTGGGATCTTTTCATGCAACAATAATTTATATGGCTGTTTGAGAGAAAAAGATAGGGACCCAACTGATGCATACCACCTTTGATAAGTAAGTTGTATTCTCTTAAGAACACTTCAAGGCGAAGGGTTCATCTTCTCCAAACTCAGTTAATGCAAGCACATGCTTAATTCTGGGAGGATCTCTAATTACCATATTTTCTCACTTATAAGATGGGAAATTTTCCTCAAAATTTCATGTTCAATGTTTGGGGCTAGTCTTTTAGGGTGGTCTAGTGACCTGGCAAAAAGTTTTCTCATTGTTTTGTGGCAAAAAAATACCACATAAACTTGTAAGCGGTTATGCATTGACCCGACATGCCGTCATTATCAACCGCCGATAATTTACCTTAATATGCCTTTGAAGTCTGTTGGTCAATGATTAAGTGTCTCACATACATTTCCCTTTATTCTGCATGAAACATGGCTTATTATCCATTTGTAAACACTGAAACAAACATTCAACTTCAGTCTGCCAGATACACCAAGCTGTAATTTACTTGGTGTTTCTGTGTAGACTTCCATCATTACACAGGTCAAGTTGACTGACTCTGAGATAAGCCGTTGTCAAGGTGATATTAATTGGAGCAGTTTGACAGTGATTGTGTGAGTGAGGGTTTTTTATAAGCAGCTGTTAATTACAATTTGCCATGAAATTATTGATTGGCAGCATGTACATAAAGACAGTGCACTGTTCATGTACTGTTATCATGTACTGTCATGCCAGACTTGGTGACATATATCAAAGAAATTAACGTAATGCCTCCACGCACTACAGGATGTTCATGCAGCTGAGACAAGATACATCCCGCAATGTCTGCAAATTACAGTCATTTTTTACCAGTTAACCCTTTTGTTGAGGACAGTATGACTGATTGACGCTCCTATTCATTTTTCACCTTCGTCTTATAAGAGGGTCGAAGCAGAAGCCTGGCAATTTCCCAGGTGAAGTAGGGGGCCCAGTCTTATAAGCGAATAGTCAAAGTGAGAAAATACAGTAAATCACAGAGGTGCTCATCTGTTAGCTGCCCTCATTATATTTGAATAAAAAAGCCCTGACTATGAACATGCATAAACCTTATAAGGAAAGAGACATTATATGCTTCAAAGCACCTATGTTAGCTGTTCTCCAGCTGTTTTCCAGCTTCTTTGTAGCTGTTTTCTAGCCATTTTCCAGCTGTTTCTTTACGTTGTTAGTGATTTGTTGATTTCCATAGAACAGTAGTAATGACTTGGTGACATGCTTGTGGTGCTGTCCAATAATGCTTTTAGTAGGCAAATGCAACCTTCATATTTTCTATTTACCTCAAGTTCATTTCTTTGTCATTTCTTGACTCACAAATATTTTGAATGTTATTCATACATCTTTTTGAATTGCAATTACTTCTCCTACATTGTTATTAAGCTGCATTTTGTACTTGTAAGCTATTAGTAAAATTTTTGCATTCACTTGTGGTTCCAAATTTTCTGCATTTTGTTCACCATGGGTTGGAAAAACCTGGTTTGCTTGACTAACAGCCAGTGGTACATGTATATGTATCAATCTTTCACTATTTTTTTCTGTCTGAGATAAATCGCAGCTGCACAAATTTGGATATTTATTGGCAGACAACTGTTTTGATAGAACCTCTGATGCACTACAGGTCAGCTAGAAAACATCCCCACTTTTTTTCTGACTGGGATTTGAAACCCTCACCGTGAGGGACCAAGGTATCACAAAAGTTGCAAGTCAGAGACTATGTATTATGCCATTGGCGCCTCCTATAATTAATTTAGTTGTATGCATCTTTACTTTTATTAAAGGACATTTAAGGTAAAACACACTGACATCCCCTGTGGGTACAGTTAGTTGACCATTGTTATGTAAAAGTATTTTGTTGGAAGAAAAAAAATGTTACATATACCAAAAATTTTAGAAAAATCAAGATACATTTCCTAATATTCATAATTTTAAAAAAGGATCGCAATTATTCATGTTTGATATTTGTCAAATTTACTATTTATAATTAATGAAATTAAAACAAAGGAATTATATTTATTTTACCTTTAATCATATAAAAATGCACATAGTTGCACATGGTTGTGTTTTACATAAAGCATGTTAACTTCTTTTTTATCGGCATGGAAAAACTGCACTTAGAATCTTTGCTGTCTGTTTTAAGTCTGTTTAACTGCCACAGCAACATCATTATACTGTTACTTCTTTTCCTGAAGATAAAATGTATATTTACTGTTGTAATTATTTGAAAACACTTTTTTCAAAATCTTACAATAGTCATGCATCTTAATGAAATACCACAATTTATATAACAATGATTTTGCAAATATTAATTTTAGCGTAAATTGTTGTCTGATAACACCATAACTGAATTAAAAAGAGAAATGAATTAATTCATTAATACGTAATTGGTAAATGCTTATAGTCACTTTCATTATTGTTCTTTAATACAATCCTTGTCATGAAACATGACTTAAGATAATTTAAAGACTATCAGAAATCGTGCAAATTGTCCTTGAAATTCTAGCTATAATACATGTTTCTCAATTTTATTAATTAGTTTCCAATGCTTACATTCTCACAATAGTGAAATAGTTGTTTTTGGATAACTAGTGTCATTTAAAGTTAACTGTGACTTAAATGTTTGAATCATTCTTGGATTGTACAGAGGAAGTAAAAAATAATGTATATAAAGTATGTGGATAGATATAAAGGAATAATTTTAATAGGGTAGGTAACTCTAAAATTAAGTTAGGCAAAGTAATGCCCCTTTTTTACTTAGAATTTTCTGTGTATTAGTTACGGTTACTAACAGCTAATATTATATCATCCAGCTATGAGAAAAGAAGAGCGTGCTGTCTATGAAAGTTCTTATTTAGTTAAGTTTAATTTTATTATACCCCCACCACAAAATGTGTGGGGGGCTATAATGGATTCGCTTAGTCCGTCCGTCTGTACGTCCGTCTCCATTATCGTGTCTGCTCTATAAATCCTATACCAATTGAAGGATTTTCTTCAAACTTGGCTGAAATGTTCACCTCAGCAAGGGGATGTGCAGAACCCATGTTGCTCTTGTGTCAGCTCAAGGTCAAGGTCACAATTAAAGGTCAAATATCAAACAATCAAATATTAGACATTATGTCGTGTCCGCTCTGTAAGTCCTACACTAATTGAAAGATTTTCTTTAATCTTGGCTCAAATGTTCACCTCAACAAGGGGATGTGCAGAACCCATGTTATTCTTTTGCCATCTTAAGGTCAAGGTCACATTTGAAGGTCAAAAATTGACTTAGAAAATATTCTTAAAGTTTAACATGTATTTGAATATTTCTGAAACTAGAAAAAGTATTTGCTTGAAACTTAAAATTTATATGAAGTGTCACAATTAGGATATGCAGGTCAAGTTTCATAAGCTTTACTCAAATGTTCAACTCAACAAGGTTATGTGCAGAACCCATGTTACCTTTGTGCCGGCTTAAGGTCAATGTCACACTTGAAGATCAAAATTGACTTAGAAGATGTTCTTAAATTTTAACATGTACTTGAATATTTCTGAAATTAGCACAGGTATTTGCTTGAAACTTAAAAGATATATGACGTATCACAAGTAAGATATGCAGATCAAGTTTCATAATTACATTTTGACAAAGTTATGCCCCTTTTTAAGTCTTTTAATTTACTTACAATTAATACTAGACAATATGTCGTGTCTGCCCTATGAATTCTATACTAATGTAAGGATTTTCTTCAAACTATACTCAAATGTTCACCCCAACTGGGCAATGTGCAGAACCCATCTTACTCTTGTACCAGCTTTGTCAAGGACATTGGTGGGAGTATGAATCGCATTCAGCGATCGTTCTAGTTTTTATCTGAAAAAAAATCAGGGAGAGAGGGTGGTGCATGCCCCAGGACCCAGCGCCCTAATAATTGTTCGTAACTTAAACAGCACAGATAAGCATCTGCATGGAAACTACTTGCAGCGGATTGGGGATCCTACTCATGATTTTGATCTTATATGTTATTACAGCATCATTTAACCCTAGCTTAATGTCCTTTATTGTTAGACTGTTCTGACTGCTTAGCCTCTCAACTTGATGGGTTTGAGTCCCATTCGGGGCAAAGGCCTTAATATGGGAAGGTTCTACTCAGACATTTGTTGGCAGTCTTTCTCTACCAATATAGCTGGAATGTCACTATTATGTCCATAATTGGTTGCTGCGATGTATTTCTAAAAGCAAAACAAACCTATGTTAGTTAATTTTATCACCTTTATATACATTTTAATCACTTGTTTAAGTTTATTTATTTATTTAATTACAGTTTGCAATTTAAAATATTTGAAATCATGAAACTTTTCCCAAAACATTGTCAGTTGTACATGGCGAGAAAGGCATTGTAAATGATACATTTTTAAAACTTTGTCTCCCCCTACACAACTGTAAATATTTCTGTTTAGTTTTCCATAAGTCCGAGGAGATAGGTATAGTAAAGAACAAGCATGTTATTGTCAGTTATATATTGTTGTTGTTTTTTGGCGATTTTTCTTTTTACAAGTCTGTAAGACCACGGGCGGATCTGGAAAAATTCTGGTTGGGTGGTGGTGGTATGAATCAAGATCTATTCAACTTTATGGCAGTAAATACTAGATATATTTATACACAGTAAGGGACCCTAACTTCGAACCTATAGCAGTCAACAGACAAAATCTGCTTTAGAAGCTTATTATTATTTAAGCTTACATGTATGTGTTTTAACTACTCTTTTATTCCTCCTCCCCCCTCCACCCCAATTGGATTCATCCCTGCATAAGACTTGTTATTCTGTATTCTGTTATAATTTTGTTTAACTGAAATTCAGTGATGAAAACAACATTGTAGACCAATTAAATGTTCAGAAAAAGAAAAAGATATAGATGCAATAATGATAAATTAGATGATAAATTAGATTTTATTACTTAAAATATGTAATGCATGAATGGTTTATACATTTTCCTTGTTATTAAAATGTATTATAAATATTCTTAGCTTCTTGGTCAGAAAACATTTAAAACTCTATCTCTACTGAAGGATAATTCTTAATAGGGGGAAAAAACCTCTTCATTTTCTAGAATACGTTTCTTCTGTCTGATTTTCTACGTACACTTTGTAAAGCAAGTAAAGAGTATAATATAAGTATATCTTCAATACATGAAAGATACAGACTAAATGGTAACAATTGTGATAATTTCCACTGTAGTGTGTACATTTGGTTTCGTTCCGTAAAGCATGAATACATAAAATACTGATCCATATGCTTTTATCTATTATGTTTTTATTTGTTGTTTTTTTTAAGATGAAAAATAGCAATGACTCAGTCGGTGTCAGTATAATGGACCGACCGGGTTTAGTCCCTGGACACCTCATAAGTGCCCCTGTGCTATAATGATAGAAATGTTGCTGCACAGGTATCGGCCAAAAAGTCCGGCAATCCCAATCCCAGTCCCTTTCATTCAATCCTGTCTTAAATAAAGGGACTTTACTCTAACTTACTATATAACTACATTTTTACTTCCCTTGTGGGTTGGTATATTTTATCATATAGATACTTCAAAAAAATTAAGATTTGTCCACTTTTTAAACTTTTGAAAGACACCTTCAGACTGAATCATTGTGCATTAAATGTAATCTTATTGATGGAGATAAGAATGTATTAAAAAGGATGAGCATTTTGTTTAAATAAGCAAAGTGAAAATAACATTCATTATATTTCTAATATAAAGTATATCAATATACCTTTGGTCAATATAAATTCCCACAAGGGAGATAACAATAACATTTATTTCATGTCAAAAAATGGGGGAACCCAATCCAAACCCATCCACAATGACTTTTCAATCTGTTAACACTGTTTAGTAATTTTTTTTTATAAAAAAAACAATTGTATTAAAGGTGGTATCCAACAGTTTGCCTTTGTCAGAATCTTGTAACAATATTTTTTCACTGGGATTGAGGCATAATTTCTGTGCTTTAGTCTAAGTAAAGACGATTTTAACACTTCGTAAATTGTTAGACAGTACATATTGCAACAAAAAAAATCACACTAATTCTTCATTCTTTCCAAGTCTATAAATAAGCATAAAAGTAATCTCTCTTAAATTAGATATCGATGTCAGAGCGGACTACTTAGATGGCAATATGACCTGATCTCAAAAGTAGGGTTGTCATGTGCTTTTCATTAGTATAAAAATAGCCACCTTATCTCTGCAGCATGGCTACAATCACTATTTAGTTATTTTAGAAAAAAAAACGTTGGTCCAAACTGTTGGATACAATCTTTAAAGTTAAAACGAAACATTTAAAGTCACCCAAACCATGAGGGACATGATGAAAGCTTTAGGGGGAAATATCTTTAAGTTAAAATATATCAGTAGTATTAAAATGTATTATATACAGTCAACTCTCGTTATCTCAAAATCGGTTATCTCAAATTTCCGGTTATGTCAAACTGTTTTCTACGTTCCCGTTTTTTTCCCTATAGTTTCTATATAGTTCGACTCCGCTTAACTCAAATTCGGATATGTCAAATTATCGGATATCTCAAACTAAATTATTTGTCCACACACGTATAAAACTGTTGAAATCAGTTGGTCTATCTCAAACTTCAAATTGCTATAAGATGCAAAACGGCAACAATAGTGATTTTCACACCTACCGTGAAACTCGCGAAGATTTGGGCGCGAGTTTTATCGCCAATTATCGGCAATCAGGATTTCACATTATTTAGAGAAGAGGTTAATCGATTATTATTTAATTAGCTGATTTAATGAACAACAATTTCGTTAATCTATTAACGCTGATTAAAGTGTTTCAGTTTGTACTTGTTGTTGTAAAAGTTTTTGAGAACTTGCAGGTATCAGCTTTAGGTATACAAAATTAGGCCATGCACTTACGACGACGCAACAACCTACAATAAAAAGAAGAATATTAAATTACATTGTAAAATATCTAATAACACTTTAAACATGCAAAACCACACAAACTTGCAGAAACTTAGTGTACAGTGGCAGATATAACAAGGAATTTCAGTCATTACCAGTCATCGTTTAGCAGGTAAGATTTTTAAGATTTACACAAACTATCCTTAAATTCGGATAACTCAAACTTCAGATATCTCAAACTATTTTCTACGGTCCCTTGAAATTTGAGAAAACGAGAGTTGACTGTATAAATATAATGTTACTGGCCATGATGCAACTGTCATCAAGACAGTTCAGTAATTTTTTAAGTAAAATCCAAGTTAAATGGTTCCTTATGTTGAACAGTTTTTCTGTAAGAGTTGTCTGAACCTGGGTATCACCACTACTAGCTTATAAAAAAAATAGGTCTTCAACTAAAAAAAATTGTTGACATGGAAACACATATATACTACTTTATCTTTACTTTTAAGTTAACAAAATTAAATATTGAACTATTAAAGTCAATATTTTGTTGATAAAAAAGTGGAACTTTTATAAAGACTTTCTCATTGAACTGCCCGTTGGCCTTGACCTTTATTGTTACAGGTCTTCTTCTAAAAAACCATCAAAGATATTCACTTCAAAGTTAAAATACCAATTTTTATAGGGTAGGTAACTCCGGGGACACGATAAAATCTGAATGTATGTGCTGACCCTAAAATAAACCAGTTATCAGTCAAATTAAGTTTGGCACAGTTATGCCCTATTTTTACTTAAAATTTTCTGTGTATTAGTTACGAATACTAACAGCTTGTATTATATCATTCAGCACTGAGAAAAGAAGAGTGTGCTGTCTATGAATGTTCTTATTTAGTTTAGTTTAATTTTATTTTTGTCTGAAAAAAAATCATGCCAGATTTCAGCAAAGTTTATAAATGCCTTCATGTACATGGTTTGCATAAAAAATATTAAAGGGCAATTATTTTATCTATCTTTTTCAAAATGCAAAAAGCAAACAGCTTTTTACTTTGCTTTTTAAAAAAATGTATTTTCTTATTATAAAAAATCAACTTAAAAAACCTTTTTCCATTCAGTTGTGCCACTTTGAAGACATTTTTTACCAATTTATGCTAGGGACATGTCTTGGTTTTTATCCACCAAGGAAAGCTAGAAGTTGTTACACTAAGCAAATAGACAAGCTGGGAGCACTAGTATAATCAGTGTTATCGCTCTGTTCTAAGTCAGCAACATTCCCTACTTTTTCACACACTTTACAGTCAGTTTTCCATATTGGCAAATAACATCGTCAACTGACCACCATCTCTGTATAATTGAAATACTGTTAATGGGATTGATAAATTCAACAAACAATTTAACAATGTATAAAAATGTGCACAGTAAGTTTCTAATTACCATCTCATTATATGCATTTATGAATAAACATGATCACTGAATATTCATAGTCTCATGTTAATAATATTTCAGGACCTAGACGACTGTGAGGATGAGAATAAGAAGCTTCAGATTGAGAATCGCGCCCTGATCCAGGCAGTCGGCCAGCTGAGCACTACTGCTACAGACGTCTAGGAACTTGCACCAGCATCAGTCTTAAAATCATTACAACCGCTGTTAGAATCATTAATTGTGTGTTAACCCCTTCAATGCACTGTGAAGAATGCTGCTTGGAGTAGCCAGTGATTCCTGCATGCATATATCCAGTGTTTGGCTCAGATTTTTTGCAGAGTAGGTTTTTTTAGCTAAGAAATATAACTCTCACAATCTTTATTAAATCTATATATTGTGGAGTTGTCATGCTTGCTATGAAGTTACATGGAAAGGTGGACCAATCGCATATCTTTAATTCTTGATCGCAATAATTGGTGCTAGTGCCATAAGTATGTAACTTGATTTTCATTTAATGATATACTATAACTCTATGATGATTTCTAATGGTGATTTATTTGATTTGAGACAATAAGAGAGAATGAATTGATAAGTCTACACATTCTTCTGGTATTATTAGTAATCCATTACATAATAATGCAACAGAAATTGTCAGAGGCAACATAAAAAAAATGACGATTGCAATTTTTTTATATTCTCTTTTTTTAAACTTTTTGTTCTAAAGCCCTCTGGATACATTGCCATTGGTATAAATAGTATAAAGAATCCAAGGAAATAATGTTTATTTACTACAAGAAGAGACGGGAAGGGTGGGGGCGTACGGGGGTGGAGGGAGGGGAAAGATTTTGACTGTAGGGTTTCAAAGTAGTATCCTGCTTAGATTCTGCAGCCTATAGATAGCACATATGCTGCAGTGAAGGGGTTAAAGCAGTCTAGCCACTGTTGATCTTTTTTTCAATATAAAAACAGCTTTCTTGACATCTGTCACACATTTTATATAGCCTTGCTAAACTCATTTACCATATTGTTCTCTATTTTGTTTATTAATTTTTAGGTTCTGTGCTTTGTACTAGTGTCCAAGGTTGTAAAATGTTGAGCTCGCGTCTGATATCGATCTCGGGCATCTGATTGATCATATTTTTTGATATAGCTTAAAATCTGACCAATCAGATGCTTGAGGGTGATTTTTGATTGGTTGAAGATTAAATTAAATTTAAAAACTGATTAATCACATACTTGAGAATGATCTTAGATGCAACCTCACTTGTTTGTTACCTAGACCATCAGAACACTAATCCCTCTTTGTCTTGTATCGGATATATCATTAAAGAAATATGACCTGGCATACACAAATTACATACATAAACAACAGAACAATTTATACAGATTTAAAAAATTCAAAATTTTGAATACTTTTGTTGAGAGACACTCAACAATAGTGGAATAACTTTTATTAGAAATATGTTTTATGTTATAAAGATTTCATCTTACTTTTTATTCTTTATTTTAGATTAGCTAATAACTATAGTCAAACAACAGTTATATCTAGCATGAATTATGTTTTTCGGTGTTTGATTTCAAAATTTCAACATGTTACTTGGAAATGAAGATGTGGATTCCTTATATGCCATCACTATGTTGAATAATCACCTTGATGTACACATGCAATTGTCTTCATCGGAACAACATGTCATTGCCTTTGAGTAAAAGGAGTCCACAGCTTTTATAATGCTTTGAAAAAAGGGGCATGTCACTTCTCTTTGTCAGGATATTCTAAAATCTGGAGTATATTCAAAATCAAGTTCATGCATATATCTGAAAGTAATGTATTTTCTGATGTAAGAGAATTGTTTGAGGGTTCGTGTTTGCCGATCTACCAGGTCTATTAACTGTGTTGTCAACACTCCTTTGTTCCTCTTGCTGCATTTTCATTTTAGAGGTCAAGAAATGATTTGATAAATTCACCAAATTATAATCTTTCTACCCCTTGTTCAGATGGTTACATTCCAGGTGGGGTGGAAACATTCGTGCATGAAAATGTCTTTTTGGTGACTTGAAACATTGATCTTTCCTAACTTCACCCTCACTGTTACTAGTTCTAAAATCGTATAAGTGTAATTTATATTAAACAACTGGATAAATATGTCTGTGCTCTGGAGGGTTGGGAGTCGTTTATTTATTCATGCTCAGTTAAATGCTGCATTTTATAGCCAAAATTTAATCTAACTTAAACAGGCTGGGACACATTTCTGTTACAAAACTTTAAAAGTTCTGCTGCAAAATTTTAACTGTGACTCTCTTTCGTTTCATATCAAGTCATGAAAATATGTAGCACTACTTTTTGTCATTCTGGAAATGGGAAATTGTAAGGTCGGTAGCTGCCTGTTTGAAGCAGTAACTCTATATTATTGGTCGTATTTACATGTACCTTTGTTTATGTCAAAATGAAGACTTATCGATTGCACGGTTTTTAGTGTTTCCAGCAGATAAAAAAGAAGTTAAGAAGTTGGAGAATAAAGAAATGAAAAAATGGAAATGATATTTAAAAAGTATAGAAAGATAAAAGGAACAAGTGAACAGGAAAAAGTAACAAAATAAATAACAGCACCACAGTGAATATAAAAATTGGGACCATTGTTATAACCTTTTTTATTTTGATTTACTGCAATGCCATTGGTCAGAAAGATTCTAATCCCCACCCCTTTCCCGATGCCACTGCAGCATGAGACTTTGGCCACGCACTTCACTCACCCCTTCACCCTCCCCCAACCCTGTGGTGGGACTTCTTTAACTTAATCACTCAAGTAACATTATTGTGGTACATTTATCATGTAATTTTAATGTTTGTGGACACAGTTGCTTAGTAAACATAACAGTGACATCTATTATACATATTGTTTTACATAACAAAGATCTGCAGATATTTAGAGTTTTTTTTTATTTGTTACAATGGGGGGACATTGGTGAAATGGAAATTGTCTCCCATGTTAGTTAATATCCGAGGTATTCCAAACAGTCGGTAGGTCCTTTTAGTTGGAATTACTGGACTTAATTCCCCGTTCTTTTGTAGATATTGCAATTACAAAAAGTGAAATATTTACTTTTGCATAAACATAAGCTTAAAATCAATTTAAATACTATTAGAGATATGTTATTTAAAAATGAAAATGGATAGATGGTGATTGTGTTTTATAAGAAAGGCAGAAAAGTCAACATTCTCTCCAAAGAGTACAAGCATAAAAACCGAGTAAAACAAATGAAAGAACCTACTTGCAGTTAGGAATTATTCAGGGGAGACTATTCATTAATGCCACATTGTATTAAATAACAATGATGAAACTTCTGTTATTAAACTTGAATATTATCACTTTAATGTTCCAATATCATGATTCATATAATACATAAACCTAGTATTGAGAAATTAACTTACACAATATTCTTAATATACTTTGATATATTTGCATATGTTTTTTATTAATTTTATGAAGAATTTATTAATTTACATTTGTCTTTCCACTTAACAAAATCAAAGATAATATGTGTTTTTTTATATCATATTTTATTAATGTCTTTTCTGATTTTGATGAATGTTATATAATTTTTTAAGTGCATAATTATTATATTCATGCTTATTATATTTATGATTTTGCAAACGTTGAAAATGAACTCAACCTTTTTTCACTATTTAGGGAAAAAAGGACAGGTACTTGTTCTTTTAGGAATTTTTTGATCCTGAAGGCAATCAAAAAAAGCATATCAAGAGTTGTTTTGTGCTGAAATTTATTTTTAAGGATCATATACAATTAGTGCTTTGTGATAATTTTTGCCCATTCTAGCTTTAAGGTCAATAGTTTTATGCCATTTCCTGAATTGTGTACACATCTTGCACATGTACATTTCTGTAAGACAGCATACATTTACAGTGTTATTGAGCAGTTTTTCAGTGTTTGAATATTATTGTTCACTTTTTGAGGTTTACTGTTCAGTAGTGTGTCTGAGGTACTTTTACTTATTGTTGAAATGCTAAGTCACTAAGCTTAACCATAGTGAGCAGTGTTCAGGGTCCATAGTAATGGAATGTTAAAATTCTTGGACTATTCTCAAACATCTAATAAGTCCAAAAGCTTATGTTTGTCCAGCCAGATGGTTAGAAATTGTCCCAGTCTCGCACTCTATCAAAGTTTTATAAAATCTTGCTGAGATTTTAGAAAAAAATCAATTTGAATCTGAGTCAACTCCTAAGCATCTGATTGGTTGGATCAGATATGCTCTGAGTCAACTCCTAAGCCTGTGATTGGTTCAATTTGAATCAATATAAAACATAACCAATCAGATGTGCTCTGAGTCAACTCCTGAGCATGTGATTGATTCTATTTGAATCAATTAAAAATAACCAATCAGATGTGCACTGAGTCACCTCCTGAGCATGTGATTGGCTTAATTTGAATCAATATAAAACATTACCAATCAGATATGCCCTGAGTTCCATCCTAAGCACATGATTGGTTGGATTTGAATCAATTTAAAACAGAAGCAATTAGATAGGCTAGAGTCTAAGTCAAATGTTGAACAACTGGATCTTTTTAAAATCGGACCTTAAAATCGTGACTTATTACTCGTAGATATGTTTGAGTCAAGTCAACTCTTGAGGATCTGATTGGCTAGAATTAAATAAAATTTTAAAATCTTTCCAATCAGAAAATGTCGTCAGACATAAGCTTGATTGAAGTCAATTTTATAACCACAGGAACCCACATTTAACAGATAATTTCAGTTGCCTTGTGACATTCCTACAGGAAAATGGCTAGAATTAATAAAACTGAAGTCCTTATTAATTTAAGCCATCAAAACAAAGCAGTGGGCTGACAATAGGAGAATGGGGTATATTTGTAAAAGGGAAATTGTCTCCCTTGTTAGTTAATATCCAAAGTATTCAAAACAGTAGATAGGTCCTTTTAAGTTGGAATGCTTGGACATTATCGCTTGATTTTTTGTAGATATTGCAATGACAAACAGTGAAATATATTGTTATTTATAGAAGTAAATGGAAGTGTTTGTTGATAATGGTTAACCTAGGTTTCACAAGAAAGGCAAAAAAGTCAACATACACTCCAAAGAGCACAAACATAAAAACTGAGTAAAACAAATGAAAGGACCTTGCTTTTAGGGATTATTCAGGGGAGACAATTCATCAATGTCTCATTGATTGGGACCTGAGTTATGCATAAGAATCTGTGTTGTGTTAGTACCACAACAATGTGCTTGTTGTTTATGTTAATAACATTCCACTTGAAATATTGTGTTCAGAAAAGTACATTTTGCCATATGTTCCGTAGCAAGTACGGTAATCAATAATTTTACTAGAACAACAATGTATCAGGACATTCCAGTTAAAATTCTGTGTTCAGAAAAGTACATTTCGCCATACCGTATGTTCTGTAGCAAGTAATACATAATTTTAATAAAACAGAAATTGTGACTGCAGTTTTTGTATCAAACATTCCAGTTGATTTTTTGTGTTCAGAAAATGGAAAATTGCCATAAATTACAAGTTTTCTTTCTATAATTAGTTTGAGTCCCATTTGTGTTCTACTTTGTGTTATTTTTTTTTTAGCATTTTTGATGACAGCATACACCACAGTGTTATGTGTATCATTTAATGTTAATTCTTCCAGATAACTAGTGACAATTCCAAGGTTATCTTTATATTCTCAATAATTCTTTAAAATTTTGTAGTCACATATCGGAAGGGTTTTAATATAAAGATAGGTAGGATTGTTTAAATGAGTATATCAGCCACTTAAGAATGGTAGTCCGATATGTAACCCTTTAATTGCTGAAAACACCATTAATGATTAGGATGGGATATGTTTTATGTTTACCCTTTACTTGGTGAAAACACCATAACGGTGGGTAATGTTATATATATTTACCCTTTACTTGGTGAAAACACCATAACGGTGGGTTATGTTATATATATTTACCCTTTACTTGGTGAAAACACCATAACGGTGGGTTATGTTATATATATTTACCCTTTACTTTCTGGAAACACCATAAGGGTGGGGTATGTTATATGTTTACCCTTTACTGTCTTGAAACACCATGCGGGTGGGTATGTTTGTTTACTCTTACTTTCTATAAACACCATAGTGGTGGGGTATGTTATACATTTACCCTTTACTTTCTGTCAACACCATAAAGGTTTGGTTTGTTTTATGTTTATCCTTTACTTGCTGGAAACACCATAAGGGTGGGTATGTTTTGTTAACTCATTACTTTATGGATACACCATAAATGTGAGTTATGTTATATGTTTACCCTTTTCTGGAAACACCATAAGGGTGGGTATGTTTTGTTAACTCATTACTTTATGGATACACCATAAATGTGAGTTATGTTATATGTTTACCCTTTTCTGGAAACACCATAAGGGTGGGTATGTTTTATGTTTACCCTTTTCTGGAAACACCATAAGGGTGGGTATGTTATATGTTTACCCTTTTATAGAAACACCATAAGGGTGGTGTATGTTATATGTTAAGCCTTTTCTGGAAACACCATAAGGGTGGGGTATGTTATATGTTAAGCCTTTTATGGAAACACCATAAGGGTGGGGTATGTTATATGTTAAGCCTTTTATGGAAACACCATAAGGGTGGGGTATGTTATATGTTAAGCCTTTTATGGAAACACCATAAGGGCGGGGTATGTTATATGTTAAGCCTTTTATGGAAACACCATAAGGGCGGGGTATGTTATATGTTAAGCCTTTTATGGAAACACCATAAGGGTGGGGTATGTTATATGTTAGGCCTTTTCTGGACACAGCATAAGGATAGAGTCTGTTTTAGGTAAATCAGGCAAATGGTGTTCCCAGCAAGTAAAAGGTTATACCTCCATGGGATGGGATATTTATAAGGTGTTCTCAGTATAATTTTTTATCCTTTCTTAAAAAAAGTAAACATATACTTGTTTAATATTATATAACACTTCAAAAATGTTGTAGATGATAGGTTGTCATATTAATTGAAAATGATGATCATTCCCAAAATAGAGGGAAAATGTCATCGATTTCTCACAGTGGTTTGGTTCTAGTAAATGTTTCCAAGAACAAAAAATACTAAAACATATCATAGAGATGTCTTTCTTGTCCCCAACTTATAACTTCTCAGCCCCTCACTGCAGGGTTTCGAAACTTGTGCAGGACGAGAACTTTTGTACATAGAACCTTTCAGCTGATCTACAGGGTGCCAGTGGTTCTACCCAGACATTTGTCTGGGGATTTCCTTCAACATTTATTGCTTGACGTCATTATAATGACTATATTTGTGTTGGTCATTGTATTTTAAATCATATCAAGTCATTGCCAATATTTCTGCTATAACTCCGCAAGCTTGAGAAAGATGAATTTTAGTTGTTAAATAGCAGATGTGTTATATTTCAAACTCCACATATTGGCGCTAAACATCCTGCTAATACAAATGATTTAGTTGATTTAGTTGTTCCTTTCTGTTGTTCTGTGCTTATAGATTTAGTAGTCTTTTGTTATTTGCATTGGATCATTTGTGTAGTTAAAGTCAAGTTAGTGCTCAAATATATTGTTTGGTGATTTTGTTGTGCATATAGTGACAATGCTTTATTTTCTGTGTTAGTTAATTTATGATGTAATTTGAATATTAAGTTTAGTGTTCTTGTTTTTTGTCCTGTTGATGAATGTAGATGTAGTCATTTTGCTTTCTATTTTTGTGTTTCATGAGTTTTCTTTATTCAGCAAATTATGTTTTGAAATACACAATTTCAGTAAGAATTGTTGTGTTCATAATTTCTGTATTTACATAAGAAATACTGACACCAGCAAAATTTTATTTAAATGGAACAAATACACAAAATTTCATATTTTTTTCCTATGCTAAAAGTTAGTTTTCTGTTGATAGATGATTGCTTTTTTATTGACATGTTAAACATGTTTTTGTACTAACCTATTTAATAAATTAGGGTAAATATACTTATATTTAAGATCACAGGACACTAATTATGTTTTATTATATATAATCTATATTTTGTTGTTGTGCATTGTTTATTATATACCAATTTGCTTATTATTTACTTGGTGGCGCTGTACAAAATAATTATAATTACGGTCTGTGATTGTTGTATAATGTAAGTACGTGAGGATCAGAGGAGGGGCGGATCCAGAAAATTTTCGTTGTGGAGTATGAATCAAGATCCATTCAACTTTATCACATTAAATACTATATCAGTTAATACTATAAATAAGTGAATAATTATATATATATATATATATATATATATATATATATATATATATATATATATATATATATATATATTTATATATAGTTTTAATATATATTTGTTATATATATATATTAGTTAGGGACCCTAACTTTGACCTTAGCAGTCAACAGACAAAATTTACTTTAAAAGCTTAGTATTTTTTAAGCTTACATATATGTTTTTTGTCACAACTCTAAATTTTTATTTGGTTGGTGGAGGGGGGGGGGGGATGCATCCCCCCATTCCTGCCTCCTGGATCCATCCCTGGATCAGAGTGAGAAATAAATGATAATGTAAGTAATTGTAAAGACACAAAATTTTAATTATCACTTGTTGATTTATTTTCCACTCATTTTTCAAAGATAGATTTTGGCAACATTGAAATGACACTTATTTGTCTTTTATAATGTTTTTGGCAGTGTTCTATGATTTTATGGAAAATATAGCACAGAAGTCGTGGATTTTGATTGGTTGTTAGTCCACAGTTTTTACATACATGAACTAGTATTGTGATGCAATGGATACTATTGTAGACTTTAAATGGGAGGGTTAGTGGTTCAGATACCACCATTTTAAGTTTTCGTACAATAACTAACTGTGCAGTGTGGCTCAGATAGGAAATACATGTTTGTAATGATGATTGTGTCGTTATGGTTCACTTTTTACACAGGTGTAGGACATCAATAAACAGTGTTTCGCCAGATCTGTTCTGGTAACAATAATTTATTTGGATGTTAAATGAAAATGTCATTATGGTTCACTTTTTACACAGGTGTAGGACATCAGTAAACAGTGTTTTGCCAGATCTGTTTGGGTAACAATAATTTATTTGGATTTTAAATGAAAATAAAGGCAGAAATACCAACAAATTTGATTGGTCAGAGCTGATTGGAAGGTTTATTTAGTCCAAAAAAACTTTTTTCAAAATTTGTTTTGTCCAAATTTGATTGGTAGGATACCATTAAATGGTTAATTTTGTCCAAATCTGATTGGTCATAAATTAGTAAGACTGGTAAATTGACCAATAAAGTTTGAATCTAAAACTTGGGTGTCAAAGTTTTATGGCCTCAGGTCCTGAAGTGATGATAATGTGTTAGAAGTGATGGTTGATGATGGATATGATGATGGTGATTGGTAAAACTTGCCACATGATCTGGTATTATAAAATATATTCCCCATAAATCTAAACAACATTTGTGAAGACTAAGAGTATGTGCTATTGTTTGTGCAATGTATTTCTTAATATTTCTTTCTTAACTCTTACAAATATTTAAAATGGGTGACAAAAATACATCTTTAAAATATATTATTATATATTGTATAGTTGACAGCTAGACTGTGTTTATGTATGGAGATGTTATATTTTTGTTGTTTTATCATATGTGGTGTTAATTTACTGCTGCAGTGTTACCTGTCCATTTTAGGCATAGAATGTGTACATAAATATGTACAACAGCTGAAAAGATTTTTGCACAATTAAAGTCATTATTCAGTGTGGAATTTTTTATTTCATCATCATTTAAGTAAAAACATGTAAAATGAAATGTTCAATTTTGTTTACATATTATACATCTATAAAAGATAAATTGTCTCCCTTGGATGTTAATAGTAGAGATATTCCCGACAGTAGGTAGGTCCTTTAAGGTGGAATTCTTTGACTTCATCGCCTGTTCTTTTGTAGATATTGCAGTTACAAACAGTAAAATTTCGTATTTTTGCATAAATGTAAGCATAAAAGTCATTAAAATACTTGTAGAGATATATTATTTAAAAACGAAGTGTTCCTTGATGATGGTTAACCTGGGCATCTCAAGAAAGGCAGAAATACCAACATACACTCCGTAGAGCACAAGCATAAAAACCAAGTAAAACAAATGTAAGAACCAACTTGCATTTAGGGATTATTCAGGGGAGACTACTCATTAATGTCTTTTAAGTGCTTAGGTCATTCTGGAAATCTGTCCTTTTAGTGCCGTACAAATTATAATTTTATCTTCTAATAAAGAGTACCCTCAATATTAGCATGATTTCAAAACATTTGAAACTACTGGTACTTTCTCAGAGTTGTGTATTTTTTTATTTGTGGTAAGTTACTTAATTATTTTTTTAATGTAAAAAACTTAGATGGTTAATTAAAATTTTATTTTGTTAGAAAATAAACTTCATAGGATAAAAATAACTATTATTCTTATCTTTGGTTAAAAATGAGAATTTTCGTTTTTATCAGTAAACAAGTACAGGAAACAAGATAATTTAAGGAACTATTTACATACAATACATCTGTTACACATGTTCTTAGGCAACGTTATACTGTCACTCATGCTTATTTCCCCAAATGGTTAACAGTTGATGAACTGGTCAAAGAACCTGTGTAAGTTCATGAAATGTCTGCGACTAGATAATGTCATCGTTAAAAAGAAATGACAGCCAGTTCATTGTTGTTGTAATAAGTCTATTACTTCGTTATCAATTAACAATAATGATAATAGAATTTGTGGAGATAGTAATGTGCATATTTTGCTACATGCATGTATATCTAACATTTTGAAAAGTTTTATCATATTACAGTTTTGTAAAACATTATGGTTGGACAGTTTTCATTATGTAGCACATAAATTGTGTATATTTGGTGAACCCAAGAAAAAAAATCTGCAGCAGTTTTTTTTTAATGAAATGCTTTATATTTAAGCTTCAATGCTACTATTCACATTGATTTCTTTTGATGAAGGTTGTGAAACTGTTATCTTATGTTGTCATTGTTTGAATACATGCTTAAAAAAATGTTGGCTTTGTTCTTCATTACATGCCAGTGTCATCCCACATTTATTCCATCTTTTCATTTATAAAGGGATGTTACTCTATTGAAATTCCACCTTCTTACCTCCCTTCCAAGATAGTAATTGGTATAGAGTTATTGAAGAAAATATGATTTTTAACTGTTTGGAACACTTATGACTGTAGCATGCTTATACAATTGTAACTTGTTAATTGAGATAAGAATGACTCAAAGTGTTTGAGAAAAAAATTTAGATTTGCAAATTTAAAGTACAGTTAAGAATATTGTTATATAATACAAATATTTTATTATAATACAAATAAAAATATTTTATTGCATCAAAACATAACATATACATTATAGCAAGTACAAAACATACAAATTATTGAAACTAGAGACAAAACATATGGATTTGTTCTGAAGAGCTGTATAGATTTAACAAAATATTTAATCATTACCCTCTTAATTAACCTGCAAAATAAATATATTTAGCTAACTTTTTAAGAATTCTTTTAGATTGAAATATGAGTAAACTGTTAAATTTTTGTTTTGTTGGCCAGGTATAATAGTCCCTTTTAATATATAGTCCTTAAATGTAAAAATTGAGGCATATTAGCAAAAAACGGTACTCTGTTTCTATTTGATTAAATAAACAGTTTCTACACAATCTATATAATAAAAGTACTTGAAAAAAAATTCCCATAAGGGAAACATTTCGAAAATGGGGAATGCTTAGAATTAGAAATTAATATTTTGATTTTACAATTTCCCTTGTCAATTGAAAGGCATATGGCCAAATGTGCCAAACTATGTGCTGAAGTCTAATTGTAAACTCATCTTGGCTTCATTTTTTAACCAGCTATTTTTCATTTTTAGCAATCTCCCTTGTGGGAAGGTATTTTCATATACTTCATATAATATAATAAATTTTATTTTTAATTTGCTTATTTTTTTAAAAAGCATCCAACTTTTTTTAAAATAAATTCTTATCTCTATCAATAAGATTCCATTTTCTGTGCATGCTTTAGTCTTAAGTGTTTTTCAAATGTTAAAAAAATTGAAAAGTCTTAAGATTTCTGCAGTAAATATATGTAAGATTGTAGTTTCTTTAACAGTTCCTTTACATACTTAAAGACTGAATTGAATATTGATCAGTCTCGCAAATAGAGTAGACTGATCCAGAATAGCCTGGGCCCCATTGGAGACTAGAAATCCTCAAGCTGTGAAAATTTACAGAAAAATAAATCTTTTAAAGTTTATCTTACTGGAAGTGGAATACAATAAAACCAAGAAAACCACACATATTTCAGTATATTTTATTATAATGACTGTGAATGCAACATACATGTAATAACAATACTTAAAAAGCAAAAAAATAAAAAGACAGTTTAAAAAAAAAAAAGAATTTTAAATTCATACCTGCTCGACTATTTTAGTTGCAGCATGGAAATGTGAGTGAAGGCAATGCTGACACAAGGCATGCAATCATGATGCCAAGCAAGAAAATTTTAAAGCCTTTTTCAAGCATTCTAAAATTACTTATTTTTTGTGTCTTTTTATAAAAAAAATCTTATATTTCTGGAATTTATTAATAAGATGCATAAGGGGCTTCAGTTTGTTTTTTATGGTGCCTGCAATGAGAATAATGTCAGTCATTTCCAATCCACCTTAATTACTTTTAATTTTTTAATACAATTTTGCAAATACCGATCTGACTTCAAAAATTTGGATTATCTGAATGCAGAAGGTGAACTAAATGAAAAAACACTTGTGTGATGTTTTTTTCTTTTTTAAATTTTTGGTGAATAAGCCTGAATATTCTTCAAGGCTGAGCTTAATTAAAAAAAAAATCACTCCATGCTGCAAGATACATGTATTGTGTTACATAAGTCTTTGGCAAGGGTACTACAAACAAGGGTAGACTTAAAATTATTGAAAGCAAATTATGACAATAAGTAACAAAATTGAATATAAACATACATGTTCAAGACGTGTAATGGTAATACCTTTCTGTTATATAATTTCATTGTAAGTGTAAATAAAAGAAAAAGAATCACACAAAATGAAAAACAAAAAAATGAAATTAAAAAAAAAGTATATATTGGATACAACTTTAAAAGAATAAAGATACTACCAGTATCTCAGGTAAGTGTAAATATAATCAAGGAATACATGTATATGTATATGATTTTTGTATTTAAAAATAATTAAAACTGAATTAAAGCACAGAGTTTACAATAGTAGGACGGCATCAACTTGACAATGAAGCTGTGACTAAGTAGATAATTAATGTACACAAATGATGTCACTGGATTTGCACATCACAATATGCACAAAAACACGGGCCAATGATCATGTGAAATAAATGTTTAATTTTTACCTGCTATATTTTATTCTAATTGATGTGGTAGCTGAATGATATGGATCTAAATTTTTAACCAATAGTACAAATTCCTGATCAGACAGTTCCTGTGGGTGCTCGAAAGATCTGGATCCTTATGATTTTTCTAGGACCTAATCAAGAAGTGCAGAGCAGTTTCAACCTTTGCTTGCCAGAAACACTTTCAATTCGAGTATGATTTAAGTTTTGTTTTGTTTGTTTTGTAAACATAGCAGCAACCAATTATGATCATTATAGCAACTGTCCAGCTATTTGGTGGATGAAGACCCCACACACGTGTCTGGGTAAAACCACCGGCACTACCGCAAGTCAGCTGGCAAACCTTCCCACATTAAATCCTTTGCCCCGAATTGGACTCGAACCCATGCGGTGGGAGGCTAAGCAGTCAGAGGAGTAACAAATCATTGACTCTTCCACTAGGTGCTCCCATATGATTGAAGATATTAGTGACTCTTCCACTAGGTGCCCCCATATAATTGAAGATATTAGTGACTCAAACACTAGGTGCCCCCATATAATTGAAGATATTAGTGACTCTTCCACTAGGTGTCCCCGTATGATTGAAGTTATTAGTGACTCTTCCACTAGGTGCTCCCATATGATTGAAGATATTAGTGACTCAACCACTAGGTGTCCCCATATGATTGAAGTTATTAATGACTCAACCACTTGGTGTCCCCATATGATTGAAGTTATTAGTGACTCAACCACTTGGTGTCCCCGTATGATTGAAGTTATTAATGACTCAACCACTAGGTGTCCCCATATGATTGAAGTTATTAATGACTCAACCACTTGGTGTCCCCATATGATTGAAGTTATTAGTGACTCTTCCACTAGGTGCTCCCATATGATTGAAGATATTAGTGACTCAACCACTAGGTGTCCCCATATGATTGAAGTTATTAATGACTCAACCACTAGGTGTCCCCATATGATTGAAGTTATTAATGACTCAACCACTAGGTGTCCCCATATGATTGAAGTTATTAATGACTCAACCACTTGGTGTCCCCATATGATTGAAGTTATTAGTGTCTCTTCCACTAGGTGCTCCCATATGATTGAAGATATTAGTGACTCTTCCACTAGGTGCCCCCATATAATTGAAGATATTAGTGACTCAACCACTAGGTGTCCCCATATGATTGAAGTTATTAATGACTCACCACTAGGTGTCCCCATATGATTGAAGTTATTAGTGACTCAAACACTAGGTGCTCCTGTATGATTGAAGTTATTAGTGACTCTACCACTAGGTGTCCCCGTATGATTGAAGTTATTAGTGACTCAACCACTAGGTGTCCCCGTATGATTGAAGTTATTAGTGACTCAACCACTAGGTGCCCCCGTATGATTGAAGTTATTAGTGACTCAACCACTAGGCGCCCCCGTATGATTGAAGTTATTAATGACTCAACCACTAGGCGCCCCCGTATGATTGAAGTTATTAATGACTCAACCACTACGTGCCCCCATATGATTAAAGTAATTAGTGACACTACCACTAGCCCCCCCCCCCCCCCACATATGATTTAAGTTATTGTAGTGAATTATGTTACCAGAATATAAAGTGTTTTAAAAGATATACATTACCCAGTAGTGTCATATCATTCTTTAAACATTACAAAATGAAGACTATTTAAATATAACATTTTCAATCTGGGCGGCACATTCCTTTATGTCAAACAACATGCAACTAACTTCTTTGCAGAATATTTTATATTATATATTATATCTGGTAAGAAAAAAGGAAGTGTCAACAAACTTCACCATTCAAAGATAATAATTAAAAACAATAAAATAAATTTAACAAAAAAAGGTTCTTTGTATATTAACAACAATGCTACTTGTATTAAACAGGATGGTACAATGTAGTTGTTTGTTTAACTAATTGGAAAGTTAATAAACCTGAAAACAAACTGCCATAAGCACAGATTTGTTAATAAACCTTAAACCAAACTGTCATAAGCACGGATTTCTTAATAAACCTTTAACCAAACTGTCATAAGCACAAGATTTCTTAATAAACCTTTAACCAAACTGTCATAAGCACACATTCGTTATATAATAGACATCATGTCCTTTCAAACAATCACCAAATCTAAAAGCATTTAGAAGTCGCCCTACATTTGTAGGCAATCAGAAGCTATAAAAATTCAAATTCCTCAGCGATTTATTTCAATAGAAACTCCTTTCAATATTCTATTTTACAATGAACAAAATAGATCGATCTATCGTACTAAATAGTTTTATTTTCAACTGTGCAACTGCGCATGTGCAACAAACTGTGCCTTCTGGCTTGACTCCTCCCCTTGTGACAAGTTTGAACACGTCGGGGACTTGTTAGTCAGACAGAAACTATTAAGACGTTTCCATAGAAAATAGAAACATCTTAATAGACACTATCCTATACATAAGTAACAACAGATATTCCTATGCCTTTGTAACTAAAACTAACATGGCAAATGTCTGCATTGATACAATAATAATAATTAATCTAAAAATAGGATGTTTTCAAAAGTTTTAATTTTAAAGATACTGATTTCTTATTTTTATGTAGCATCCATGTATTTTGTTTTATAATACTATCTTATAACCAGACGTAAAGGAAGTTCTGTTAATGTTTATAGACTAATGTTTTTGTAAAATTTAACCATGCATTTGTTTTCTTCACATCAAAGTACCCTGGAGGTCAGTAGGCAATGAATAGGTATCAGAATTATTGTCCCTAAAAATATGACTGTAAGTACATAAACAAATCAAGGCTTGACTGTGATCAAGGTTTAAAACACAAGAAATGTAGATGAAAAAAATGGAAACAGGGGGAGTAACTCTGAGACTCTGGATTAATGTATATCTTCTGAATGGAGGCTTAGCACATGAAAATTTTAGCAAAACAACATTTGCAACTTGCACATAATATGAACATACCCTCACAAACCTAATTTGTGACATGTGTCTTGGAGAAAATATGCAACTAATTTGATTCCTGCTATATATCACATATGGTAAGTAACTTTTCCTGTCAATACTTGCACAAGGTCATTTGTACTACCTTGTGACTGACAGATACACATGTTGCAAATATAATTGTGCTTGGGAATTGTGCTATGCGAATTATCACAAAAATATCACAAGTTTTTTTTTTCTTAAATAAAATCATTAAAATTAATAATGTATAATCTACTAATTGGACGTTTTATCTGAGACTAGGGTAGGTATGGATACATTTGTAATAAATATGTAACAAAATGGAAACATAATGTAATTAATAATGGAATAATAATTTGCTAAAACACACAACTGGCATCAAACCAATGGTTGTCATAAATATGAATGGAAATGAACTCAATATTGATGTATATAGGCCAGTAAAATGTACAACAAATACAAAATATGCCTGCCAGAGAATTTTTTTTCTATGCCCAATAATAAATTTAGACCCAGTTATGCTTCCCAAGCAAAAAAAAGTGAATTGGACATGGCTGTAGGTGTTTCCGTCATATTTTAATAGAAAATGAAGGCATTATGTTTGTTATTAAAAAAGATGTGCAGGCTGAAACAATGTCTTATGTTTTCGCTTCCTGGGATCATATTCAGATTGAGTCTAAGTTATTTTGTTCAGACTTAAAACTATGAGTTTTCATCAATCTTGAAATATTTCCTTAGATTTAAGAAAAATCAATTAATTTAATTCCTAAAATCATCCAATCTATAAAATTTCTTAACATATTTTAAAATTTAATGAAAACAAAAATAACCAAGATTTTGTATAAATATGATCTTAGATGTCAGATATGCCATGTGTTTATAACTTAACCATTGCTTTCATGCCAGATATGGTGACAGCTCAAAGAAGTAAGAAATATGCTTGTGCCTATATAGCAACGATTACAGTCTGAAAACAAACAAAGCAAACAACATAATTACAAAATAATGTGCCTAAAAAATAATTTTATGTGTTTTGTACATAAAACATAAAAAATTGATATAATAAGGCTCGTACATGTACATGGATATATGAAAATCAACCAAATGAAGCCAATAACAAAAGACAGCAACGCAACAGGAAATGCAACAAAACATGCAAAAATATTATTCTGGATAAAAAAATAGATTTAGGACAGAGAAGCTTAGCAGACAGGTACAGAGGATGGCCAACTATGTACCATGACCTTAAATTTTAGATTTTTTTCTAAGAATAATAAACTGTGGGCTTAATCAGTTTTAGAAATAGAATATATAAGAATATAATATCCAGGATATTACAAGTCTTATGAAAACTGTGCCATATCTTTCTCGCTCTTAAAATACGGTAAGTTTGTGACAGAAGTATTGACAATATACAAATATACAATAATAACACTGAATATAGATACTTCTACACTCATTCTTACATAGGAATGTTGACAAATTCATTAAAAAATGACAGAAAAACTTTTTTTCTGAAAATTAGGGATCATATATTAACAATATTATATTGAAAAAGCATCAAGTAAACAAAAATCATGTTTAAAATGTGGAAGTAATTGGAAACATTTTCCTGCTTAAATATAACTACCGTATAAAAGAAGTTTCTTTTGTCTAGTTATGCTTCAAACTTTGTGAAGATGTCTCAAATATTGTGAAAGAAAATAAGGCAAACATATAGACCCTAAAGATAACATGCAAACATGAGTATGCCTAATCTAAAATACACATCACGGAACAGATGAAATGTTAAGATGTTTTGTTATTATTTCATACACAAACATTGGAGGTCCAGAAAATGAGAAAACAACAACAACTGGTCTGGACTTCTAAAGTGTAAGTATTTACAAAAGTTATTTTATCTTTATAAAAGATCAGCTATAAAGTGTATAATAAGCAGTCATTTGTTCCATGTAATGGCAGTAACTCACATCTGGACAACTGTCTTAAGTTCTCGTAATATGGAGGGAAAATTTAAAGAAATGACTATCTCAGTCTAGAGATTTGTTTTATCGTACAATACTGAATCTAACACTACATTAAACACTTTACAAGTTATCTTTCAGACATTTAGCTCAAGTTTTTAACAACCAATTGCACTTTTAAAAAATTATTTGATACAGCTACTCTACATGTTATATTAATGAAACTATACATTCTCTTCACAAATGTGCTTCTGCATCTTGTAAAATTCAGAACAAACCAAATTATTACTATCAATCTTTAACAATTGTTATGGTTTTTATGAGAATTGTCAGAAATATTTCAATATAAACTTTAAGGTGATACACCAATAGTATTTGTTTTTCTTCTTCTTTGTTTTGAAATGACCTAATTAAACTGATTTTATAAATTTGTTTCAATAAAAGTACTATAAAAGACCATATATAATGTGTACAAACAAGTACCGAAAAGACCATATATTATGCGCGCACAAATATGTCCTATTACAGACCATGTGTTATGTGTTAAAGTAAGTACCATAAGACCATGTATAATTTTTGCAAACTAGTCCTGTGAAAGACCTTATATAGTGTTTACCAATATTAGTTCCATAAAAGACCATATATAGTGTTTACTGACATAAGTACCGTAAAATACCATATATACTGTTTACTGACATAAGTACCGTAAAAGACCATATATAGTGTTTACCGACATAAGTACCGTAAAATACCATATATACTGTTTACTGACATAAGTACCGTAAAAGACCATATATAGTGTTTACTGACATAAGTACCATAAAAGACCATATAAAGTGTTTACTGACATAAGTACCATAAAAAAATATATAGTGTTTACAGACATAAGTACCATGAAAAAAACATGTATAGTGTTTACTGACATAAGTACCATAAAAGACCATACATAGTGTTTACTGACATAAGTACCGTAAAAGACCATGTATTGTGAGCACAAATTACTAACATAAAATACCATGTTGTATGCACACTGTTTCTCAAGTGCTATCAGTCAACATGCACACTTGTGAAGGGATGTCTAGCTGATATGTTGATATCAATCTGCCTTTTGAAGAAAGACCCACATTAAACATTCTCACCTAACCTTACCAGTCATAGATAATGAGATGATGCCTAAAAAGCCCTGTTAACCAATCATTAGTTTCTAATTTCTTGCACTTTTAAGTATTCTTATTAAAAAACAAAACCGATCACCTGACAAGATTTCAATTCTGATTTAAATTTTAATATAATTTCACTTTTGCATATTTTTATTTATGATTTTACATGAAAAATCCCTTTAATGAATGTACAAAACATTCGATGTTTGAAATCTTACGCATAATCTATAGACAATCATATCAGATTTAACTTTAAACTATTCATTTCAGTAATAAATAATAATTTAATTTTATTAAATAAAAGTTTAATTCTAACTGCAGTTTCGGTAAAAACATACTATGGCCATCTAAAATACCTATATACCAAGCAAATTGAATTACAGGTAAAAGAAAATGAGAACAAAAGCTTCTAACTGATACAAGAAGTTGCTCAAAACAAAACTGTTATGCTACCCTAGGTATTGAATTATTCAGGAAAAACATCTGACGAAGTGTTTAATTTGTATTTTTTTAATAAATAACTTATCACATAGTTTCTATATTCACAGAAATAGTAGATTTATCAACAGAAAGAAATATCAATAAATAGCTGTTTTTGGGGGGGTTATGATAACATTCATATATATATATATATAACTTCACAAAAACACAAAACAGTTATAAGTTAAAAACTAAATCATTTTAACAAACATTAAGTATCTTAATCACTTACAGTAGACACTTTACTACCCATTTATAAGAATGGCTAAACATTACCAAAAATTGCAATCTGATCAGAGAAAGTTTTAAATTTCATTATTTTTTTAGATTGGATATTAAATTTCATCAACAGATGCTTTATTAAGAGTTTGCTACTGAACTTTATGGCAAACATGCATCAACTGTAAACTTGGTACCATTATTTTAAAAAATATCTCATTATAATATAATTCACAAGAACTATGTTTGCCAATTGTTGCTCCCTTTATGCCTATGGGTTAAAGGCAAGGATAAACAAAACCATTCGACAATGGCCAATTCCGAATGCAAAAAAACAGAGATGAAACAATAATACTTATTCCTAACATATCTGTTGTAAGAACAAATGACATGTCATATAACAAGTAGTTTAATGAGATATCAAACTAAACAGAGTTTAATGATGGTTGGAGAGCTTGAAAATAAATCTAACATGACTGAGCATAACATCAAATCTTCTCAGAGCATTTTTACGCACACAAAAACCACAGCAAAATTTCCTCGACCATCAAACATCTACAAAAACGGATATTTTTCATGCCTGCATGCACACATTGGACACACAACAGTTATCAGGTGAGAAAATGGGATCGTCAAGTCTAATCCGGAACATTTGTTTACTTTCCAAGCAGCGTTGTCCAGCAATCAAGACACCAAAGCCTCAGTTCCAGCTGGAATGTTATGTACTGTGTAAAAAATGATATCAACAGTTTGGTAATAAAATTCAGGATAAATTATTCCTTGTGTAATACCAAAGAAATAAACTTATTCCTCGCAATCATATTGCCCCTTATTATTTCTCACTTTGTTTTCTCTCATTAAAACACCTCGAGGCAGAACCTAGAATATGCATTACTTCCTGTTTGGTGAATTTGTAAAAAAAGTCTGAAAGAGGCCCTATATGAGCCCCAGACGAAACCCACTGAGTTTGTTTCCTTACCTAACAAGTCATGTGACTTGTTGTTTGTGAACAAATGTGGGTACCTACAAAGTGGGCAGTTGTATAATCATTTATACATCTACTCTTCATGACCCTAACTACATCTCTGGTGGTAATCTTACGAAGGCAACTAATAAAAATCCGCATCATTCTGCACTTGGAAAACTTGAAGAACATTTCTGAGGGAGCGACTATTTAAACTTAATATTTACAATGGTTTGATAGTGATATGTTTCGCACATCCAAATCTGAGCCTTGGTCCTGTATAGCGACACCTTTGGTGGCATGAGAGATCTACTCGCAGGCCAGTTTACTGTCAAAGCTACTAAGTGCCACACCAAAGGCCTGCAGAGCACACATGGGATAGTTGTAGTCCATTGTAAACACATCCTCAGCCACTCTGCCAAATTGCATCACTATATAATCCACTGAAAAGAAAAGAAGGTGAAAATATGTTTCAGAAGAAAGTAAGTGACAGTTAAATGAAGCTTAAATGTATGCAATTTCAATGGTTGACCAGAATTTAACCCAAGCACAAATGTAAACCGTTACTTACAGTTTATCAAAATTTAAATCAAGCACTAACAGATACCATTACTTTCGTTTACCAACATTTTAATCAAGCACTTACATATATTGTAACTTATGATTGGCCAGCATTTGAATCAAGCACTAATGTAAATCATAACTTATAGTTTACCAAAATTGGAATCAAACATTTACATATACTGGCACTTTTGTTTATCAGCATTTGAGTCAAGCACTATTGTATACCATAACTTTTGGTTTATCAGCATTTTAATCAAGCACTAATGTGTACAGTTACTCTGGTTAACCATCATTAAAATCAAGCATTTTTTCTCTGCTTTACATTTCAATCAAGCAGTGTTTAGTTCAGATGCTTCTAGTTTTTTTAATTACTCAGGTTCTACAGCCTTAATGATTTGGTAACTGCAAATCTGGTTGCAATATTGTGCATTTTTTTTACGATATATTATGCAAAACCAATTTCTAATCCATAGGCAAAAACCAAGAAATTAATGCAAGGGTCACACAAATGTGACATGACAAGAGAGACACCAGGGGACACTTACTATCATTGTCGTGCACTATTTGAAAGTTTTTCACTGAGGCTTGTGTAACACGTCCATGGAAATTCAGCACATACGACTGGGTCTCTGTAATAAATAAATAGGGTTACAGTCATAATAGTGCATTTGCATCAAAGTGCTGGGAGTACTGTTGCCGGGCACTGGTACAACAGGAACACTCTCCACTTCCTCCTCTACCTCAAAGTATCATAATAAGTCCAGGTATGAGACGTTTAAAACTAAGTTTGGACATACCAAAGTTGTTAAAATTGGTAGTAGTAAAGCTCCCTTGCTACCGTTAAAGCAAATACAAGGGTAGGTCCACTGGACTGGTCTGCAGGTGTCTGCAGTATGCTATACATAGTGAAGGCAGCACAATATCTGCTTAAATTGGACTCCATCTCCACATAATTTAACATACTGTTACAGTGACAATAAACCACACAAATTGTCACAGGCATATGAAGTGTTGATGTGATTGCTGGGTTTATCATCCCACCAACAGTATTTCATTTTTCATGTAGAGACAGTATAAAGTGTTGACTTCACTGTAATTGCATGCCATGTCGCTCTGACATGACAAAATAGTGAAACTGCTTATAAATAAAACCATTCCTTTATAAATAAGCAAAAAATAAGAGGCTTAGTCATAAATACCTGTTCATGACAATGCATTAAAAACATATAACTATACTAACACAGGTATTCATAGACTTTCCAGTTCATACCTATACCTGTAGTAATACAATGAACTAGACTCAATACTAGTGTTGGGAAATCGGTTGCATTGCATATCATGATCGATCATCAGTTGGAATCGTTTGCCACTTCCGATGCGAATTCACCTGATTATAATCGGTATATTAATCTACGCAGTACTATGTTCACAAATGTTTTTTGATTAGTAGCTTATATAATACTCGATACTATAGTGTTCTACATAACTTTTGGTGTTTCAAGGACAAAATACAAAGTTTTCACTTGCTTTCTATGTTTCTATGCTCAGTATATCTCACAGGCTGCCATTTTAATTTTCAGAGTGATTTCCCTTTAAGGCTGAATAAGTGTATAAGACCGAACCTGTACCTTTATTTGGAGTGCGTTCGCACTTTTTTGTTAATCGATTATGAGAGAATGACATCAATTTTCGACATCGAGAAGCTTTTACATTCTGCTAATCGATTATCTTCCTGATCATCGGACACATCACTACTCAATACCTACCATCATTCCAGACAGGGACTTTTGTTATGCAGTTCCAGAATGTTCTCCATGTTCTTCCTCTTCCACCTCTCGATCAGACCATCGTGGTCCTGAAATAACGGTCATACAATCCATAGTAAAAATTGTCACAATTCATCAGTAAAATGTTGTACAACCCATCAGTAAGAAATGTTATACAATTCATCAGGAAAAATGGCATTCAATTCATTAGGAAAAATAGTCATACAATTCATTAGTAAAAATGTCATACAATACAACTAATAACAAATGCCATACAAAATAATATAAACAATCCATCAGTAAAAAAAATATATGTTATATACAATCCATCAGTCAAAATATCATAATTCCCCCTTACATTTAACCAAAAATGGTTATTTTTACCTCTTTATATATATCCCGATTTTGTGTCTATGAAATAAGGCTCTTTATGTGAAAAAAACATGTTAAAAAAGTCACTGAAACCTGTTTGCAATAACTGCCTTAAACAGAAAGTGTAATAGTAAAGCACATGGTGAATGGTTAGACTATTTATACAAATGATAACGGGCATTTGATAATTAATAGTGAGAATACAAGGTAGGCATACAATAAAGTTGTGAAAATAACATTAGAAGTCCTTTGCGCCGAACGGGACTAAAATCCACGCCGTGTTAGGCCAAGAGTTACAAATTGGCGACTCTTCCACTACACCCTTTTTTGTGTCATGTAATTTTGCTTTTGACCTAAAGAGACAAATGTTGTTTATAGATTGTATGATTGTTATTCACCACCCAACACAAACAAGACGCATCCCATGTCTCCATTGTGAAATGCTTTACCATCTACTAAGCTCTTCAGATATTAGTTGGTTTCTATTTTTATTTTTTTTTTGTTATATTTTTGTAACTTCACACTGGTACAATTTTTATGGTCATATTGACAACATCCAGCTAATTATTGCTGGAGGAAGACCCCAGACTTTTGTCTGATTAGAACCACTGGCACACTGCAGGTTAACTGAAAAATCTCCCCATATGAGTACTTGCCTCGAACAAGGAAGGGATGGGACGGGATTAGTTGGCATTTTTGCCGATACTGTGCAGCAACATTTCTATCATTATAGCACATGGGCACTTTTGTTTGAACCCAGCCTCGACCAGGACCCCTCGCACACAATGAGGGGCTGATAAGTTACACCATTAAGATGTATTAATGACAGAATAAGGAACTTTGTATCAAGCAATAAATTTAAGCACAATTTTTGGACTTTATTTGTTTTAATTGCAAATTAAATGGCTAAATTTATTCTACATTGATTATGGAATGCGTGTCAATTCTTAAAAAGGAAGAACATTTTTAGGTTAGTTATAATCTTCAATTCTAAAATGTTCCTTAGGTAAACACAACACAAAGTGACACAGGAATAGCTATAAAAGCACAAAACTGATTATGTGAAAACTGCCTCAGGAATTTGTTCACTTGAGACAGTTAATGACATTATAACAGAGTTAAAACAATGCAAGAGAAGCTACTTTACAGACAGTCTTGTAAGTTGTTGTACATTGAGCTCGAAATTCACTTTTGTTTTCAAACAGTTTTTAAAAGAACTTGGGTAAACAGTACTGGGAAATAGAATTATTTTTCAATGTATCTCTTAGAAAATTAATTTTTAACACAGTATAAATGTTATTATGGCATGAAAAATTAATAAGTTAAAAACTGCAAAGACCCCCACCCCCGTACTCACCCCTCGGGGTTTAATGTCCACTCTCTCATGGTCCAAATTCATCCCCGGGATGATGATCGTCATCTTACGAGGGCCCTTGAATCCCAACACATTCGTCTCCTGGAGGAAAAGGGCAGAAATGGATAAATAAACAGAAATATTAGTGAACTGAAAAATAGGTACAAACTGAATAATAAGACTTAAAAAATGTGTCCAGCAGACAAAACCATGTATTTGAGAAAAAATGGTGTGAAGTTATTAGAATAGGTTTAGTTTCTTGGTTTATGAGAAGCGACCAATAATGATCATAATAGCGACATCCAGCTTTTTTGGTGGTGGAAGAATCCAGACACATGTCATGGGTAGAATCACCGGCGCACAGCATGTCAACTGGAAGACCTTCTCTCATTAAGTCCTTTGCCCCGAATGGGGATCGAACCTACACAAGCGAGAGGATAATGCAGTCAGAGAAGTTACAAGCCGGCAAATCTACAAATATGCCACGGACGTCCCCTATTATAATATGTTTTTATATAATGATAAATGGAGAATAGTAGTAGACTTAATAGATGGAACTAAACTGTATACACTGATTATTATGAGGAAAAGGATAGGTGCCGACACAAGTAATGCCGTATTAAAAGTTTCAATAAATAATTTCAGAAGAATAACAACAGATGGACTATTTTTTTTATAATTCATATGTGCACTGGCGAGGTACACTTACATAAACAACTCCGATCAGTTCCTTCCTGGCCTTATCAACTCCTCCTTTCGGGTTCTCCCCATTATCAAATAGGGTAAACTGGGTTCCCAACAGGTTTGACCTAAAAAATTAAATGGCATTGAGAAATAATAAAAAACGTCCTTTGAAAACACTGTTCTTTGTTCCATTAATATTTAAAAGATTCATGTTTTGTAGGTTTAAAGACTGAAAGTAAGCTAATTTGAATTAGACTCAAACCAAATAGTCAAAAGATATATTTGAGGCACTTAATAAATATTTGTTTAATGTATGTATGTTTCTTTTTTTTTAAAGAATTTAGGTGATTTTTTTACGACAGATCTTCCACAGATATTTTGCTGTATTCATATTTCTTTCAATGCCTCTGAGATGTACCTTAACTTGCCAACCAATACATAAAGACAATATGCTTCTGAGATGTACCTTAACTTGCCAACCAATACATAAAGACAATATGCTTCTGAGATGTACCTTAACTTGCCAACCAATACTTAAAGACAATATGCTTCTGAGATGTACCTTAACTTGCCAACCAATACATAAAGACAATATATCTTTCAACTAGGATATATCAGGTAGGTAATTTATTAATTCCCCAACATACACAAATCAATTCTGCACTCAAATTTACCTTCAAACTTAAGACATATTTGAGATATACCTTAATTTAACAACAAATACATACAGATGCTATGCTAAATTAATCTCCAAACTTAAGACAAGTCAGAGAATTAACTTTATTTCATAACAAATAGATTAAATTGTGCTAAATTCCTACATTTATTTTCAATCTTAAGACATGCTGAAGACTAACCTTAATTTGCCAACGAACGCCTCTCCGCCTCGTGTGAGATCAGTAGGGTCAGTGGACAGCAGATAGTTGGATGTCTTTGACTTTTTCCTTTTTCTACCAGCCAGCAAAAATGTCTGAAATACAAGGAGAGTGCATAATAATAATAATGATTTTAATTAAATCTGATTGCATTCTTCACTCTTTGCTTGCTACAGTTTGTTTAAAACCTATGCTAAATTCGCCGGGTTTTTCGCTTTAATATTATATATGTTACTCCTCAAGGTTGATATACTTATAAACACTGACTGAGCAGCAAATAAAGTAGATCCTGATCAGACAGCTCTAAGCAAGGAGCGGGCTGATCTGGATCGACGTTATGTGTCTAAGCATTATAAATGCGGACGAGTTTAAGCAAATTTATACTTAAAAAAACACAACTTTAGCAGGCCATTTTCCTTATCGTCAACATTACATATTTTTATTACACATAATGCTCATTATTTTTTCTTAAATAACCAAATAATATCCTGCATCAAATTTAGAAAAACAAAAGCTAAAATAATGCTTTTACAAGAATATGCAACAAATCTTTATACACATTTTTTAATATGCATTTTTTATTGTTTTTGGACATGTGCATTTTTTGTGGTTTTATCTGTAAGATCATTAGGGACATATTAATGGAAATAAAAACTGTCCCAATACTAATAGTGGAATGAGTAAAGTATAAATTGCGGAACAGTCCATTGGCAAGAAGACTTGTTTTAAATATTTCTGACTGGGGAGAAAAAAATCAAAAAATCAAAGAAACCCAAAAGATTTGGTAGAACACACAACATGTAGAAACACTTCATTTGTTTATATGTTTATCTGTTACCTTTTTCCCATCTTCTCTCTCCATATGCAGGTAGTATGTAGGATAAATGCCTCGGTCAACACCCTTCTTGTCACGGGTGATTCGGCACTTGATAGTGACACCCTGTGGTGCAGGCTTTAACACAAAGTCATCTAAGTTCTCTGTGACATCTGGTGTGAAGCTGCGCCCTACTGCACCCTGAAGGGGCTGTCCATCATCATCAACCTCATCCTGAGGGGAGATGCAGATATCAGCATACAGTATTTCAGAATCCTGCTTCGTTTGTTATGACCTCAAAACTTATTTCCTTCATATATGTTTAACTTCAAGCATAAGACTGGGGATCCTCATCAGAAAGCTTCTTGAAGGTGCTAAGCTGACTGTGGATCTACATTATTCATCTCAACTATTCAATTTGCATGCACTTGGCAAGCAAGTTTGTTTGTTCATCGGGTTTATCGTCCCACCAACAGTATTTCAGTAATCAGATATAGTGCTACCATCAATGTGTATAGCAATGCCGTGAACACCTGACATGATATCACACCCAGTCACATTATCCTGACACCGGGCCAACCAGTCATGGAACTACCCTTATATATATACTATTATATATATATAATGTATAATTATATATTGGCAAGCAAGAGTAAAGGCATTATGTATGAGGTAACATAGTTCGAAGAGCAAACACAACAGAAGACTATTCTTACTGAATTCAGAGACTAAACTATTCTATCTAGAAAACAATTGCAATATAAATACATCTATTTAACAAAGATTTAAAAAATCTTAATAGCAAAAGCAAGAAATCATCATTTTATTAAAATACAAGCTTAAAAGGGAATTTTTTATTTCACTACCCGAAAAATTATAAGATTTTTACCTTCTGTGAAATATTAAAAAAACTAGTTAGGAAAGCCCTCCTTTGAACCATCAAAATGTGTTTCTAAAAGTTGCCAACCAAGTTTGCTACACACTGATTAAGACCCTTATAAACCATCCACTCAAAAAAAATATTTCGAGACACAGCTAGAAATGTGTTTACTCATGGCAAATCGATGAAATACATGTCCAGGGAGTGAGAATGAAAAATATTCATACTTTAGAGAGCAACAATGTGTGCTCAAGTTGATTTTAATATTATATTTCAAAAGGCAGTTGCATAATCTTAAGTTGTTGTTTTTCCCTTACAAGATGACAGATATAATTTCACTGGTAATCTAGGTGAGGCTGTGTTAGAAGGGGAAACAGGAGTTTCCATAGGTAACTCAGGCACACACAACATTTATATAGTTGCATATATTGAACATGGCCTTCAAGAGATGACTTTCATTACTATTCTTGATCCCATGGTCATACTGGTGATGTCTAGCTAATTATTGGTGGAGGAAGACCCTAGACTAATAATATCTGTGTAGAACCACCGGTGCACCGCAGGTTAGCTGGAAAACCTCCCCATATGAAAGTTCATGACCTAACTGGGACTCGAACCCACGCGGAGGGGGCTGAGGAGTTTCAAGTCAGTGACTCTTACCGCTCGGTCACAGGCGCCCCCCTTTATTCCTTTCATCCTAATGGTGCATGTAAAGGTTAAAGTTAGCTGGCACTTACGCTGTTGGCGTACTGCGCCATGGCCTCAAGGTTTCTTGTGCTTGGAGTTCTGTGGCCGGGCACTGGTGCAACGGGAACACTCTCCAAGTCCTCCTCCTCCTCTTCATCATCCTGCTGTGGGGCTCTGGGGGGTGGGGGACCCTGTGGCTTCTTGGCTTTCTTCTTCTTTTTATTTCGTTGCTTGTCATCTGGAATGTTCCCTGATAGGGGGTAAGAAAATGATAATTGATGTGGTGATGTAAGGACTTAAATCCTGTCCTCAAGGTTTATCTACTGAAATGTTCCCTGTTGAGGTCAGAAATAAAATACAATATGGCATAAAGATGTAAGGAATTTTCAGCTAACCCTGTCTATATAATGGATTGTATTCCGTTTAACAGGTTTACTATTTTGTTCCTTTTTTGTAGCATTTTTTTTATCTATTTTGCACCTTATGGCCAATTCATTCATAAAATCTTATCTGGACGGCATGCTGCATGTGGATGAATTATAATATCATTAACATTTATGTTTAGTAGGTGTTTTATATATCTTTTTTCAGTGCCAAGCAGACATTTCTGTGATATTATGTCTACTGACTTATACTGTTAAGTATGTTTGTTTAGTTCTGTTGTTGAAATACATCACAGCGACCAATTATTTTCACTATAGCAACGTTCAGCTATTTCGGTGAAGAAAGAACCCAAACAAATGTCTGGGTAGAACCACCGGTGCACCGCAAGTCAGCTGGAAGGCCTTCCCTTCACACCCCAACCTGGACTTGAACCCACGCAGGCTAAGCAGTCAAATTGGTGACTCTATCACTACATCATAGGCAGTCCTACAGTTATGTATGGTAGGATAATAAATACTAAGCTTTTGTTTATCGGACAGATTTTAACTTTAATGTGTATTATATAAAATCTAAAAAAATTATTAAAAAATGTTCTGAGAGTAATAGTAATAAGAGCTTGAAAAATTAATATATTTAAATACAATAAAAAACATCATGCAATCTTGTATGCCTTCTAGTGATAAAACAATTACATCTGAAAACAACTATTTAGTACATTCAAGAAAAAAACCCTCATAAACAATGTGCATTATGTAGCCTTTAAAGTAATCAGCAGGACAAACTATGAATTTTGTTTCCATTTTTCTATCTTTCCTATAATACTAAACAATCTTTATAACATGCATTATCAGAATTCTTACTAAGAATCAGAAGTTTTAATGTGTTAAGAAGTAAACATCAGGGGTCACATCCATAAAGAATATTGATATATTATTTAGTCATTTTGTTTTCTTTTAAAAAAAAAAAACAAGCAATTTCCCTAAATTTGAAAATCACTCTATGATCACAGAAACTTAGGTTGAAGATTTTAAGAATATAATAAAACTTAAGTAGTTTTAACATGTGTAAAATAACATCAAAATTTAATGAAAGTTCTTCAAGAAAGGAAAAGTAACTTACAGTAATGATGGATACAACCTCAGCTAAAGTGCACTAGCAACAAGAAGAGATCTCATCATTCCTAAGTCTAGCTTTTAAAGGGTGGGGATGACCCCAGCAAATTTTTTGGTACAATCAAAATCATCAGATGAATCTACCCACACTAAAGTTTTCATCCAAAGTGGGACTCTAACCCCAAAGTTAGAGGGGTAAGAAGTTAGCGACTTTTAACAATGCAGACCCAGCCAGGCCGCCTGTATGTGCTAAAGTCTTTGGCTTTTTCTAAGCTAACTAACAAAAGGAGCCTACAAGGTAAAGAAGATATATTGCTAAAATGTGATTATGATAATAGAAAATAGTAAAGATTTGAACCTAGGCTACCAATTCAAGTGTTGCAGGAGTTTAAACAGTAGCAATAAATACATGTGGTAACAAATTATGCTCAAGCAAATAAAACTCCTTAATGTATGAAATTTCTGAGTAAAGAAGTAAGATAAGATACGATAGGACATTACTAATGACAGAATTATTTTACTTACTAATTGTATTTACTAAATGTTTATTATCAACCTTCCAAAAAATGGGTTATTTTAACCTTTCTTATCAGGAGAATTATATTTTAACCTTGTTAAAGAAGAACTTATTACTTTAACCTTACCTTACTTATGGAGAGAGTTGATTATATTTTAACCTTATTAAAGAAGTGTTTATTACTTTAACCTTTCTAAAGAAATGTGCCATTATATTTAAACTAACTTCTGAACAGTGCATTGTTTTAATATAAACCAAAGAAGAGCGGACTGACTTAACCCTTCACAAGAAGAGTATATTATATTTCAATCTTAATCAAGCAAAGTGTATAATATTGTAACCTTAGTAGAGTATTAAACCTTTGTCACAAAAAGTTGATTATTTTAGCTATTCCTTTACATCAAAGTTCTACATTTCATGAGCACTATTGACTAGTTTTCACTGCGGTAGTTAATTGCAAGACTTGATTCAATACAAAGATCTGGCAAAATGTCAGTAGCTCATCAAAGCATGCACATGTATATGTAACAAAGAATTATCCCTGGTGATAACATATATATGTGTGGGCAGGTATTGTACAAGGGAATGTAACAAATGTGGTATAGTATAATATATGAAAATGTATGAATTATTTACTACTTTAAAGTCATGTGACACTTGATTTATACTTCTGTAAGTGTAAAGGTCAATAACAAATCATACCATTTGCAAAGAAATATCATATGATCTGCAAAGTATTATATCAATACATACAGGTCTTAGCTTTGCACTTAAGTGAAAATTTAAATCTTCAGTTATAAAAAAGTCACTTGAGGCTGGTATGTGTGATACTTCTGGGGTCAATAACCCAATAAGACAGAACAGAAGTGGACCAATATTTCGCCAACTGACTAGAAAGTGACCTCATAAGTCATAAAGGGAATTCTTTTTAAAAAGACATGTTTCCATAAATAAACAGAGGAACACATAAAAGGAAGCATGTTTTAGTAATTGGACTTTTTTTTCTCTAACAAGACATGTTTCCCATAGAACATAGAGATCCAAGCTTTTCTTTGTTACAAGTAACTTAACTCAGCCTATATTTGTTGACTAGTTATAAAAAATTGAACTTAACATGTATTTGATATAGTATATTTATAAACCAATTAGGAACAAAAATCTGTTTTGTCCATAAAAAGTTACTTACTGAAAGCAATAATTAACGTCCTGGCACATATACAAACTAAGCCTTTCTGAGAGACATTAATGTCCCCTGAATAATCAGGTCTTCTCATGTGTTTTACTTGGTTTTTATGCTTGTGCTTCTGCCTTTCTTGTGAGAGCCAGGTTTACCAGCATCAAAACTTCCGTTTTCTTTTTTAAACAAAATATATCTCTATAAGTATTTTAATGAATTTTAAGCTTATAGTTATGCAAAAGTAAGAAAATTTACTGTTCGTAATTGCAATATCTACAAAAGAACCGGCTAATGTCCAAAACTTCCAACTAAATTCTCCAAAACCTACATACCTGGTATCTATAAGAATCAACTTTATGAGAAAATTTCAATAAGTTCCACCATTTTAGAGTTTGCTTGAGAAATATTAGATATATTTCTCATAATTACGACAAAAAATGACTTACACAGATGTATCTCAGAATCTGAGTCATGCTCAAAGGCAAGATTATTTTCTGCCATCCTCCTCGTGAAGCCAAAACCCAACAGTGACCATGACAGGTGTTTGTAATGCCTCTTTCTTGTCACGTAATAACAATTTTACATCTTATTTCCAAGCTTAAGTTCATTTTCAGCAAATCATGATTCAGTGTTCACAAACACTAATATATTTGGTTGAGTTGCACCAACGCATCTCTGGTCATTTTTTTCAGATGTCCATCTATAATTCACCCACAATTTATGTTATTCGCATAAACTTAGGATGAACACTTAACATTTTGCTTTGACTGCATATTTCACTGTAGTGGATGGAACTTCTTTTATGCACCAAACTGTAGTAGATCTTTTCCACTAAAACTTTGATTACATACCTCACTGTACTTGACGAAACTTTGAATGCTCACTTGACTGTAATATATAAAACTTAAGCTACCCACTTTACTGTTGAGAGTAAAACTTTAGCTACACACTTCACTGTAGCAAATGAAACTATGACTACACACTTAACTGTCGTAGATGTTTTCCACTAGAGCTCTGGCCATACAATGAAGTGTATTAATCTACGATAGCAGTACACCCATACAATCAAAGATTGTTGACACTATTGACAATCTCTCACTTCCGTATGTGTGTTAATATACAGCTGATAATGAGATATTTCAAACTCTCATCACTGGATCATATAAGCAATATTATCTCCCAGCTGACCATACATTACCCGGCCATGTACAAGATTGGTATATTGACCTTCATCCTGCCAAGCACAATTTTTTCCGGCAAAAACAAACTGAGTAGCTCCAGATCAGCCAGCTCCCATTGGTATCGTCTGATCAAGATCTGCACCATTTGCTGCCAGGTCTAAAGCAGCATATCCTGCTGTCATTTTATGAAGTTGTGAATGAACAATATGGGTTATTCTCAAATGCCACATGCAATGAACAGTCCTGTACCATGGTGCATTTGGTTAATAATTTATATTTTTTTGTCATCATCTTATATCTTCACACAAAGGTGCCTAGATACATTGCTTGAAACTCAGAAGCAAATTGTGCAGATCCTGATCAGACAGCTTACAGAGAACAATGATCTGCACCTTAACTATTTGCCCAGGGGTGCCCACATCCGAGCGATTAGAGTTACCCACTTGTGACTCCTCAGCCCGTCACTGCCTGGGTTCGAGTCCCGATCGAGGCATGAATATTCATGTGGGGCATTTTTCCTGCTAACCAGTAATGTGCCAGTGGTTCTACCCAGATGTATGTCCGGGATCTTCCCCAACCAATTAGCTGGACAACACCAATATGACTATAATTGTGATAGCGTGACTTAACAAACAATTTTTTGCACACAAGCCAGACCACCTTAAGTTTAGCAGGTTAGTACTGACAGTACATCAACAATAGAGCTAGGCTAAGTATAGAAATGCCTGCACACAATCATACCTACAGTTATCATTCTATTCATATTTATCTGAAACCTATATACCACAGCCCATTCATATATTCCATGCTTAAACACAAGCTATACATCTCTCTTTAAACTGTGTAATAAAGCGTCCTTAACCTCCTCTTTGTTGAAATACTTGACATACCCTATCATCACAGCTCTTCACCATGCAATACCATTATAAAACTAGTCCAAATCATCATAGATTCCTCAGTGTTATCAACAAAACAAACCCAGTTATTTATAACCTTTACTCGGAAAACCTAGCGATAATATGTTGCAGCAGAGAAGAAGTATTTATCCAAGTTGAAAGAAATCACTGTCATAACAATTTGAAGAGAACAATTTTTTTCTTGCTAAAACAAAACCCAACTCTGCAGGACAAAGCAGGAATTCCAATCAGCTTATTTAGTTACTAAGCCACAATTAGAAATAAATAGATTTGCGTGACACTGACTTATAATTAATTAAATTACCTTAAAGCAAATAGCATGGCCCTAGCTGTTAATAAGCTAAGCAGTGAAGAAAAATACATTTGTCAACTATCTTTAAACATTGAATCATTTAATTTTTTTTCTGCTAATTGATCGTTACTTATAATTAGATGTTTTCCCTAGGTTTCCAAAACAGTAACATTAACATTTTATGACTAAAATTCATAGCTTTAAAGGTGATATCTGACAGTTTGCCTACTGGTATATCAATTGCATATAACAATACTTTCCCATTGTTTTGGAGGAATTTAGGCATAATTTCTACATTAAGTTATACTTCAGTCGAAGGTAAAGATAATTTTGAATACTTCCTTTATTGCTAGGCATTACACATTGCTACAAAAAACACTCTAAATGTCCATTCTTTTCAAAACTACCATCATTAAGCACAAATTGTGCAAAGAGGTCACTCTAAGTGTGTCTTGTTTCCAAATCTATAATTAAGCAAAGCGATCTCTGCTAAAAATATATATTGACGTTAGAGCGGACTACCCGGATGACGATATAACCTGATTTCAAGATGTAACATGGTTTTCATAGTTTAAAAATAGCTATCTCTGTTGCCTGGCTCAGATAAGAGAAACCTGTTTGAAGTGATGAGTGGTGATTTATGCTTCACAGTTCATAGATCTAGGACATCAATGAACAGCATTTTGCAGGACCTTTTAAAGTAACGATTTTTTGTTCGATACAAATTGTAGGATACCACCTTGAAAGATGACTAATTACCCTAACATTATTTTTCAAATTAAAATACTTGACAATATACTCAAAGAAAGAAAATAGTAGATTTACATTCATTATGAACAGATTTAAATAGAAGCTCTGGTGTTTCATCCAACAAATGCTGCTGCAGTTCCGCCAATGATAATGCACTTTTATCCATTTTTTTGTTTTTAGAAACTCATTGCAGTGACACTGAAGAGTAATTATAGTGACTTCCAGCCTTTATGGTGGAGGAAGACCTCAGAAAAATGTCTGGGTAGAACCAGTGTTGCACTGCAGGTCAGCTGGAAGGTTGTTTTGTTTTTGTTTTTTCTTGTTACATCACACCAACACAATTATATTCACATTGCCGACGTCATGCTAAATAGTGGTGAAGGAAGACCCGGGGCTTATGTCTGGGTAGAACCACTGGTGCACCAAAGGTTTGCTGGATGAAGTGCTGAGGAGTTACAAGTAAGCGACTCTAACCACTCAACCACAGGCGCCCCTCTGCTAGAACACCTTGGCACATTAAATCCTCTGCCCCGAACTGAAGCCACATGATGAAAGTCAAGCAGTTAGCGGAGTTACAGTCCCTGACTGCACTTCTCAGACACAGGTGCCTCGTGCAATTTCAACCTTCAACACTACAAGTACTTTTATCTTATCTCCGACGCTCACCTAGATTAACAGCTTATTTATATAAAAATATCAAGTCAATTACACAATTCCTCCTATGAGCACCTTCCAAAATCAAGAAACAAACACCGAATCCTCACACGACCTCCAAATAAAAACACAAACAGAATTTTTAAATTTGATTCACCTTAATACGAACTCATGCCAAGTACTCTATAATATAATACAATCTTCTATCTAACAAAAGCCTTTATAAATTTAATATCCTCTCTTAGATTTATATACCCACAGACCATTAACTTCCAATCTAGATAATTACCCTTAGATCTTCAAAAGTTCCAATTGAAATGCATCAAAGCATTTTAATAAATAATCCCAATATGATACATTCTCGAGGGAGGCTTTATATTCGTTACACCAAACAGTTCTTGAATAGTGTTTAAAGCCATTTAATTAAGCAGATTTGAAATCCACAGGAAAATCCTCATCAAATCTTTTCATCCAAAAGATACTCTAAAATCAGCTAACTAATCAAGTGAATCTTAAAGTTATTTTTAAAAATATGAACCTATATACTGGACTGACAATATATAAACTGCATATATTAAATATCATTATAAAATATCTATTGTAATATATTTCCAATAAAGTTAAAAAATAGATATCCATCCATAGGCAATCTAGCACTACCCATGATAATTTCGGTTATTATTTTAGATATCCAGCACTAACATTATTATAGATATCCAGCACTAACGATGGTATTTAGTGTACAAGTGTTACTAATGATACTTTGCTGATAATGCATAAACACGATCTCCCTCAGATATGACCACCTGTGCCCTATACTATAGGGTTGGCTTGGATGTTCCACACATGCACATGATCAATACAATGTGCCCAGTTTTTTAAGCTTCTTCCCTGTAATTAGTTAATTAATTAAATATGTCACAGACATTAACTGAATTAAACCTCCTAATAACACTTCATCATTGTCATTAGTGAAATGAAGTGCTGTCAGAGATAGCTTACATGAAATGAAAAGTTGAAATGTGAAAAATAGTGTAATCTGCAATTGTATTAAGATGTCAATCATAAACACCTGTTTTGTTGTATCACCTAATTTAATGCATATGACATGATCCTGCACATTAATGGATTTTTTAAAATCTACAATATCTAGAATAATACAAGTATGGTTGTCATGGGAACAGCTTGGCTAAGGGAGATAAATCCAAAACATTTGGGTAGAACCACTGCTTTTCAGCTGAAAGACCTCTCGCAAGTGATAGTTTTTGCCTTTATGAGAAGGTAGTTCTCAGTCTTTGCAAATACAGTGAAACTTAATAAAATGGTATTATCAAATTACAAACACGATCCATTGTCACAAACTCAAAAACAACTATTTGAAGACGTTTGTTTCCAACTTTCTAGGCTGCATTGCTTAAGGACAATTTAACATTGCGTCTGCATAAATACTCCTTTGGAAACTTGCTTCTTTAATTAACTTAAGATAGAGAAATATCCATCTAAATCTTGCTGAGTCATCTCCACAATAATTACTTATTGCTAGAAGTAGCCTTAAGATCCAGCCTGTTGACTGTTGTGAAAATTACACAATTGCCGAGCATTTCTAGAATGCAAAAGCAAAAATTCAGCATCAGATGAATTCAACAAAACTGCAGAACATTTATAGAATTCAAAATGATTTCTCAGCATCACTAGAATTCAAAGAAATTGTTGTGCATGTCTAGAATGCAAAAGAAACTTGCCCGTATCAATTGAATTAAAAGCAATGGCTTTATGTTTCAAGAATGACAAATAAAAATTCTGAGTGTCATTTTTACATCCTTCAGCAATGAAGTGCACCTTACTGACAGGAACACTTTCTGTGTAGCGATATATATTAAAATTTCATTACCTATTTACAATGAAGAGCTTTCTTGTGTACAAATTTCTTCAACTTTGATTTTATTTGTTTATTGAGTTATCATCCTTGCAACAGTATTTCAGTTATCTAGAGGTATTGTCCACAAACAGATATAGTCCTGCCCTCACTCTTTATAGCATGCAGTGAACACCTGGCATGATATCACACTCAGTCACATTATCCTGACAACAGGCCAACCAGTTGCACTCTACCCTTATATCTGCTTGAGCATTAGCAAGGGAGCTACACTGCTACCATTTTAATGTCTTTGGTATGTCGTGGCCCAGGATCGAACCCGGTGCCTCCTGTAACTGGAGCCGAGGCTCTACCAATTGTGCTACCAGGTCCAGTTTTTTTGTTTTGATTTATTATCATTAATAAAAGTATTAAATCAAACATATCACAAAAATATTCAAAATTTTATTTGATTATTTAAAAGTGTTTTAAACTTAATTTTGTTTGAAAGGGAGTGTTTGAAAAATATTGAATATCTCTCCACAATTTTATATAATTCTGCTAGAGTTAGTGTATCTTTAATACTGAGTGTACTTTTAAAGTTGAAAGGCTTCACGTGTTTATCGCAAACATTCCATCTTGGCTAATAACAAAAACATTATGGCTGCCAAACAGGAAATTACTTTTCTAAGTCTTTGTTGCCTGAGGTAACCTGAGATAGGCATTGGGTCATAAAAATGACTTGTTGACAATATAGGGCTCAGTTCTGACTCTATTAGATTTATGTAAGGCTGTATAATGACCGAGTTTTGCAGCCATGCTGCGTAAAACATATCATGACAGCTGAGTCTTGACCAAGAACCAGGAAAAAAACATTTTTTTAACTATGAAAAAACTAACTCAGTTTTGATCAATACTTAGATTTTTTACCCAAGAAGTTATAATTGTTTAGTAAAAAACCAGGTAGTATGTTAAGAAAAATTCTATCTAATTTGCCTAAAATGTCTACATTGCTAGCAGCCTACAAGAAATATTTGATAATGTAATGTACTGCTTTCAAAACTGATGCCTAATAGAAGAGATGCAAGAGTAAATAGTAGTTTTAACCTAATAAATCAGTCTGGAAAGTTTACAAAATCCAGCAAAGAAGTCCAATTACTTTTAAACAAAAAGGTACACAAGCACAAGTTTCATTAGTTTAACAGTGAACAATAGAAAACAACATTATATATAAAACAACAGTAATAAGACAACAAGTGATAATTGTCTTCAACACTATACAAAATTAGTTCATTAGCATTAGCAGCTACATATACTGCAGTTAAAACTAAACTTCTGCATTTTTAGCTGAAATAGTTATAAATGCCACTGCCACAAAAAACTACAACTAAGAAAGACAACTCCAGGTTATTCAGTATATAAATCCATAACCAAACATAAACAAAGAGAGATAACTCCGGTTAGTATAGAGCACTGCCACCAGAAGCTCATGTGGGGGTTGGCTGAAGGAAATAAATTTTTGACAGATGTCTTTAGTCATTGTAGCTTTAAGATCTGCACAGTTTTGCAATTATATTTTGAGTTGAGTTTTTTTCAAATAAAGCCCAAATTTATGGCGCAATCAACAAAGCTATTTATTAAAAAACATATGCAGACCTTTGATTGGCACAGTTATACTCCTTACTTGGTAGGGGAAATCCACCAAAAAAAAACAAAAGAAAAAGACAAAGATGAAAACAGGTTTGTGATATTGGTAATTCATTTTTACACTATAATAAGGTAACCCCGAATCTTCTTTTTGATATGCAATTGATATTCACAAGAATATTAATTGCATAAAATTTAACATCTATATTCTTAGTATTTATGCAATATTATGGATTATAAAATGTATATGGCAATTTTATAAAGCAACTTCACATTAAGTATAATAATAATTATGACAATCTTGTCAATTAAGAGAGCTGTCTAATTAAAATGATAAACCATTTTTTATCACAAAAAAATTTCAGCAAATGGTCAAATACAGATTTTGGTCCCTGGCCTATTACAACAATGAGATTACAGGTGGGTTGAGTAACACAGTGACATATTAATAGAAATTTTGCACAGATTAATGTAGTTTTGACACAGCTGATGGCAAACAGAAATGGAAAGCTGAGCATGTTATAAGTAAATACACAGGGAACTTAGATTACAGAAATCCAAAACTTGCTGAAGTACAATCAGCAAAGAATCCACCTCACTGGTCATTATTTAATCAGATTTTTTTTATTCCTTTTTCTTGTTATTCTAAAAAAAAGCGACAATTGAAGAATGCCTTTGGCCAATCACTAAAAGCTCACCTATAGCTTTGCATTTGCAGACAAGCATTATATATATATACACCGTAATATAATGCATGCCCAAATCTTGAAATACACAAGATAAGGACTAAGCATGAATTTATGTAAGACTTATTTGAATATTTTTTTCCTAAATCCCAATTCTAACACAGGATTCAAGAGTTGTTTTAAAAATATTGAGCCTCAGCTTAACCCTTACAAAAGACAAATTATATGTTAAATGACACTTTAAGGTTTGGCCATTTAATCATTGGTAAGTTTGTTACTACTTTGAAGATGCTTTTACTCTTAGTTCGTTAAAGATGAACTGATAAGGCATAACAACTAGTGTGAATATGACCAGCCAGCTCCAGCTGGAACCTGTCTGACCAAGCTCTACACTATTTGCTGCTAGTATCTTTCAATATGACTTCTTAGCTATAAGAAGTCATTAGCAAATTCTTAAGTTTAGTGTAAAATGCAAATGTGAAAGGATAAGGGATATGATCATAAGTCCACTGTTTTCAATGTTAAACTAGCATTATCTGTGTAATTCAATAATTCTCATCTTATCAAATTAGCCTTATCTGTCATCAAACTATCCTCTATTGTTGCCATTTCCAAATATAGGCGTTTCCATCTTAAAATAGTTTCATTAATGGCACTTATACAAACAATTCTTGCCTGTACACTTATTGATTCTACAATAATCAATGTCCAAAATGTCTACCAAAAAAATGAAGGAAATCATTAACTTTGAAAAACAGCATTTGCTATCAAACTATCCTCATCTGTTCTCAAATTATCCACCCCCCATATATTATCAAATTGTCTGCTTTCCAATTATCCCCATATGTTAACAAATCATCCTCATCTGTCAAGAACTTATTTTCTCTTCAGCAACCACCCATGTATTGCAAAGCCTTCCACTGTACCGTACCTTCTTGGCCAGGCCCTTTAAGATGGTCACTAGACCCCCTTACTTCTGAGTCTCTCTCTGTGCCCATTGACAATTGTGCCATTTCATTGGCATAAATCGGAGACGTTGGAGAGAGCTCAAAATTACTTTCAGGGGTGTGAACCCATGTATTGCTGCCAGGCGTGTTATGTTTGTTCTTGTTTTTCTTGTTTTTGCCCGTTCCGCTGTCTAAACCAAAGAGGCACAAGCGATATCAATATAAAATGACAACAAATAAAGCATGCATGCAAATTTGTAATGTAAAGAAAAAGGGTGTAGTTTAAAAGATATTTACAATTTTGGGGAAAAAAATGTAAATTTCAGAAAAAATAAAACATAAAACCCCGAGTAAAAGGAAGTAGTTTTCACTGTCAAATAAAAAGTGAGCAATAAGTGCACCTAATTTTAAAACATTTATGAGATAGTTCATGGAAGGTTAAATCTTTAAAATACTATTGTAAGTTTGAAACCACGGTTAAGCATTGTCTTATGAGCAAGAAGCCCTTCTTTTTAGGAAAATAAATGCTTAAATGATTAAAAATACAGTCTTAACTCATATTCTTTTATCCTGAATTAGAGCAAAGGAAAAAGAAGCAAAGATCATACAGGCAAAGGTGTAAAAAAAACAATACTACAGTATCTTATCAGTATCCTAACAAATCTTATAAAAAATCCATGTATAAAAACCACATGGGGGATGAGCTGTGAATTATTTATGCGCTTTCTAGCTCTTGACATGATGGGACTCTTCAATGTCAAAGTACAGTGGAAAAAAATGCTGATGTAGCTGAAAGCTTATTTATTTAATGTAACATTTTGACATGGTTAAGCCACTATTTGACAATGCAGTAAACTGCTTTTCACTCATTTTTGATATGATCTGTCAATAAAAAAACATTTTCACATGGTTTTGTTATTTTTAAACACAGAAAAAAGTTACCAGTGAGCATAAACTAGCCATGAGATGCACTGGCATTTTTTTTCCTCAATTTTTATTTCTGTTTTATTATATAGGATTACCATTTCCTTGAACTATAAATAGGGAGTGTGGGATGGGTAGGTGCTTAAAAGCTAAAATTTAGTATTTGCTACAGTTTATTATTGAAAGGTCTTCTAATGAAAAAAAATTCAAAAGTCAAAAAAAATGACCAATTGTTCCAATTTATCCTCTTTAAATATTAAGTTATTGTGACATAATTTGACAATATATCTAAGCCATACAATCATTCAGCAAAACTTTCATTTCTCATTATTTTTAATTGATACACAGTCCAAATATAATTGACTATTTACGTGCATTTTCAAGCAGTACATCCCTCTAATACAATTTTATTTCCCTATTTATATACACTACAAATAATATTGGCCCAATTTCCCATTAGTTCCCAATGACATGCATTTCCAATACCACTGCCTCATTTTCCCATTAGTTCCTACAAACATACATTCCCAAAATCATTTAATCATTTTCCCATTAGTTCCCAGTGACATACATTCCCAATATTATTGCCTAAATTTCCCATTAGTTCCTACAAATATACATTTCCAATATCATTTAATCATTTTCCCATTAGTTCCCAGTGACATACATTCCCAATATTATTGCCTAAATTTCCCATTAGTTCTTACAAACATACATTTCCAAAATCATTTAATCATTTTCCCATTAGTTCCCAGTGACATACATTCCCAATATTATTGCCTAAATTTCCCATTAGTTCCTACATTCATACATTGCCAATATTAATGGCTCATTTTCACATTCCGATTAAGCCTGATATAACAACAAGCCCTGTGAGAATCTAAGCAATCAAACGTGCGACAGATACAATGTTACAGGACAAAACACTGATCGTTATCACATTATCATCACCATTAGCACCACTGCTTATCACAACATCCATAATTACCTTCTGTCTCTATGGTTGGAATGTCATCGCTGTCACTGATATATTCACTACAGCTGTCGGTCGTTACATTATCAATCTTGATCGTCATTGGGCGGTCCTCCGCTTCATGGCCCAGACCAGCTGGTCCTATGTATTCTGAAAGATGGAGAAATATTAATTATGGTCTATTTTATAGAATTTTTTATAAACAGACCTGGGGCCAATTGTCTAGACAGTGGTTAAATTTTAACCAATTGTTAAAGTTTGATTACAAAATATATTTTGGTTAAATTGCTTCTTTAATATTTAATTTCTTAAAAATGAATCATTTTTCTTTTTAAGGTTCTGGACCTGTAACTAACTTCGGTAAACATCGGCACTCGGTATGATACGGTTTTATTTGAATAGCATTCATCATAAAGTTTCATATTTGCTATTTTTAGAAGTTTTTCACCACGTGATATGGATTTTCCATGACGTCATTGGGTTACCCATTTCTCAAAAATGAGGGCACCGGGAGCTTGACAGCGTGATCGTCGAGGGCGTTATTGTAAAAATAGTGGTTTACCGACAACAAAGTCATGTAAAGTTGAAGTGGATCATAACTATTGTGTTGGTTTCCTGTGTACAGGTGAAAAATGCACTGTTTCATCTTGTGTTTGCGATTTAAATTTGCCTTCGCATGCTAACCGCGAGAGTTAGCGACATGGTTTGACGCTCGCTCACCTTCGTCTGATATTTTCTCCGGATGGCCAGGATGGACTTTTAAATGTGTCCAGGGGTCAAAATTGTGAGGGACAACCAAGTGTCACTAATACCAAAAGAGTACTTGACTCAGTTATTCCTAAACTGTCGGATTTTTTTACGAAAAACGTGTAAAGTGGTTAATTTCAAATATTTCCCTCAAGCTAGCCAAAATCAGTAAAGAGAAGGTTTTCATGTAATAATGCAGAGTTTTACATACATATTTCTATCTCTTATACCAAATGTAGGTGATTTTTGTATAAAGGAGTATAATCGGTGATTGACCATTTTGACGTTATTTTTCGCTATAAATTCTCTTGCAGTTTCATTATAGTAACCTTTACAAATTCTTATAAATTTTATTAGGAACGGTAAAATGCTTTTAAAATCTCATATTGTGGGCAGTTTATTTTGCAGAAAATTAACTAGTTGTATGTGTCTAACTAGCTTCAAACTTGAGATATTTGCTTTTATAGATAGAGTAAATTTTTAAACACACCCCAAAATTCAGATTTTTGCTCGGTGGTACATGTATGCAAAGTTCAGTCAATTTTATTAGGAACGGTAAAATGCCTTTAAAATCTCATATTATGGGCAGTTCATATTGCAGAAAAGTTTAAAACTAGTTGTATGTGTCTAACTAGCTTCAAACTTGAGATATTTGCTTTTATAGATAGAGTAAATTTTTAAACACACCCAAAAAACTCGGATTTTTGCTCAGGGGTACATGTATGCAAAGTTCTGTATCTTTATAAGTATTTGTCCAAAGTGTGATCTTATTGTTCTGATTTATCATGACATGATTGTGTAACAAGAACATTGGTTAAAATTTGAATATAGAACAGTAGAATTTGAAAAAATGGTACTTTTTCATTTTTTGTTCCAGCACAATTTACGGTGTTTTTGAAAATCAAGGGTCACTTTATAAAAATGTAACTTGAGTTACAAACGGTAAACTTCCTTAAAAATTCACCGTACGATGTATTTTATAGTACAGATTCAAGAAACATTATCATTATAAGGATTGTGGAAGGTCACCATTACAGGTCCAGAACCTTAATATATCTTTGGAAGAATTTAAAAATTAAGCAAATTTGTTAGTTTAATTTTGAGAAAGTAATCCTTTGATTCTATACAAGTAAAAACAAAATTAATTGTCAAAATGATGAACAAAAACAAATAACCAATAAATACCAACAATAAATGAATTTAATTCCAATAACAAGATAACACTTTTTAACTTTAAATAATTTGTAATGTATATATACATGTACCTATGACATTGCTTGAGGTTAGGGTTGGGCTATAGGCAGCTTATAAAAAAATGCAAACAATAAATATCACACGCCATGGAGGGGTGATATCATGTATTGTCAACCTGAGACAAGTTATGTTGATTATAGATTCCAACAAAATGAAGGGAATATATTTTATAACCATACAAGAATTGTACCTTTTATTTCTTAAAAAAAAATGCAGGGTAAAAACGATAAAGAACTGCCCTGCTTTTAAGTCAAATTATCACTGCTGATCTATTATTATAATATAAGTTTCATACAATTTTTGTAATTTTTTTTTCTTTTATTAATAAAACATTCCTTAAATGACTATGTAGTTAATTAACCAAGGTATTTTATAACCAACAACAAAAGCACTTAATGATGCTCAATGTAAGAACTGAAAAGTGAATCAGATGTAATTCAATAACTGAGCATTTCATCGAACAATGTGCATTATTCTGGTAAAGACAAATTCTATTTATTAAGAAAAATGATTGCACATTGTTATGGCTTTGTTTGTTTTCTTTCTTTTTTCCTTATTTTTTTTATTTATTTATATTTTATTATTTTATTTTATTTATTTACTTCTTTTCTTAATTTTTTTATTATTTTATTTATTGGATTTACCGTCACACCAATGCTATTTCAGTTATCTGGAGACTGTGTCCACTTGAAGCAGATATAGAGCTGACTTCAGTGTGTATAGCATGTCGTGAACAGCTGGCATGATACTATACCCAGTCACATTATCCTGACATTGGGCCAACCAGTGGTGGAACTACCCTTAAATCAGCTTGCGAGTTAGCAAGGGAGCTATACCACTTTCATTTTTCACGACTTTGGTATGTCGCGGCCTGGGTTCTAACCCCTACTTAATGTAATAAGCCAGGTTTATGAAGATAAAACTGATTAAAAATACTTCTACTTACATGTAATGTCAAGCAGATTTTAAAATACCAGAAAAAATTGTTAACTGCTAAAATAATAAAACTGGTAACAGAAACATTTTAACATATACCTGTACTGATCAGAGTTCTCGGGGAGGGATTTGGGCTGCAGGATGCTTATATAGAAGGATGACACTTAAAATAGCAAGTTTTTGAAGCAAGGCGCATTAAAAACTTATAATAAATATATTTTTTGTTCCAGCTTTTGGCATAAAGAAGCACACAATGATGCATATATCAAAATTCCAACAGCATAAATTTATAACAAATTTGAATAAACAAATAATGTTCAATAAGTTATTAAGATAAAAGATGTACATTTTAACAACCAGAAGCTATGTTCAGCTTTATATTAAGGGCAAACAAGGGACAAAAATGCACAATTTTAGGGTTTACTAACTGGGGTTAACCCAGTCTTCATGAAAAATTAAAAGCACCGGACATTCAGTCCACCAAGCTGGCAATATCTACTGGACCGAACCAAATTTTACTAGACCAGTATGACAAACATCATTAAAAAGTACATAAAAACAAAATGGTATAGACGACACGACAAGAACAAGCAATCAACTATCAGGCAAAATATTACCTTTATTTTGTTAAAAATACTAAAAATACAGGATGTTGTTAATTAGTTTTTTAGTTTTACCTACTTTTCTGGCTGAGACAATATAGGGCCTTGAATTAAAGGTTGCTAATGAGTTTCACCTACCAAAGTTATTCTGAGCCTTGGGTTCTTTCTTCACAAGCTTTTTCTTGTCATCCTTCCTTCCAGAGGATGGTCGACTGTCTGTGTTGGCAACAACCATGGTGCTTTGCTCTCGTTTCTTCCGTCTCTCATCCTCTATTCTTTTGCGCTACAATTACAAAATAACCAATACAATATCTTACATCCATGATGGGATGAGCCATGTTAAGTTCCTGCCTTCAATTTTGAAATTTTTCACCAGGTAGTCTTAATACTTTAGGAATTTGCAATGGATTTTTACACCCTTTCATAATAAATTGCTTTAATATATAAAATGTTCGTTCAGATAGGGGAGGTAAGCATAACAAAGTGCATGTAATGATGGACTGTAATTTCAGTTTATTACATCTGGGGGTCACACCCTGACACCTTTCTTGACCAACTAGCGATAATTTGCAAACTAAAGGGATACCTATGTATGTTGGGTCTTATTGCACACAGACACTTGATAGGTCATATGGCGCTGAGTACACTGAAGTTTAGCGTTAATAGTAGTTGGATACAGTTTGTGTGTCATTTTAACCAGTGATATCATAAAAGTAGTGAATAAATACAAACATTACTTATCATTTTCCATAAATTACAGAATTTGTAACCAGTTAACCTACATAAAAAATAGGTTAACCATTGACATGCCTTACAAATTATTATTTTCTTTTACCCACTGTTTTCTCATATACTAAAATAATATACTATCATGAATGATCAAAATTAATAAAAGATTACTCTCATGGCATTTTTTTTAAAATTCTAAATAAAATATAGTTATTACTTTATGCATAGGCGCTATTATATCCATAAAGAGTAATGCATACTATTTCTAGAAAAATCATAATGAGTTCATTAGTTAACAAGCTAGATCAATTAGATAATAAATGGTTGATATAATTAAGAATCTCCAAGGAATAAAGAATGCCTAAGGACCAAATAAGCCATCTTATCTGTTCATTTGTAATAATGCTTTATCCTAGATATTTCCCAACAACTACAGGCATAGGTATCGAGCATACTTTAATTGACTTAGCAGTAGAAGTGTAGATTTTAATCTTTGCCCAGAGGCTAGATGAATTTGTGTTTAGTGGGCTTACAGTCTGCATCTATCATGCCCTACAATGCTTGCCTCAGATTCACAGACAAATCAAGGTAATTTCATTATCTTTATAGATATCAATTTCAATTAAACACCAAGTTGGGTCATTATCTTTATAGATATCAATTTCAATTAAACACCAAGTTGGGTCATTATCTTTATAGATATTAATTTCAATTAAACACCAAAGGTTGGTTCATTATCCATATAGACATAAATTTCAATTAAACACCAAGGTTAACTCTTTTATCTTTATAAATATAATTTTCAATTAACCACCAAGGTTGATTCATTATTTTTATAGATATAATTTTCAATTCAACATTAAGGTTGGGTTATTATAGCTTTACAGATATCAATTTCAATTCAACACTAAGGTTGGTTATCTTTATAGATATCAATTTCAATTAAACACCAAGGTTGACTTACTATCTTTATACATGTCAATTTCAATTAAACTTTAAGGTTAATTTCAATTAAAAAGCACAAGATTACAAATTAGATATTATGGATGCTATCTTAATTAGCAAAAACATGGCAATTAAATCATCTAACGCTAGGCCTGTTGTACACAAATTAAGTAGATCCAAATCAGGCAGCTCTTATTAGCAGCTGTTTGATCAAATTCTGCAATTTTTGTTGTTGAGTCTCGGCCTATATCAATAAATTACCTTTGTATTAAGCTTTAAAGGTGGTATCCGACAGGTTGGATTAATATTTCTTTTCTCAAATAACCAAATAAGTCATTGTTATCTGAAAAGGTTCTGCAAAATGTTCATTGATGTCCTAGATTTGTGCGAACAGTCAAGAATAAATCAACACTTGTCATTGCTAACAGGTATTTCCTATCAGAGCCAAGCGGCAGAGATGGCTATTTCAAAACCTAAAAAGACCCGTGACCACTAAGGAATGTACACAGTATGAGTGACCTAGGTGTGTACACAGTATGAGTGACCTAGGTGTGTACACAGTATGAGTGACCTAGGAGTGTACACAGTATGAGTGACCTAGGTGTGTACACAGTATGAGTGACCTAGGTGTGTACGAAGTATGAATGACCTAGGATTGTACACGGTATGCATGACCCAGGATAAGGTTAGCATTTCTCTAACATTTGCCTGTTTCATTTACAAAGTAAGTATCAAACATATTCTGTGTAACGAAATAGTGCACAAAGTTTACCTCTTTTGCCAGCTTCTCTTGTGCCTGCCGCTGCTGGTATTCATCTTGCACGCTGAAATATATAAAACATTGTCAGTTAACACTTTGCTTGCTGGAAACAACATATGGATGAGGATTTATGTTACTGGAGTGAATGGTGTTTCCCCAAGTAGATAACTGAAGACAAAAAAAAACAAATGCTAATACATTTTATCACAGTGGGTAAAATTTTATCAGTTCTTGTCAGTAAGATAGTTTCACATTGAAAAAATAAAGATATAAAACAATATCATATTAAATGTATGCAATAAACTTTCTACGGGTCCTCAGTAAAAGTAATGGGTAATGTTGATATATAATTGTTGGCTGTGACTGGATGACATACGATGAATAATGTGTAAAAAACCTGGTAACTCATTTGAAAGGCAAATATACTGACAGCTTGGTGCTGTGTAAGGAGTGTCATGCAGTTTCTGCCAATGCCAAAAATGTCACATATGTAATGACAAACAATTGACAGGGGATCGGAAACACATTATATACATACCTGCCGGGTACCGCGCTCATGTTCCAATGTGCTGAGCTGTTGCTAGTGTCGGTGGGTCTGAAAAACAGAGCAGAAACAAAATAAAGCCTCCATTTTCTTTTTGTGAGATGAAACAATAGACAAAATATGAACCCATATAGAAATATAAATAAACAAAACATCTTCAATGGGATGTCAAAATATGAACCAACTTCGTCATTTACCTTTATCATGACATCATGTTTATTCTGTTTATAATAATAATGATTGGATTTTTTTTTTATGTTCAGAATCAAATAAAATGTTAAAAAAATAAAACAAATAAAACGATCTGCAAGCTGACGCTCTACCACTTGATCTATTGTGGCCGGATTTTACACTTAACTTCAACTAATATCCAGATATCACTATCCAAATCAATTTTTCAAAAGTATAAACATTTAATTATTTGCATAAAATGACAATTGACAAATTTATTAATGATTTTTAGCCTATGATCTTCATGAAAACATTTTTCTTAACAAACTCATGTTTGTTTTTGGAAACACATAACGTAAATGCAATTGTCTAATTCAAGGCGAGTGCTAGATAAATATGCCCAGTTGATCGTTTGTCATTTATGTGTGCAGTGTTTGTAGTACCAGGAACAAATGTAAAGAGTTTAAGCTGCTGAGCAAATAATGGTGAGTGTCTTCGTTATTTAAATTAGATTGCAGACATAAAGACAAGAATAGACTAAAAATGAGTCATTAACCAATACTTATATTGTTTATACTTATATTGTTTGCAGAAATGGACTAACCACTCTTATTGATTTATGCTTATTTATTACATAATTTTTTGGCAGAAAAGAACTTAAGATTCTCATTAATTACTTTTAATTTTACCACAAAAGTCTAAATAGTAATCATGTACCAAGTTTCTGTCTATTCGAAAACCTGTTTTGTATACAAATTACATGCACACACATAAAAAAAGCTTAAGTTCGTAATGAAAATAATAATTCAACAAATGGATTCTGAATTTAAGATAAAATATACAACAAATTAAGATAAATACACACACACACACACACACACACAATAATTCTACAGAAATAATTCATTTCATTAAAGAAATAACTTACATATAATATCCTTTTTCTTAAAACCTCAATAAATTCTATAAATTAAAAACATAGAAATTTCAAGCAAAACTTCAAAAACCTTACCTCAGAGGAATATAGCTATCACGTGGATTTCTTATTCCTATCATACTCACACAATCTTTTTTAACTGAAATTATCTATTTAAACTAGTCCCAATGAATTCACTAGATACCTGTACACTTCAAGTACATGTCAGAACTTACTATCCCTTATAAATGCCACAAGAATTTAAAGGTCAATGCTTAATATCAGTGACAAAATTATTCACACATATTAGGACCAGTTGAACTGATGTCAGAACATGTTTTGGCCAATACTGTCAACACCCTCCCCTCACCCCTCCTATTACCTCCCCACCCCCCTGGGGCAATGACTGAACATGTCATTGTAGGGATTAATCATAACAAACTGTGAATAACATTAACCAAGAGATTTATTGGATTTCTGATTACCCTATAAACAGATGTAAGACCTTCCAATAACAGCTTCATATACACATATGTACATGCAGCATTAAGTTTCTATAGATCCCTATTCCTAGTACTTGTTTGTACAAGCCCAATTTATTTCATATACACATATGTATACAGTTTTATTCTATTTACATGACCATTCATACTGTAAACTGTTTGCAGTATTAACTTCATAGACATACATGTGAACTTTTTCTGAGGCCAAAGTGGAAGATTTTCAGTTGCAAAGTGGGAGATATGATATTTTCATATAAACAAAGAAGGAAGTTATCAGTTTCCAAGTAGGGAGATTTCTGAAAATGTGTAAAACACCTCTCATTTTCAAACAATTTTTGACCTTAAAAGAGGGAGTCTCCCTCCAAAAGTGAGAGAGTTCACATGCTTATATGCTTAGAAAGTAAATGCATGTATTTTGTTATATTTAAATACCATATTTAGAAATTACTAACATTAAGATAGAGGTACAAAAAAATAATGTTAAAAATGATAAAATAACAAGAGCATCATTTGTTTCCTCTGTTAATTCAAGTTTTCATGAATCTATGAAAATTACATAAAGCTTTGTTCATTATGTTTTATGGATGATTATGTTTCTCAGGCAATTGGTGTTTCCAGCAAGCAACGTTTCAAGACAGTAAGTATACATATCTAACTGTGTATGAAATAGCATAAATATGGCTTTGTACTGTAATTAAAATGAAAAGCCAGACCTAAGTTTTGTTATTAAGCCATTTCTCAGATGACAATTATTGTAAAATATTGACGGTGCATAATGCATTCACAGCTTTTGTTTATAATGGGCTTGCACAACAAATAAAAATGAAATACACACGTTCATGTCAATAAATCCAATAAATCAATATGTGTGCATTGTTATGAAATAGAACTAGCAAATACAGAAGGCTGCAATCCGTGACTGTGACAGAGTCGCTGACTTGAGACTCCTCTGACTGCTTGTCTCTCACCATGTGGGTTTGAGTCCCAGCTGGGGTGATAAACTTAATGTGGAAAGGTCTTCCAGCTGACATGCAGTGCATTGGTGGTTCTACCCTGCAGTCTTCCGCACCAAAACAGCTGGCAGTCATTATTAAGACCATCATACATGTGATTTTTTTCTGAGGCAGAAGAGGAGATTTTCACTTGCCAAGTAGAAGATTTGTTATTTTTTATATATAAATTATCTGTATCCAAGTAGGAAGATTTCTGAAAATGTGTAAAACACCCCTCATTTTCGAATAATTTTGAACCCTAATAGAGGGTGTCCCCTTCCAAAAGCGAGAGAGTTCATATTTATGGACCATAAATGAGTTGATGAGACAAATTTTTAAAAACAAAAACACAACAAGTACAGACATCCTTACCAGACAGAACCCTAGACGGAACATTAATCAGTAAAAATTAACTCATATAAATTTGCTTGGTTTCATGAACAAAGGTAGACATCGAAAATTTAAAATATAAATTTAAACTAAATAAAATTATAATATAACAGTAAATGATAAATTATAAGAAAAACAACAGTAATACTGTATATATGCGACTAAAAGGCGACCTGCCTATTACACAGGCCCCCTTGTTTGCCTCCCAAATCTGAGGCTTTCTGTGTTGACCCTTTTATAAGATGGGGTGACATTTCCAGCAGGTGTTGATCCAAGATTTGTGAAAATCGCTATATTACCGGCTTATTTGTAAACCCCCGTCTTATAATCGAGTATATACGGTATAACATTTTTACTCCTGCATGATTGAGGAAACTTCTTATAGTTTTCCATATGCTTTTATGAAATGTCAGTCTCAAAAAGCTAGCAAAACATCTGCACACACAACTAAAACAGCAGTAGCAGCAGCACCAGCTATATCAGCAGCAATAAAAACAGCGGGTAAGGAAGATTCCAAGACTGACAAATAAGGAGTATACAAGCATATTATATACACACAGTGATAGAAACCTAATGATGTAGTGTTTAGTTTACACTGCTGTTAGGCAATATCTTACACAATATTAACTGTGGTTTGAAAACTTTACACAAAATTTGCCATGGTTAGACAATACAATATTTTACACAGAACTTGCCATGGTTAGACAATATTTTACATTGAATTAACTGCGGTTTGAAAACTTAGGACAGAATTTGCCATGGTTAGTCAATATTTTACACAGAATTTGCCATGGTTAGGCAATACATGACACAGAATTTGCCATGGTTAGACAATACATTACACAGAATTTGCCATTGTTAGACAATATTTTACACAAAATAAATGGAGGTTAGATAAAACTGTACACAGAATTAATTGTGGTTAGTCATATTATTCACAGAATGAATGATTAATAAGGGTAGGAAAATAATTTACACTTAAATTACTTTTAAAGGCAATCTTTTGAACAAAATAACAGAGATTATTTTAAAATGCATTTATATTTTAATTATAAATTGATTTTTCTCCTCACTTTTAAAAGTACTAGCCCTTTCCGTGTAATTTTCTGATTATATGTACATATTTGTAAAAAGTGTAAAAGAAGTTATGTCTTCTGTGAGATAGACCATAAGATCAAAAGCATACAGTATTATATAACATATATATTTCATGGTTACATGTGATATCATTGAAAAGTTTGTACAACATTTCAAAATGGCTTGTTAGGAAGAAAAAAATATAAAGGCAACTATCCTATACATCTTTAGCATTATTTTTAATAATAAATTAAATTAGTTAAATCAGTTATTAAATTGTTGAAAGTAAGAACTCTAGATTGGTATAATATATAATGGTTTCCATCAATTCACAAATCTCAACTAATTCAAGATCTTAGCACTAAATTTTGGCATTTACTTACATAATCAAAACTTTAAAAAAACATTTTCCTGCATTCTACCTGGTATAAAACCTCCTGCCAGTAGGATAAATGCTTTTCTTCCACAATTCCAAACTTTGTCAGGCAAAAACATACTTAAACAATGTCCCGTAGTTTGTTAATTGACTACATATACGGAAGCACTTTCCTAAATCTATTGACTATCTCTATTGATACATTTAGTTAGTGGTTAAAGGTGGTAACAGACAAGGTTGGACCGAAAATATTTTCATTAAACATCTTATTAAATTGTAGTTATCTGAACAGATCTCACAAAATGCTGTTTATCGACGTCCTACACCTATCTGAAAATGTATTGCCTATCTGAGCCACGCTGCACAGTTAGCTATTTTTAAACCAAGAAAACCACATGACCACTTATGTGATATCTCATCCACGTCATCCGCAGTGACGTCAATGTCTATTTATAATCTCAATCATTCTTTTTTTATAGATGTGAAAAGAATGAACATTTTAAGTGCTGAATAACAAGCTTTACTGTCCTATAAATGAGATTCTGTTGCAAATTGTCAAAGCTTAGACTAAAGTATGATTTGTCTGCAGAAATTATACATAAATACCCCCAAAAGAGGTCAGATATTGTTACATATTGTTAGATATAGGCAAACTGTTGGATACCACATTTACCACCTATTGTCTGGTAGTCAGTGGACTATACACATATATATTTTCATTTTGTATGTTGGCTAAATGTTTACCTTTCCACCAGTACCCAATGATTACATGTAAATGTGATTACAAGACTTTCTAAAGGGCAGTCTGGGAGACAAAATTTCACCACACAAATAGTATAAGGAGGTCTAACTCAATCAGTCGCAGATACAGTGTAACAGCTAATGCAGTCTTACACAAGGAATGAGAAAGTTCTAACATCTTACAGACTTTGAGACACGTAAAGTTAATCTGATAGACACATTTGTAGATGTATTTTATAGAGAAACTCAATTATAAATAATCTTTATACAGGCACATTATTGTAGAAATATTTTATAGAGGCACATTATACAGAAACAGAACAGAAGACTGAAGAAATATTTACTGCACTGACCAAAGTGTACTTGGTAACTTTAATTGTTTTAAAAATACCAGGAAAGGTTTATTTTCCGATTATATTATAACAATGCAAACAGTGCATTTCCTAAAAATAGACTTTGAACTGATTCATGAAATCATATTTTCTGTTCACTTCTTATTACATAACGATAGATTAAAATCATTATCTTTCTGCATTTAAAATGATTAGTTGTTGCATCTTTTGAACAGTTTATATTCAGAAACCTAAAATTTAAAACTATATTGAATTTTTGTAAATATGGACAGGATTTTGCCAAAATTTTAAATATCTGGCATGAGTAAAATAACAGAATAGAGTTAATATACAACTGCTGACCATCTGTCAGAAAGTAAAGTAATTAAAAAAGTAATCACAGATAATTCTAACGAGTTTAAACCAATAAAATATGATTTAATGGAGTAATAGTTGGGTTTTGTTTTAGACACATTACACAGATACAATCAATGTCATTTTGGCGATGTTCCACTATTATTAATGGCATAAGACTCCATATCTGGATGTCCCAGGTCAGCTGGAAGGTCTCCCCATATTTAAGTTCTCATCTGACAGACACATTTACCCACACAGTGACAGGTTAAAGAATTATTTCATTTGAGCCACTTGGTCATTACTCCACAATTTGTTTGTTGTTTTATTAACATTGCACCAACATAATTATTGTCATATTGATGACGTCCTGCTAAATATTGGTGGAGGAAGACCTAAACGGACACATATCTAGATAAAACCACCGGAGAACTGCAGGTCAGCTGGAAGATCTGAACACATGGTTTGCCCCGACGGGAACTCCAACCCACACAATGAGGGGCTGAGGAGTCACAACTTGACTATGAAAAAATTTATTTAACAATTCATTTTCCTATCATGCTTTCATTAACATGCAGACCCTTCTGTATGTTTTATTGTGTTGTGTCATTTCTTATATAGTACTAAAATTAGCTTAGAATGATAACCAGATGAGATGGCACAGAATGCTAACAGCAACATAAAGAGCGAGTTACAACTTAGTAGGACTTCAACTGAGAAGGAATGCATTAGGCATTGTGAACAGAATGTAGTTTATCTTGAGCATTTCTTGATAATTTTTATATTGTAATAAATATAAGATGAACTAGAGTAATATGAATATAAGAGAAAACAGCGCAATTTGGTGTTTTTTTACAGTTATATGTTTTATTGTCTTGAAAATTTTTAAATTTATGTAAATAAAAACATTTTCATGACTTTTTTTTCTCCTTAAAATATCTGAGATCAAAATATTAAAACTTAAAAAGAATTTATCTTCCATGTCTACAACTTTTATTTCTTTTTTAACCTGAACAATTTTCAGCAGTTATAAATAAAACAGAACAAAATTTACCTTGTGGAACAAAACAGTAACATTTATAAACCATTTGTCTCCATATTTTTATTTACAAGATTTACTCATAGTTCTCTCATTGTTTGTTTGTTTGCTGGGTTTATCATCCCACAAACAGTATTTTAGTAATCTGGAGACAGTGTCCACTTGAAGCAGATATAGTGCTGCCCTCACTGTGTATAGCATGCCATGAACATCTGGCATGATACCACACCCAGTCATGTTATAGTGACACCGGGCCAACCAGTCATAAAACTACCCTTATATTTGCCTGAGCGTTAGCAAGGGAGCTAGCTATACCACTACAATTTTTAACGAGATGGGTATGTCTCGGCGTGGGATCGAACCCACTGCCTCCCGTACCTGGTGCCGACACTCAACCAATTGCACTACCAGGTCCTGCAATATTTCAATTTAAGTAGCATACTTTCAGTCTTACATTGTAAATAATTTAATTAAGATTACAAAATTGTTCACTAAGAAAGAGATTCAGCGATACAATGTTTGCCCTACAAACATACATGTAAAGATAACTATAATTTCCTACTAGAGATCGTAGCAAATAATTCAGATTCTGATGTGGATCTGTATTATTCACCTGAGCATTATTAAGTCGCACGTAGCTGGCTATGAGTGACTTGTACATGTAAGATAACATTATATTGGTTATATCTTGCTATAATCAAGAAGAAATCACTATGGGAACACACCCATTTATGTTGCTTGATTAAAAAGCCTTCAGCTTTGTCTTATTCCAGTTTGTTCATGATTTTAAACTGCAGTTCATTTATATTGAATGGGATTTGGGATCAATCATGCTTATTATGGCAAGAAAAAAACAACCCTGACTTATAATTTTAAAAAATACAGAATACATAATTTCTTAGTTCTGAAGCTTTTTAAAAAGGGAAATAATTAATTAAGCAACTATACTTATGACTATTGAAGTTCAAAAACATTTTTTCATAGATTCTGAATGTAACATATTAATTTTTAGTTATCAAAAAAACACAACAAAATAACAATATTAAGAAAACTCATTCCCATAAACCTGTGCACCTTTCTTTTAATATATAATGTATTAAGATGAAATAATAAAACCTTAAACGGAAGAACTCTTAATATGCTCTGTTCTATTTATATCTACTTAATGTTTTCTTCATTCAAAAATCAATTGCACTTAAGGCAGTTTTTCACAATGCCTTATGCATCCCCTCTATTTGCATTAGCATATAGTAAGTTTGAAATGAGCTGATAGCACAGTTAAGAAGCTTTCATCTCTAACAAGGTACCTTTTCATACGGCCAGGTCGCTGTCTAGAATAACACATAATAAGACACATTTACATAACAGTCCAATATTGTCAAGGGCTGTTATCGGGTTTAACAATACATGAAAAAGACAAATATCCAAGCATTGTTATAATGAACAAGTCTGAGACTACAAATTAACAAAGCAATGAGAGACATTAATGAATAGTCTCCCCTGAATAATCCCTAAATGCAAGTAGGTCCTTTCATTTTACTTAGTTTTAATTCCTGTCCTTATTGGAGTGTATGCTGACTTTTCTGCCTTTCTGTAATACCCAGGCTAACATTCATCAACAAACGCTTCCATTTTCTTTTTTAAATAACATATCTCTATAAGTATTGAAATAGATTTTAAGTTTATATTTATTCAGAAGTAACAAATTTCACTGTTTGTAATTTGAAACAAAAGAACAGGCGATAAAGTCCAAGAATTTCAAGTAAAAGGACCTACCTACTGTAAGGAATACCTTGGATATTAACTAACAAGGGAGACAATTTCCATTTCACCAATGTAAACCATTTGGCACTAAAAGAATCATAAGTAGCTTTTATTTTCAAATCTCTTCCTTGTTTATAATTTCAAAGTAAACTTCCTTGTAAATTTTTTTTAGTTTCTAATGAAGAATTAAAAAATCTCTTTGAAGATTGCATTTCAGTGAAATTGTTTAACACCTTGTTCTTAAATATACCCACAGTTCATGGTTTCTTTGTTTATCTTTAACATTGTTTGTTATGTACAGTAATTGTACTCTTTCTCGATAACTCAAGTATTTGCTTCATATAAATTACCCATGTCTGGTTTCTTTGTCAAACTTATTGTTTGTAATGCACTCCTTGCCAATAATTATTTTCTACTTGTAACCCACGCAACCTCACAACTTCATGGTTAGGTATTATCAAAACGTTGTATTATGTGTGATAACAATTTTAGAAAAATAATTTAAAAAAAGAAAGAAAAAAAAATGAAAAAAAAAAATGATCAAAAACAACAACTTCATGCTGGATATTGTCCAAACTTTGTATTTGTATGATTGAAATTTCAGAAATATAATTTAAAAAACAACTAACAACAACATGGCAAGGTAGCACGATGTATTTATAAAGACTAACCATCATGTAATGTAGTCCATGATCTGAAAGTTTACAAGGAGCTAGCTCATCTAAATATACACTATTTTGCAGCAAAATCTGACATGAATAACACTAACCATGCTACAGTATATTCTGTTTACTGTTTATTGTATTTATCATCTCACCAACAGTATTTCAGTGATTTGGAGACAGTGTCAACTTGAAGCAGTTACTGTGCTACTTTCACTGTGTATAGCATGCTGTAAACATCTGACATGATACCACACCCAGTCACATCATCATGACACAGGGCCAACCAGTCGTGGAACTAGCCTTATATTTTTTTTGAGTGTTAGCAAGCAAACTAAACCACTACCATTTTTAACAACTTTGACATGTCAGGGCGCTTGATTGCGGCATGGGATCGCAGCCTGGGATCGCGGACCTTGATCACACTCACAGCATTCCTTTCCTGAAGCCGACGCCCTACCGATTGCACTACCATGTATGGTACATTTTTTTTTTTTTGTAACAATTAAAGTTTCTGATTATTTAAATTTAACTGCAAAGGTATCTAGACATTGCTAGGCTCAGCTAGTAGTGCAGATCTTGATCAACTTTCTTTCCGGTAGGATCTGGTTGATCTGTATCTATACGGTTAGTCTGGTAAGTGATTGATTCAGGCTGAGTAAGCCTAGAGTAAATGTTTGCAATGAATGCTTTTGCAATAACTCACTGTGAGGGGAATATTAAGGACAAAGCATTATACAAACAATCTACATAGGAGTTCAATATCAGATATTGGGGAATATCTTTTTTTAGAAACATCACAGTAACACTATTATGTTCATTATAGCAATGAAATGTGATTGTTGGCTAAGGGATGCCCCCCTACACACAAATAGAAGCAATTGCACAACACAGCTCAGCTGGAAGACCTTGCATGATTTTTTTCTGCCTAGACCCGAGTTTGCGATTACAGAACTTTGAGCTTGAGTCTGAGATCAATCTCAGGCATCTGATTGGTCCTAATTTGAATATAGCTCAAAATCTGACCAATCACATGCTTGAGTATGATCTCAGACTCAGCTTAACAGTTCTTTAACCCTGGAACCAGGACGTGAACTCTGTGAAAGGCAGGTGTGGGAGGGGTCTCAAGTCAGGAACTGCCATTTCATACTACAGGCCCCCCCCCCCCCACTGGAGCTTTCTTCAACTTGAACCCAGACTGTGTGAGTCAGGAGTGTGTGTGTGTGTTGGGGGGGGGGGGGGGGGGAGGGGAGGGGTTCAAGTTAGGAACTGCCCATTCTACTACAGATCCCCCCTTGGAGTTTTCTTCAACTTGAACCTAGGCTGTGAGAGTCAGGAGTGGGAGGGGTTTCAAGCCAGGAACTGCCCATTTTACTACAGGTCTCCGCTTGGAGCTTTTCCTCAAGCTCAATATTTTATTTTCTCTCTTTACCCTGTATTGCTGATACTCAATAGAATCATCTTGGTGAGACCATTTAATTCCATTTGATACCAACAATGAAGGACTTGAATGAGTTTTTCTCAAGCTAAATATTATATTTCTCGTACAAACCAAAAGCTATATAACTGGTGCTCATCACACTTGTCCAAAAGTAACAATTTTAAATGTAGTTCAGTTGAGTTTCCATTATAGTTGCACCTTTATTTTGTCTTTAAACCCATTCTCCCTGTTTCTTGTTTAGAATACTCAGTGTAACTATTTTAATGAATACAAATAAAATACGGTTGAGCTGAGTTGTTTTCCTAATATTAACTATTTTATTTCTCATCCAAACCCCAGATTGGTAAAACTCATTAAAAGTGACTCATCAAGACATTTACAAAGGGTACTAGTAAATTAAGCTTTAGTTGTTTGTTGGGTTTATCATCCCACCAACAGTATTTCAGTTATCTGAAGGCGGTGTCCACTTAAAGCAGATATGGTGCTACCTTCACTGTGAATAGCTTGCTGTGGACACCTGGCATTATACCACACCCTGTCACGTTATCATGACACCAGGCCAACCAGTCTTGGACCTACCCTTATATTTGCTTAAGCAGTATCAAGGGAGCTATACTACTACCATTTTTAATGACTTTGGTATGTCGCGGCCAGGGATCGAACCCGGGGCCTCCCAAACCTGGAGCTGTTGCTTTACTAATTGCTCTACCATGTCCAGTATTAAGCTTTGGTGAAAAATTATTGGATATATTGCTTCACTTAATTATTGGAGATATTGCTTCACTTTATATACAGAGATGTACTACTATTTTCTGAAGCTCTGTTTGTTTTTCATTTATGATCTATGATCACATCAGAATTGTTGCCGAAAATTGATCATCGTTGGACACCCATGACCGATCCATTCCATTATTCTCCATTCATCGCCCGTGGGATATTTAGTTCACTTTAAGCCGTTTCTAGAAACGATATTTCATTGGTCGCTTCATAATCCGATGAAGATTTCTGTCCAATGATAAAGCTCGTTCTTACATTGTTTCAACAGACTTGTTAAAATGGCGATGTCATTGTTATACTTCTAGTCTCCACGCTGAAGAGTATGGATTTTGTAAGCAGTTATATGATTGGCCAATTCTTTGTTCTATTCGGTTCAATAAGACGACAGAAATAGCTGGAATAGTCGAACGTGTGCATCCTACGATGAAAATTGATCTGTTTACCCCTATTATGCAAGATTTATCGATTAATAATGCTTAATCCTTATGGTATTGTCATTTGCTAATCATTCCATGGTGACACACAGGTAAATATGTCTATTGATAATGACTTAGCAGCAAATACGGTACATTGAGATCAGACATATTTCCCAATAGGAGCTCAATGGTCTGGTTCTACACCATTTTGTCTAAGCTGGTCAATACTTTCTACACAGGTAAAGGGTTTATACAATGAAAGCAAGGATGAAATATTGTCAATTAACTGTGAAAGGAAGGCCAGAAATGTTGATGTTTGAACTCATACTTCTAAAATGATTAATTCAAACAGTTCATAAACTTTCATAAGCGGGGTTGTCACTAGAAATATTTTGAGCAGGCTCAATTAACTTTTGAGGAGGCTAGGCTATGCAAGCGAAGGTGCGAATCGTTGCTTGGGGGATCCGGGGGCATGCTCTTGACTGATTTTCATTTTTTTTTTTAATTTGAGGCGGCCCGATTTTCATTTGAGGCGGTCAAATCAGCCGCCAGCCGCCTCCTAATGACAACCCTGCATAAGCATGGGCATTCCTGATACATTAATGGACACAAGAATTGTGGAAGTCCTATTTTAATTGTTACAGGTATTTTACTGAATTCGTTGCAAATGCATCTGCATGCCTCACAGAATTTTGGGTCTGCAAAAGTGCTTCATTTACAGTAATTAAAATTCTTTATAAGCATGTTACATTATTTAGTTTGCCTGATTTTATTTTCAAACCATGGTTGCTGGATAACTATAGCTGTTTGTTTGTTTATTGGGTTTATCGTCCCACCAGTAGTATTTCAGTTATCTGAAGATGGTGTCCACTTAAAGCAGATATAGTGCGGCTTTCACTATGTATAGCATGCCGTGAACACCTGGCATGATACCACACCCAGTCACATTATCCTGACACCGGGCCAACCAGTCGTGGAACTTAACTTATATTTGCTTGAGTGGTAGCAAAGCAGCCATACCACTAACGTTTTAACGATATAGGTATGCCATGGCCTGGTATCAAACTCAGTGACTGAACCCGGCCGGTCCATTATACTGACACGATGAATCAGGCGTAATGCTATCCCCTTAGCCCCGAGCGTTAGGAGGAAAGCCACTACTATGAACTTTAAAGTCTTTGGTTTGTCCCGGCCTGGGTTTGAACCTGCGACCTCAAAATCCGCAAGCAGACGCTCTATCAACTGAGCTATTGCAGCCAGTCCTTAATCTGATGCTTTATCAACATAAATGTCAGGGGCACTTGTGGCCTAGCGGTTAGAATCGCTGACCTGAAACTCCTCAGCCCCTCACTGCATGTGTTCGAGTCCCGGTAGTGGTGAGAGCTTTCACATCGGAAGGTTTTCAAGATTACCTGTGGTGTGCCAGTGGTTCTACCCAGGCATAAGTCTGGGGTCTTCCTCCACAAATATATAGCTGGATCTCGCCAATATGACCACAATTGTGTCAGTTCAATATATCATAAAAACAAAAACAAAACAAATCAGCGTAAATGCACATTTAAAAATACTAACGGGGAACCGATAATGCTAAGCTGAACTTCACTATAAATGACTGCTTAAGAGGTGCATGGATTGACCCTAATAAATAGAAGACAACTTAAAAAGTTCAAAGTCTAAACCAAATCATACTCTCAAACTTCCTTCATGTCAATCATGCTCGGTCTTGCTTTATCACAAGATGTCAACGACCATGGAAACTCTTAACCCTTAGCTTGCTACATTTTGTTAAAAACCCATGCTAAATTCTCTGCATTTTTTTTAAGGTTTTTGGGGGTTTTTTTAATATTATTAATTAAATGTGTTACATGTCAGGGCTGATATACTTGTAAACAGACTAAGCAGCAAATAGGGTAGATCCTGATCAGACAGCTGCCTACAGAGAGCTGGCTGATCTGTATCTAAACTATCTGACGAAGCCTTAAAAATATGCAAATAGCAGGACAAGAGTGAAACTTTGCCTGCTCAGGTCAGATTAATGAGACAAATGCAAATAGAGCCATATAATCCAGCTCTCGCTTTCTGATCTGGATCTACTCTATTCACTGATCAGTCTCAACAAATATGTCTTGCTACATATGATCGCAGTTGTTCAAATAATATTTATAATATATATTCAACTAATATTTAAGATGGGTTATTAAAATGCAGCAGGTTAAGAATGAACTGTTTATTTGCCCAAACATGGAAGCTCCCCAGTTTTGACAACATGGCTGTCCAAAAGATTGCCTTGATTTTGTAGCAAAATACGCCTTGAGATAATGCTACACTTTTATCAGGGAGTTACGAAAATTTTCAAGTTGGTTAAAAGGGACAAAGGTTCATGGTGATAAAACATGGATATTTTGCACATATTGAATGTGTCTTCTTTTATAACTAATTGTGTAACTGTTACATGCACATGTTGTTTTTTTTCCGTTTTTTTTTAAATAAGTGCAAATTTTATACATTGAAACAAAAAGATTGATGTTTACTCTCAAAAGACAGATGGAAAAAATGGCTTTATTAAAAGATCAGCGGACTTTTGTCCTTGTCTTACAATAAAGTTTCACATTTCTCACTATTTCATTGAAAAGGGATGGGATGGGATTTGCCAGCATTTTGCCGATACTGTGCAAAAACATTTCTATCATTATAGCACAGGGGCACTAATGAGGTGCCCAGGGACTGAACCCAAACGGTCCATTATACTGACACCGACTAGTAAGGTGTAATGCTGTACCCTTAGCCCTAAGATGGGAAGCCACTACTACCAACTTTTAAGTCTTTGGTTTGACATGGCCAGGGTTTGAACCCGCGACCTCCTGATCCATAAGCCGACGCTCTACCACTCGAGCTGTTGCGGCCGGTCCTCATCAAAAAGGGAAAAACTACTTGTAACAGATTTTTCGTGTTTTTTTTCTTCTTTTTTTATATTTTTTTATTCATATGAAGATAGTGCATAAAAATATCCCTTATTATAAATTTTCAAGCTGAGAAAGCAATTAAAACTATTGTTTGTAGTATTTAAGAGATAATATCAGTCATGACTATGACTAACTATGACTAGAGAAGTTATAAATAAGAACTATGATCATACATTCGAAACAATTTAATTAACTTTTTGAACCATATAACCGACAAACAATACACGTAACCCACCTTTATAAATACCTCAACGGTTCTTGGTGGTACCAGGGTACACAAGAACTATTTAACTTTTGCCATTTTGTCCTTAGCCATTATCTTGCTTTATTTATTTTGCTTTATTTATTTACTATCAGCCACCTAGTCATAAACAGACCAGGCTTAGACAATAAGTGCTGGGAGCTGACTAATCAGCATTTACACTATTTGCTAACAAGTCATAAAAATTGCTTTTTTTACCTTAGAGTAGTAAGAATTAATAACAAATGGATAAATGTTGTGAACTAGAACATTTTTTCAGTTATTTGTTTACAGTTATAATTATAATGCAAAGGGAAGTGGGCACAGTCTGCTATCGACTCAGCAGCAAGCAGTGCAGTTCCACGCAATTCCCAGTGGAAGCTGGCAAATCTGGATCTACCCTGTTTGCCTTAACTTAATTCATTTCTGCTTAGCTGGCTGAGAGAAAAGGGGTATGACAGGGAGCGGGGGTCGGGATGGGGGGGAATGGGGGATGCATCCCCCATCACCAACCAGGTAAAAGAGTAGAGTTGTGAAGACATAAATGTAAGATTACTGTACACATTGTACATATGTTGATAGTTTATTTTATTACCAGCTATTTTGTCTGCATATAAGTTCAGTGTATCTGTTTTAACTCCTAAAGCAGGTGCTCACTTTGACGGGATATTTTTATTTACACTGTTCGTTTGATAGAAAAACCTTCATTAAGTGCGTGGCTGGAGCGCTCTACCAACCAGGTTAAAGCAACCCAATTGGTCCTTTTGCCGACTGACCGTTCCAAGGCGGTAACTGCTGGTTTTTCTTTTTTGTGCATCTGTGTGTTTCTGTCACATTTATATTTACCCTGTTTGCCTTTGTCTAGAGGAAGTTTAGATTCAAATATCTGTGGAAATTTTGATAGGACCTTTTCTTATTTACCTATTAAAAAATACTACTGTGACAGCATTTTATTTCGTGGGGCAGAAATTTCGTCGTTTGAAGAGGACGGGCATATTCGTGGGTACTTGACTTCATGGATTGCCCTACCCACGAAATTAAAAAAAAATTACCTTCGATTTTTGACAGATGCGAAACTGAGGCCAAACACTGAAACAGGGTCAATTGCGAAACTACGGATTAGCGAGTGACTCTGACTATTGTCTTACGTCACGCCTGATGATATTGATCCACGGCAGCCGGTCAATGTTTTCACAGCCGAGTCTCATCAGACGACTTTTATGACACCAAACTGTCAATTAGCGTGTCATTTAAGGGATTATATTCATAAAGATGTTAGGGGCGCAGGTTCTTTTAAGGGTCTAATTTAACGAAGCCATTGACTGTCAATTAATGCCAATTAGCGTACTATGCAAACTGACACAAAACAGACCCTTAAATTAAACACCCAACACCTGTTGACATGATTTACAAGTAAATCTAACATTCGAAAGTCTAACCGAGGGGATTTTATATTGTTGGTACTTAAATTCATGGATTGTCTTGCCCACGAATTCCACGTAATTAAATGCCCCACGAAAAAAAATGCTTTTACAGTAAGCTTTTTAAGTAAATTTTGTCTGTTGGGGTCCCTAACTGTGTGTATATATATGTCTAGTATTTACTGCAATAAAGTTAAATGGATCTTGATTCACATCCCTCTCCCACCAAAATTTTCTGGATCCACGCCTGGGGTACGACTTGTGTCCTAATTGATATCTGACAAGCGCCTGTGAACCAAATGAAAGTTCACTAAGTAAACAGAAACTATACCTGAAGAGGGGCAGTAAGTACCAATTGTAAATTCTTGACTCAATAAAATTCTTGACTCAATAAATCATGCAAACATAGAAGAATATATATAGTATACCCTGACTCATGCAACTTTTGAAATAAAAATTCTCCATTGAAGACAAATTGTGTTTTTGTTACAATTATGGTCATATTGGCAACATTCAGCTTATCAATGGTGAAGACCCCAGATTTATGTTTGGGTAGAAACGACCAGCACGTGGCATGCAGGTTAGCTGGAAAACCTACCCACAAGTTTGTACCCCGGCCAGGACTCGTACCAACATGCTGATGGGCTGAGGACTTTCAAGTCAGTGATCTCAGGCACCTTCCCATTTAAAATCAACAATAAATTAATTATATTCATAACTTGTGGTCCAGTGCCAGTTTTCTATGCTGTTCCCCCCCCCCCCCCCCCCACCCCTTAATTGATGTTCAAGCTCAATTACATATTTCTCAGTTGAGAGGATGAGCTGAAAGAACTTCCAACCGTGACTTGAACCCATGCAGTGAAGGGACATTAAGTTTGAGGGCGTAACAAGTCAGCATTTGTAAGCCACCGGGCTACGGCTGACCCTATAGTACATGTCACTGTTCCTAATAGCATACAATAGCAGAAGTTGTGTACCTTTATCCTTTATGGATCGAAATAAGGTTCGACAATCTACAAGTATTTATTCAAGAGTTTAGTTCAAGAGATCACTGACCAAAATGGTATTTGGAGAAAAGAGCTTAATGTAGCCTAGTTTTCAAGAAATATTCAAATGTACAGCAGTGCTTAAGGGTGGCATCCGAAAGTTTGGACCACATGTTTTTTATCAAATTACCAATTAGAACATTATTACCTGAAAAGGTCATGCAAAATGCTGTTCATGGATACCCTAGATCTGTGGGAAAAGTGAAGCATTACAATCGAATTGTAATTACTAGCAGATATTTCCTACCTGAAAAACACTGCAGAGATAGCTATTTTTAAACTACGAAAACCATGCGAAAACTTAATTTTGAGATCGTGTTCAGGGTAGTCCACGCTGACATCGATATCTATTTTTAGCCGAGATAACTTTCGTGCTTATTTATTTTTTGCAATGTGTACTGTCTGACATATATGTAGTGTTCAAAATTGTCTTTACTCAGACTAAACTGTAATTTTATGTTGAAATTATGCATACATTCCCAGAAACCATGGAAAAACATTGTTACAGAAATTTGGTGTAAGTAAACTGTCATATTCCACCTTTAAGGTTTAAATTTTTGTACCTTTACAATAACACTTCAGTAGATATTCAGCTATGATTATTTTCGAGGGTAGGGACAGATCTTTTTGAAGTAAAATATAGATATTGCAGTACACGTTTACAATGTGTTCATATCATCTTAACACAGACTGAAGTATAAGTTTATGCAGAAATTATGCATATATTCCCCTGGAAAAATATTGTTGCATGCATTTGGTGTTGGTAATCTGTTGGATACCGCCTTAAAGGAGGCTACAAAATGTCAACCAGGCTGTGAGTAGACTGCATGCTCCACATTTTATTTTTAGTCCTGTATTGCATATAGGATTACCTTCCCTTCTTGGAAATGTTTTCTGCTTTAGATAATTATAAAGCTTGAAGAAGGCACATTTCTGCCATTATGCACTTAACGCACGTACGTAGCATCTGTTTGAAAAACCGAAAATCTAAAAGTACCAAAAACACTAAGAAAGTGATTGAAGTGATTATACCAGGTGGTTTTCGAGAAATGAATTTTAACAACAAGGTTAACTAATGCCAATGCCGACAATAACAAGAGGGTCAAAGACCATAGCTCCACCTAATATGTTAATGTATTTAACAACCGATTGTTGTGCCATGAACTAATAAAAAAATTAACCTAAAGCCTCACTATTTATCACTCATTTTGTTTTCTTTGAACTTGATTACATCATTGACACACAAAAAAAACCCATAAAATGTTTCTAATTTATCAACCAAACTAAAAGTGAAATATCAATGTTCTTTAATGAAAATCTAAACATTGAAACAAACACTTTGGCAGACTAAAAAATTCCGCTATCGTAATTTGACTTGTTTCTGTTTTAGTTTCATTTTCAAATGACTGGTCAACAACCGTGACCATATCTTGACTTAAGAATTCTGTTTCTGCATAAATATATACATATATAAATTATATATATTAAATTACAAAATTTCCTACTTTTTCTTCCTTTTCAACTAACCTACATTTAATTCTGTTTTTTTCTTCTCGCTTTTATAAAGAATGTAAGATCTGTAAACTACACTTTGATCTTGTGTCTATAAATTGTCACACCATCAGTATTTCAGTTATCTGGAGATGATGTCCACTTGATGAAGATATAGTGCTGCCTTCACTGTGTATAGTATGCCATGAACACCTGGCATGATACCACACCCAGTCACATTATCCTGACACCAGGCCAACCACTCATGGAAATACCCTTATATGTGCTTGAGCATTAGCAATGGAGCTATACCACTACCATTTTTATGACTTTGGTATGTCGCGGCCCAGGATTAGACACAGGGCTTCTCTAACCTGAAGCCGGTGCTCTACCAGGTCCAGTGTCTATAAATTTAAAAGTGCAAATAGAAAATCAGCATATGTTAATGTAATATTAATATACTTATAAACAAGCCAAGGCATTACCAAAAGTTGAATAAACATGTCCATATATATACATATATATATATATAGTATATATATATATATATATATATATATATATATATATATATATATTATATATAAATATATATATATATAAACATAACTGAATTATAAAGCCTCAAACTTAGCTCATAGATGAGAAAAAATAACCAAACTATCATCAATATATAACCATAATTAAAACAATGAACAAACCTCATATGATGGCTCCATTTCACCACTTTAAAACTGGTCTCCATTTTTACTATCTGTACAATCAACTAAACTAAATGAAACATAGATCCCTTCACTAGGAAGTCGTCATCATATCAAGGAAGAAGTTTTCTGATTTTTCTCTAAGAAAGATCCGCAATCAGGAAGTTCTGTTGCACAAAAGTGATCCTCACAAATATGGCTGCCATTATTGGGTAATTCCTGATCACATAAAAATACATAGGTACACTGCCTTGCAAAATAATGGCACTGTTTACAAGTATACAACCCCTCTACGAGAGTATATCTGCTATATGCCTGTTGGTTAGTGAATTAAATTTAACTATGACTTGTCAATATATGTACTGTATGTATTCACGCAGCTCTATACGATCCCCCACTGCAGTCTTCCAATACTGAGTGACAAGTACTAGATGGAAAGGGCTATTGATCACAAATTGGTGAATTCGCTGAGTGTGAGCATTGATCGAGAGGGAGCGATATTTGCCAGACTTGTCCATATGCAGAACAGGTAGTAGATAGATAAAATGACACAAAGACCAGCTGATCTCCCGACACAGTGATCTCTATTGACCAGGTGGTCATGTGGTCGCCACTTCAGACCAGCAAGGCCAATACAGGTGTAAGGGGTGTTTAATTGGTATGTCAGCAGGATAAATTGATTGCATTTAAATTGGCATGTTGTACAGACATAATTATGGTATAACAATGTCATCCAACTATTATTAGTGAAAGCAGACCTTGAGACATGAGCACTACTCAAACAAATGCTCTTAAATGATGTTGTTGTTTTAGCCTTCCTCATGTAAAAGCTCTTTAAATGATGATGACAGTTTTTTCTAACCTTCCTCACATAAAAGCTCTTTAAATGATGTTTTCTAACCTTCCTCACATAAAAGCTCTTTATATGATGTTTTCTAACCTTCCTCACATAAATGCTCTTTATATGATGTTTTCTAACCTTCCTCACATAAAAGCTCTTTATATGATGTTTTCTAACCTTCCTCACATAATGCTCTTAATATGATGTTTTCTAACCTTCCTAACATAAATGCTCTTTATTTGATGTTTTCTAACCATCCTTACATAAAAGCTCTTTAAATGATCTTGATTGTTGTCTAAGCTTTCTCACATAAAAAGCTATTTAAATGATGCTGAATGCTTTCTAACCTTCCTCACATAAAAGCTCTTAAAATGATTTTTTCTAACCTTCCTCACATAAAAGCTATGTAAATAGGTGCTGATTTTTTTTCTATCCTTCCTCACATAAAAGCTATTTAAATGGTTCTGATTTTTTTCTAACCTCCCTCGCATAAAAGCTCTTAAATAAGATTTTTTCTTGCCTTTTGGTAAGTTCAAACATTGAAAACTGTTGAGGAGAACTATAAGCCAATAATTGGGCAACTGGTAGGCCTTCTTAAATGAACTTTTTTAGATGCTGATATTTTAGATTTTTGCCATTATGCTTTAACAGCCACCTACTATTTGTTGAGGACGGCCCCCAAGACAAATGAACCAATGATAAACAAGTTATCTGCAGGGACTTAGCAAAATAATCAAAAGATTACTTGTTTTGTTCTTTTAAATATACCTTAGCAACACAATAATGGTCACTTTAGTGCTGTAAATTCAGTAATGGTGAATAAAGGTCATTAAACGTTTGGAAGTTAGAAACAATGGCACACCACAGGTCATCTGGAAGACCTCCCCCACCCCCTTCCAACCCTATGCAAGTTCTCTTCTCAAATGGGACTCACACCCATGTAGTGAAAGAAATGGAGTAAGTGGGTTACAAGACGATGACTACTCAGTAGGTGCCCCACCAAAATGGTCAGAAAACCAGCAATGGCTGTTGGAGGACTGCATTTCCAACTATTCAAGTGCTTGGTAGTATGTACATGTAAATTCCATTAGTACTTGCACATAAAAATGTCAGCTGCATGTATATGCATCAACTTTTTCTAAATCAAACAAGGGCCATAATTCATAATAACACCAAACTGGAGCTATCAAACTGGATAAAGATCACCATAAAGACATATGTTTAGTTTCATTTCAAGCTGTTTGAACTGGTATTAAGATTCATTCTTGACTGTACTTGCATGCATGCTGTAACGTAAACAATAGACTGATGCCAAAGCTAGGGAGAGTGAAAAAATTCCTCAAATTCATTAAATTATCAGGTTAAACATGTTACAACTGATGAAAACACGGTCACTAACTAATGAATAAGAAATAACAACAAAGGAAAATAATGGAAAATAATTTATCTTTATACAGTTTTATGATATTTATGGCAACATATGTAGAGCAATAAGGCTTAATCAGCTTTCCCCCATCTGTGAACTCATAAAGCTGTCATGAATATAATATATTATCTTGGATAAAGCTGGGGTTTTATTAACATGCTGTATACTTGGTTATTAACTCTGAGCCTGAAAAGTACAAGGGGACTAAGAGGTGCTCTGTGGTTGAGCACAAAAATCTATGACTTGTAACCTCTAAGTCAGATTGATTGGAGTTACAGTCAAGGTGAGAACTACCATGTTTAAAGGTCTTCCAGCTGACAGGTCTTCCAGCTGACCAGCTGTGGACAAAGGTCTAGGTTTTTCCCTCCAGCAAAAAAATGAGATGGATGTCACAAAAATCCCCATTATTGTGTTGGTGCGATGTAACAAAAAGAAATTGTTTGTTTATTGCTTGTTTATTGGGTTTATCGTCCCACCGACAGTACTTCAGTTATCTGGAGACGGTGTCCACTTGAAGCATATGTACTGTGTATAGTATGCTGTGAACACAAGGTATGTTACCACACCTAGTCACATTATCCGGACACTGGGCCAACCAGGTGTGGAACTACCCGTTATATTTACTTCAGCATAAGCAAGGGAGCAATACCACTACCATTCCGTACCTGGAGCCGACATTCTACTGATTGCACTACCAGGTTCGGTGTGAAAAAGAAATTGAGTTTAGGTAAAAAATATAGGTTCTTATCAATCTGCTATGCACTGTTGTGTGGGACTTAAGAAAATAATGCCGATCAAAATAACCCAGCTACCACTGGATGAAGTCTGATCTGCATCGATTGCTGTTAAGCATTGTTACCTCTGTATAGTGTTGCTGACAAATCACTTACGGTTCTTCAGTCATTAACAAATGTATACAAAGTTGCAGAATAAAGCAGAACAAGCTTATCGAAGACTTTACCAGTAGGTACCATGTGAGCTGAGAAAAAATATTTTTTATAACAGTTTTTCTAACACTTGGTTTTAGTAAATAAATTTTTTATTACCTTTAACCTTTTGACATAATTTTGGTGAGCCAGAACATCTAAAGTAGTAAGGACAAGGGAGACAATCCTGCCCAAGGACTGAAAAAGCTGATTACAAAAAACTGGGAGCTGTACTATCAGAATGTGCACTATTTACGACAAAATGCCATGTAACCTTGTATAGGTTATTAACAAATGTGGCAGGACACGGGAGACCATCCTGGCCAAGGTCTGGAACAGCTGGTAAGATTAATGTAAACACTCTTATGACAAAGTGATAATTCTGAACGGTTCATAAGGCAAATAAAGGGATTATAAATTCTATAGCTCTTGACCTTAATATAGCTGGCAATAACATTCTTTGTTTATTAATTAGGAAATCTCAGCAAAATTATTGAAGTGATGAGTGATTTAATACACTTAAGTTGTAAATATTTTTGTAGAGAAATTATAGTAATGCATCATGAATAATTACACTTCAATTGAGAATAACAGTCATCTGATTCTTAACAAAAATTATAAACCAAAATAAAAATGTTTATCAATGCAAAGGGTAAAGACAAATATTTTGTTCATTCTTTTTTAAAGGGGGATAAATCAATTATGTATGAAAAGTAGTCACTGTTAGAGTGGTGTATACTTTACCACATTATAGCTACCTCTGTTCAAAGTTTGTTATAAATTAACCTCATTGAAGTTATGCTCTTGATTAGCAAAAATCTACACACTATATTGGTTAGAATGTGCAATACTTCATGCACTAGGCACCCTCAGTTGGCCTCATCACTGTATACCTATATTCGAACATGCAAATGAAATTCCTGAACAAATTTATTGTCTAAACAATCACATATTTTCAATAACATCTCTAAGCTAAAAATCTAGTAATATAATGATAGGTTAATAGAAGGCTATTCTAACTTAATCCAGAGGCAAACTATGCAATCTACATACAACTGCTAATATAAATACATTAATTTAACAAAGCTTCAAAAAATTCTTAAAAACAAATGCAACAAAACACTGTTCTATTAAAATGCAAGGTCAAAAATGAATTTTTTATTTCACTTCCAAAAAAAAATCATACGCTTATACCTTCTCCTGTAAAATATAAATAATTCTAGAAGAGTCTTTGGTTGACCCATCAATAAGTAAACCATAAAGGCTAAGCCCCTATGTTAAGAAGAGTACAGCTCATGCTAACTCCTTGATTTCTCCCGCAAATCCTTTACATAATATTACAGAAAGACAATTTCAATGAGTACCAACAATATAGGGCTTGGATGAGAATTATGGATCTCCAGGTCATGCTAACTTCTTCATTTCTCCTCCAAACCCTTTACACCTGGTACTCATTAGAATCATCTTGGTAAGACAATGTCAATGAGTACCAACAATATTGGGTTTGGTTGAGAATTATGGATCTACAGGTCATGCTAACTTCTTTATTTCTCCTCCAAACCCTTTACACCTGGTACTCATTAGAATCATCTTGGTAAGACAATGTCAATGAGTACCAACAATATAGGGCTTGGATGAGAATTATGGATCTACAGTGTGCTAACTTCTTCATTTCTCCTCCAAACCCTTGATACCAGCATCATCTATATATGACAGGACAATATTAATGACTACCAGCATTTAGGGGTATAAGTTGAGAACTTTGAGAACCAACTCCCATTTACACCTCTTAACTGAATCTCTGCATAAAGTTTGAATGAAGAGAGATGCTCCTTCTCATCTGTAGCTCTACCATGACATGAAATAATAATAACAAATACAACATAACACCATGCTAATTAAAATTAAATATCATCAGCTTATTGTTTATTACAAATTTGAGAAACAAAATGCCAAATAAGCTTGACTTTTTCATTTCATTTTCATGGGGGAGTGGTGGCTTTTTTTGGCCAAAGTTTTTGTCTTAAATTACTAAGTCTGTCATTAGCAATGCTTGCAGTAATATTCTGTAATACCAGTATAACATTCCGACTTGAATGGCTGGAAATCTGATTACATATTTGTTTACATGCATGCATACATTATTACACTGTCCTTTGTTAACCACTAAACTCAAGGAGACAGTATAATGGCCCATTGACTGTTACAGAATTAGCAGATCAAAATCAACAACAAAAATATGTTTACCCCCATATCATGCATTGTCATGCAAACTCTGTTAAACTGCAGACCTTTAAACATGTACCAGTGTTTTGGTATGCTTATGTAGTTAGGGATAGGATTTGGGATGGGAGTTGCCAGCATTTTTGCTGATACTGTGCAGCAACATTTCTATTATTAAAGCACAGGGGCACTTATGCGGTGCCCAGGGACTGAACCTGGCCGGTCCATTATAATGACACCGACAAGTCAGGCGTAATCAAGTCAGGCGTAATGCTGTCCCCTTAGCCCTGAGCGTTAGGAGGGAAGCCACTACTACCAACTTTAAAGTCTTTGGTTCGACCCGGCCGGGGTTTGAACCTGCAACCTCCAGATCCGCAAGCTGATGTGCTTATGAAGTAATATTGTGCTAGATGGTAAATTTTTCAATTTCAAACATACAAGTGTTTTAATACACTTACAAAGTATTTGTATTTGTTCAATGCATTTAATTGTGATGGAACAATATGGAGATAAGGTTTGTCAAGCAATTTAAAAACACTAGACAAAATATATTTGTATTTTGGGTCTTATTTCCCATGGGAACTGAACAGGTTATACGGTGCCGGGTACAATGAAGTTTAAGGTCAGTAGGGTATAATCAGGTAAAAATTCATGTAGGTGAATAAAATATAAAAATAAACACGATTAAACTAGACAAAATGATTCTTTTTAAACTAAAGTTGAAATCTTCATACCGTAGATGTTGTATTTAATACATATGTCCTTGTAAACACCCCTCATTCTGTCCTGCTTTACTTAAACTTTCTTAGAGATGTGCATTTTAAGTGACTAGACAAAATATATATTGCATGCCTATTAAGCACCTGATGTGTGTTTTTTCTTCATAGTTTTCTCCATACAATGATACTGGTCACTGTTTTCATTAGTTAATGCTTTTGTGACTTTTAAAGTTAATGCTAAGAAAACAACTGAAAATGACTCTTGATGACGTCTATAATTAAAACTTCCCTAATGGATGAAAGGGTTGTTTTGGTATCTGAAATATTTAAGGGAACTCTTGGGGAATTATGCTGTTGCATGACATTTGAGCCCCAGACAAGTTTACTTTTTTGTTTATAGGGTTTATTGTCCCACCAACAGTATTGCAGTTGTCTGGAGTCGGTGCAGATAAAGTGCTGCCTTCACTATGTATAGCACACCATGAACACCTTGCATGTAACCACACCCAGTTACATTATCCTGATACCTGGCCAACAAGTCGTGGAACTACCTTTATATTTGCTTGAGCATTAGCAAGGGAGCTATACCACTACCATTTTTAACGACTTTGGTATGTCGCGGCCCGGGTTTGAACCTGTGGCCTCCCATACCTGGAGACAACACTCTACCGATTGTGATACCAGGTCCAGAGGAATACAGATTTTGCTAATGCTCTCATTGATCATCTGAACCCTTTATACCAGGTACTCATAGAATTGTCTTAACACAATATAGGCTTTTGTTGAGAATTATGGGATATATGGCAAGACAAAATCATATTTACTCCTATTGTCTGTAGCTCTGGATATGATTTAATAGTACAAGATTGAATTATTGTGATGTTTTGCATATAAAGAAAAGTGAAGCTGGTATTTTGTGCAATATCTGAAGATACTTACATACTCTTAAGCTAAATACACCTTTCAAGAACATGTTCATTGTCCCTATGAATATTTTAACATGAAAAAATTCTGTTTAAAAACTTCCAATTTTAAAATAAATAACTTGATGGTGATATTTTTTAGAAAAAAAGAATATAGTCTATAAAATAATGATCAAAAGTTAACCAATCTCTTAACACACTTACAGCTCATTATACAGAAAAGTTAATCATAATTTGTATATAATACAAATTTGAAAGGTTGATTCGCTAACCTAAACAAAAATATAAATCATTTTTAATAGAGTTCTGGGCTTGTTTTGTTTCCAAACTAAGTGTTTATTTTAAACAGACGTCAAGCAAGGCTGATTTGGCAGTTATGTTTTAAAACCATCAGAACAAGTATAGGACAAGCTTCAAACCTCTAAAAATGTTCAGAACGACTCAAGCAGAAATATTTTGCAAAATATTATTAAGCCATGCAAGCGATGCAGCAGACTACATTTTTAAGCACTCTTTTGTAAGGTTATAGCAAAGGGCAATAGGGCCAGAAAAATAGGGTCGAAGTGTGTAGTTTTTGTACGCTATTTATACCTTCCTTTCTGAAAACTGTGTCCTTTTGTGGCTCTTGGTTTTTCAAATTATGATCTTGATAGAAATTTATGAAAAGAAGGAATGTTTCCTAGACACAAAAAAGAGAAAAGCATGCGGAGGTAAGCATCTCTCCACACGGACAGGGGCTACATGCCAAAGCCTTGTTGTTTACTCTATTATCGACAAATACATTCATGAAAATTGAAGACAACTGGGTCAGTATGGGTCACCAAAAAATTTAAGTTTAAAGTTTTCATTTTTTTCTTCTTTTCATTCGATCTGTGTAAAAACTGACATGCCTTAGCCAAAAGAGCTTCACATCAAAGAGTATGTCCTTCCATTTTCTACCCTATGTGCTCAAGAATTCCGAATGAGTCTGTGGACACAAATGAAACTATAAATCTATGACCTCCAGTAGGGATGTCACTAGACAACTTATCATTGTTAAGGTACTATAAAAGCTGCATGCTTTCTACCAACACAGACTCCAAGTACACTTAGGTCCTTACCATATGTGACTGCTATAGGATGTGACAGTATAGATTCTGCAGCAGACCTTAAATGCTACTGGCCATAGAAAATGACCGTCCTTCATACCCACAATGGAGACAACTAAAACTTTCTATTATTTCAAAAATGAAATTGTTGAATGAAGACCTCAGACAAATGGATGGATAGTATTAGAAGCACCAGCACACAGCATTTCAGCTAGAAGACCTCCCAAAATAAAATTTCCAACTTTAAATGAGACTTGAACTCTCATCCTATAATAAAGTCTATGGCTTTTTATCTGGCATTAACTTGTATGGTCTTAGACAGTGTAAATGCACTGGGGTGTGATTTTGGAGGAAATTCTAAAAAGTGCATACATTTTGGGGGCACAATTAAACTCAGGGTAATTATTTGCACACAAAAAGTAATGAAATAACATACAAATTTGTTACTGTTCTGTCAAATCATTAAATACAAATAACAATTAGGGAATATATAAAAATAAAAATCTATTAAAAATATCCCTTTTTTTCTTGTTTTGTTTAGCTTTTTTAATACATTGCCGCAACCATTTAAGGTTATCCTTACAGCAACTATAGTCCAGCTGTAGAACCACCTGTGCACCACAGGTCAGCTGGAAGACTTTCCTACATCCAGTTGTAGAACAGACCAGTTGAAGAACCACCAGTGCACCACAGGTCAGCTGGAAGACCTTCCTACATCCAGCTATAAAAGAGACCAGCTGTACAACAGACCAGCTGTAGAACCACCAGTTTACTACAGGTCAGCTGGAAACCATCCTACATAGAGCTGTAGAACCACCGGCACACTATGGGTCAGCTGGGAGTCCTTCCTACATCCAGCTGTAGAACAGATCAGCTGTAGAACCACCGGTGCACCACAGGTCAGCTGGAAGACCTTCCTATATCCAGCTACAGAACAGACCAGCTGTAGAACAACCGGTACACCACAGGTCAGCTGGAAGACCTTCCTACATCCAGCTGTAGAACAGACCAGTTGTAGAACCACCGGTGCACCACAGGTCAGCTGGAAGACCTTCCTACATTTAGTCTTTCATCCAGGAACTCAAACCCACACAGCTAGAGGCTAAGCAGTCAGAGGAAAAACAAGTCGGTGACTCTACTACTTCCCCACAGGCGCCCACACCTCTCTTTTTTCAGTTATATAACACCAGACTGGTGACCTACCACAGTGACCTAAATTAACTGCTAGTTCTATGTCTTTTGGAAGGGATTAAGAAGTTGTGTTGGTGGTTTGGGCGAGAACCAATGGGCAGTTAGAGTCTAACACCTTAAACAAAGAATAGCAGTCTATGTTTGCTTTGTTCTTTTAAAAATCAATAACGTCTGCTGAATAAAGTCTGCTGAGCACTACTATATTTGGATTTTTATGTTCTAATGTTTACTACTTCTAATCTTCAAGAACAATTTCTTGATAGCTGTGCGACTTCTAGTAAAAGAATTTAATAGTAAATAGTTTAGACTTTATTTAGCTACAGAGTATCATTAGTTAATTTGCCAAAGGTACTCATTGTTTACCATTATAGCTATTATCATTATTTATATGGCTGTTACTGTTTTATAAAAAAAAAAAAAGAAAAAAGTTTGTAGTTAGTGGTACAACAGATGATGATTTTTATCAAGACTTTTTCTATATTAGTTTGTATTACACTATTATCTATTCTGGGAATGCATTTATCTAAATTACTAAACACTGTTTAACAGTATCACAGATACAATGAAATTATAACACTTCATCCAGAAACCCATACATAAAGCAAAATGGTATTACACACTGACATGCATTTCCCAAATTGGTAAACTCAACTAACTGTCAAAGGTTTTATACCTAAAACATACATTGAATAAATAAACACATTGGACCCATTACCATCTGTTCGGCCCATTGTTGCAAGACCAAACTAAGTTTTTTGAGAGAAGTCTAAAACTCATGCTGAATCCTACAGATTTGATACACTTAAATGTACATTAATTGACCAATCAAATATTTAGGTCAGAGTCTGAGTATATATTCTTAAAGAAGGTATATTGTCTTGTGGCTCAATCCAAAGTCTCTGAGCTTGAGTCTGAGACAAATCTCAAGGATCTGATTAGTCAGGATTTTTTATATTATATGTTTTATGAATTTTAACCATTCTTTGCTGACAATCTTAAAAAAATAATTAAACTATTAAAAAGAAATGATACATCTTTTTCTCATTTACATAACAATAAACATAAGTTATGCCTAGCTTTTCACCAACATGGGCACAATGGTTACCCATTCTCAATTATCTGATAGGTCAGAATTTGAATGACAAGCATATTTGGACCAATCACCTGATACAGTAATCCATTTTCAAGCATCTGATTGGTCGATTTTTGAATGACAAGCATATTCTGACCAATCAGTTGATAGAGGAACCCATTCACAAGCATCCAATTGGTTAGAATTTGAATGATATGTATATTCTGACCAATCACTTGATACAGTAACCCATTCTCAAGCATCTGACTGGTTAGAATTCGAATGATATGTATATTATGACCAATCACTTGATACAGTAACCCATTCTGGAGCATCTGATTGGTTAGAATTTGAATGATGTGTATACTCTGACCGATCTCTTAGAAACCATCTCAAATTCAAGCTCAACGTTGAAAACCTGAGGTTTTGAGGTCTGCTAGCCCTTGTCCAGGAGAGAATATATTAGCAGGGATAGTGTGACACAGAGGAATACACAACATAGTAACATTCGCAGTAACAACACCAGTCACTCACCCGGGGTCATTGGCATACATTGTACCAGCCAATCCTGAACTAAGCCTAAAACACACCGCAAACAATCAAAATATAGCCTAAAACATATTTTATATACATAGACAACACCAATAAAATATTCACAGTATAGTTTTTATGCAGATATGAAATAAAATTAACATAACAGTTAATACATATAGTTTTTTTCCAAATATTTTTCATATATTAAAAAAAAGATTGTTTAATTCGGAAAAAAAAAGCAGAGCAATATTTGGAGTTGCTTTTAATTAAACCAGAAACATCCCACAACAAATTATTTGGACAAAGAAGAAGATAAAATTTAAGCTTATTAATGTAATTACCAAATGGTTTTTATGATAAACATTCTTACAAAGACATGAAAGGTACTTTTCTTCTGATGTGTCGTCTATGCATATTCTTAACAAAATAAGGAGCTACCTTACCCACCAAAAAATGTATGGGTGGGACTCGACCTTCCAAAATTACCAAATTCACTGTACACAAGCCACAACCATTCAAATAGCAACAAAAACAATAACAAAGCCTTTAAACGTGGGGTGACAATGTATATCATTATCAACATTCAGATTGTTTTGTCTTAGATATTGACAGTAAGTGCTTGTTTATACATATTAATATGGCAATGTGAAAGTTTGTAACATGGATGATGTGATGAATAAGTATAAGATTAAAATGCAGTTAATGTATGCATTTACTTAAACATTCATGAGAAATTGAGATTAAACCCATGAGCAAATCAAGGTTCAGTTAGTGAAGTAGACATTGATGAATATGTAAACATTTTAATTAGTCTTAGCATATGTATGTTACCAGCGGTTGAAATTGCCTGCACAATTTTTCTTTTTTAGAACTCTGATTCAATATAACATGAATAACATGCATTTTGATTGGAAATTATTTAGCAAACCATAAAATGTACATTTGAACCAATTATCTTCAGTAAGGGGCTGGATTTTTCAAGATTTAGACATTTTAGTGTCAACAATTACCGGATCAACCAGCAAGTGCCAATTGTTTGACTTATATTTGTTAAACTTATAAATATATGTCACTTATAAAATCAATGACATTATAGCTACGTCCTGCTGATTTTGACCGAGGAAGATGCCAGACAAATATCTGGGAAGAACCACCAGCATGCTGCAGGTCAACAGGATCGCACAACTACATTAAAGTTTGGTCAGAACAATTATCTAAACCAACACATTGTTAGGCTTTAGAGTTTTATGTCTGCAAAATCGATTGCTTGACATTGGACGCTCCCTGTACCAAGGGTAAGCAAAAGGACATTGGTTTATTCTATCAGTAATGGTTGGTAACCATAGACCAATCCTGCAACCTCTTATACCCGGAGACAAGCTCATAACTCAATTGAATAAACATCTTATATGCCCAGACACCACCTGATATTATTTAATATAAAGTTCTGCTTGTGTACTATACTAGTTACTACTGAATGCTGCATTCCTATGATATTAATATTTAAATATTTCAGAAGGTAAATGAAGTCAATTTTTTAATTAATTATAATAAAAACATGGAATTTAATGAACTGAGACTGATGCAGAATTTTTATTTATGAATATTGATTAATTGATTTCATGACCTGAGGAAGAAAATTACATACATAATACCTAGAAAAATGTATACAAAAACTTCTATTATAAATGAATTTAAAATTTAAACTAAATTAAAGTTTAAAGAACGGTTTATCATGTTTGTTTTCTAGGTTTCCATAGCACATAGACCAATAAAGCTGCCTGTTCATAGTCAACCATAGTTTGAGCAATTAAAGATTATATATATGATGCAAACCTTTGCACAGTTTATGATGTGTTGCCTATATTTAACATATCTTTAGTTAAGAAGTACTGAAAGTATTTTATAATTAATCCTAAAATCCTTCTACTATGAGTGCACTTTGTCTGTAGTTCCTTCTCCTGTTTATTATGTGTCATGCCCCTGAGGCCTACCGTAAAGTTTTATAGATAAGACGCACACATAGATAAGACGCACCCCCTCTTCGAGGTCTAGAATCAAGGATTAATTCTAACAATTTTCAAAATGTAATCATCTATTGCCAAAAACACCACATGTTGTTTGTTTTTTGTTCTTTTACAAAACAGTGGAAATATGCATCAGTAAATGACTAAATGTTATTATGCTTATCATTAGCCTGTTTTTGGAACTTTCCTAATGATTCATGCATTGACTGAATGTCACAATTCCCATTTTAATCTGATATTTATGGGTTTTGATCAGTTATTCTACACTTGTGTGAAAAAGCTACACAAAAATTTCAATGATGTAAAATTTAGTAATACTGCTACATCTTTTTAGGTGGATTTAAATGAATAAAAAATGTAACTTCTCCTAAATTAAGATACATATTGTAGTCTCAACACAATAAATTCTGAAAATTCAAAGGGGCATAAACTGATGTGAGGGCAAAACCCAATACAATTCTTGCTGAATTAAAAAAAGATAGAATAGACACCATTTATAGTATTGCAGGATTACAGTCAAAATGTACCCAAATTAAAACGTACCTAAATGTTGCTGGTCAAAATGTACCTAAAAGAAAATCAAAACATACAAAAATAGAAGTCAAAACGTACCCACGTAAAATTTTATACATTACATAATTCTTACAAGTGTTAAATAATATAAGTCTCTGTGTTTTATATTTAGTCGTTGTGTACTTTCGAATACTGTAATGGGATGGGATTAGCCGGCATTTTTACTGATACTGTGCAGCGACAATTTCTATCATTATAGCATAGAGGCATTTATGAGGTGCCCAGGGACTAAACCCGACCGGTCCATTATACTGATACAGACTAGTCAGGCGTAATGCTGTCCCCTTAGCCCTGAGCGTTAGGAGGGAAGCCACTACTACCAACATTAAAGCCTTTGGTTTGACCCGGCCGGGGTTTGAACCCACGACTTCCTGATCTGCAAGCTGACGCTTTACCACCTGAGCTATTGTGGCCGGTATACTGTAATGTAATGAAAAAACGATCCTCAATGCACACTTCAATCGGTCATTGAAATTAGCACTAGCAATCGCCTGAGTTGACAAAAATTATGATCAGGTAAGTTTATCAAAGCTTTCCGCCCAGCGGGCGATTGATTTCGTAGCTTTATTTTCTAATATGACTATTTTTAGAAAGTGAAACTTCAAAAAAATATCTAGCTGTAAAAATCATTGTGTTCCTGCCATTTTGTGAGGTTATTTGTTTTGTAAAATGTCATTTGGCCATGTGCGCTATTATGTCAATCCCAATTTCTCATTAATTGGTGTAAGCATACATCTGTAATGGAAACTGCTGAGGTGATCGAGTAAGACCATGTGCTGTTACTCAGATATTTTCAACTTTGCTAAAATGGCTTCGCTTAAGCAAGAAGGAGGCAAAGAAAAAATATGAAGCTAACTGTCATTGTTTGTTTCTGGATTCGTGGTGAAGGTGTGTTTAGCTCAAACATACGACAGGTAAAATATTTTGACCTGGTGCTAATCGATGAATCAACACCAAAAAAAGAGAATGCAACTTTGTATCTGGTTGTAACATATTTAAGCTGGAAAACATTTAAGTTCACAGAAGAACAAAGTAAAAATAAGGTTCAAAAACTTGTTGTTTATTGCAGAGTATAGAAATTTAAAAAGAGGCACATATGTTGTTATTTTAAGGGGGAAAGTTCAAGCATGTAAAATGTGTTTTATACCTGTAAAATTTATAGTTTCCCAAATGGCAGGGTTATTTTATGCTAATTTCAAAGATTGCATAATGCACAATTATTTGCGTATTTAATTATTATAAATACACAAAATGATCATAATATAATGCTGTGAGCTTGATAAGCAATATGGATATTTATTGTTAGATTTATTGTATTTACATTTTACATAGATATGTTTTGACTTTTTGGGGGTAAGTTATGACTTCTACTTGGGTATGTTTTGAACAGAAATGTATGGGTATGTTTTATTTTGGATATGTTTTGACCTGCTACAGAATTGCAGATGAAAAATTTGAATGATAAATTATACATTATTTGACAATATGTATTATTTGTTCTCTCATACTATAGATAGTTCCCAAATAAGTGACAATCCCTTATCTTGGCAGCCTTCTTTGATGGAAACTTCAAAGGATTTTCAGATAAATTGTATAGAAGCATAAATTTTATTTTCTTGTGATTACTTCATTTGTGGTAAAAAAAAATTAAGAGCTCTTAGAAGTCATATTTTTAAAATACAATATTATCTAAAATTGATAAATGCACAAAGAATTAATACACATAAATAAATAAATTATTGGCTCATCCTTTAACACAATGAACAATTTCTTTTTGGTTGTATTTTTTTACCTTTTAAACTATAAAATTAAAGTTTTTATGTTTAAAATGCTTCATAAAAGCTGTTAAATTTGTAAAATCGACTGAAAAATAAAAACACAGTGGTGATTTTAACAGAGCACATATTTCCCGATTTCGGCATGCATTACCTTCTGCCTTCAAAAATGGCTGCCTTAAACTGTCTTATCAATGGCAATGACATTACCTGGAAACTATCTTTACGCAGGAAACCTGGATAAAATTTACTGATCTGAGCAATGTTCAGCGGGTTTGCTTGGTTGTAAGGATCAACATAAGTTGTGGCGTTAGGCAGACTTTATTTGCACAGAGCTCTTAACAGATAACAAAAACATAGCATTTTTACAAAAGCATGATAACTTTAACTTAGTAACAAATCCTGTTTAAATCAATTTTTGTTGTTTGTTGTGTTGTTTTTTTTGACAGGCGATGCGAAAAATGAGTTAATTGCACCTAGCTTAATTTGGTTGGTAATGTAAACAAATCCATCAATGTTGCAAAACGGCTTAATTTCATAAATATCTATTTAAAAACGAACCTGTTTTACAGCGGTTTCTTATTAAAAATCAACATTTGGAAATACTTACTTAATGAACACAGCGATGGGAATGGTATTCTCTTTTAGATTTTCTTTATTCTATTGCAGGTAGTGACAGGAAAAAAATATTTCTGCGGCACGTTAGGATAGGTGACAATAAATTCCTAGTCGCTGATTGGTCAAAATGTCAAAGAGAAAGTTGTTCGATACCTCTCGGACTTCTTGCACATACTATTGTTCTGTATTTTATATACAAACAATGATTATGAGATTAAGCGCAACACATAAACTAATGGGTGAAAAGTAATTGATGGAAAAAAGATCCATTGCAAGGCCAGGTTAAATCTTTTTCACAACAGTGTATTTTAATATAAAAAATCCAGTTTACTCTATCAAAGGGAGATCATCACTGGCTTACGCTCCATCCGTAATTTTCTTACTACTGTGAAATTACAGTAAAGTCAGACACAGGGAATTGATGCTGTAGTTTTAGACTGAATTAAGGTAATAGAAGTAAATGTCGCCTGTTAACGGGGATGTAAATTCAATTTTCAAATTATTGCTTAACAATTGCTAAAAATTTCTTTTATTGTTGTTTGTTCCATATACTATTTTCAGGCATGTCAAGTTCATAATATATGAATCCTGAATGTGTAGTTTCACTATTTTACACATCAAAGAAACATCCGCGTCTAACAATAATGTTCACTTATAAAAAGTCGGCATCCCCCGCTTAAGGGCGGAGGCGCTTGAGCACTGACAACAAAAAGAAACCAGGTAAATAAGCAGTTAATACATGACCAAGAACACTACCACCCCCAACCCCTCCCCTGCACAATTTTGTTATTGTACTAACTTTATCAGTGGAAAAAAAATAAAATAAATAAGAATCCACTGAATGTATATACATCTACCGTATTGTTCTAACCCATGCAATTACCTTTTCAGCTTAGAGTCAAATGTTCATACACTGTAAAAATTAACCCTTTCTTTATCCATGAACGTTTTTCTCTCTTTCCCTCCATAGCTGTGCACTTTCTCCTTGTATGTACAAAAAGTACAATAAGGAGAATGGTTTAGGGGTGGTTGGGCCTAGGCTAGGTCTTCCAGACATGAATACAAGGTTAATAGGCACAGGACCCCTACACACTTACCCTCCCACACACACACACACACCGCTATAAAAGGAGATGGGCATAGGTAGACCCCTTATCTCATGCTCACTATCATTAAACAGATCATCACCAAACCTCATACTCAAATTAAATTTGCTCGAAGCTAACCATCATTTTTTAAAAATAACATCATAAATTTTTAAGTCTATATACAATTTTAAACACCATAGCTAAGAGCAACCCTCAGGCCATTAGTAACCCTCTATGATATTTAACTTTTAATCAACTTGTAACTAATGCTCGCCAAATAATTTATAATTAACGGCGAGGGTAAATAAGTCCAAAAAAGTAAGTAGACCCCTTCCATTGACAATTTCGTTTTTCAGATTGATGTCAACCTAAAATCATACCTTAAAGATACCAAACCACTAAAATTGGACACCCTACATTGGGGGTAAAACAGGACTCCAATGCCGTACAACTATAACGTGAAACTAGGACAAAAGTTAGGCAGTGAAATTCACACACTTAAACACTCATCTTATATTAGGACTAAATTATGAAATTATCCATCTAAGATTTTAAGCCATGTAAGTAGGTAAACGAAATTGGATACCTGATAGGACCCTAATATTTGGCACATTGGTCACTACTCTTTAAGTCATAATTGGGCAACATGACTGTGGAATAGCCGCCTTGATTTGGCTCAAACACAATAAGTGGTTCCAGGACTAGTACGCTTGCTGTTGGCTTGCTGTCAAGATAATATTACTGTGTGTGATATCATACTCTATATGCGAGGCATTTCCAGTGAACAGAGCACAAGTTCTGCTGCAAGTGAACACGTCACTGACAGACTGTTTGTGGGACACTAAATTCCCCTGGAATTTTTGTCACACTTCAAGAACTCAGTTCAGGATTAGAGAGATTGTTGCTACCACCACATATATCATACAAAACTATTAAAAGCAGTTCAAGATTTTTTTATTTATTTTTTTTGTCTTTGTCAGTGTGACCATTATTATGTTGATGTGATGCAATAACGACAACAACAAACAACAATACCTTAGTCCTTGATTATTTGATTTTTTTTTATTTCGGACATAGAATGGTAGAAAAAATGATTATATAGATAGTTTTCACGTCAGTAAAGATCCCTTACCTTGACAGCCATCTTAAATGGCAACTTAAAGGGATTTTCAAATGAATTGTATAGAAGCATAAATTGTATTTTCTTGTAATTTCTTCATTTGTGGTCCAAAAATTAATTATGCACCATTGGAAAGCTCTTGAAATTCATATTTTTAAAATACAATATTTTTATTACTACACATAAATAAATAAACATAATTGGCTCATCCTTCAACAAAACAAACAGTGTATCTTTTTGGGAAGTATTTTTTTAACTTTTAAACTATAAAAATATAATTTTGATACTTAAAATATTTCATAAAAGCTGTTAAATTTGATATAAAATTCAATTAAATAGACTCAAAAAATATAACACAGTAGTGAGTTTAATACAGCACATATTTCCAGAATTTGGCCTGCATAAGCTTCTGCCTTCAAAGATGGCTACCTTAAACTGTCTTCCATCACATGGAAACTATCTATTTGTAACAAAAATAAATCAGAAGCCTTGGAGAAGATGGTTACATAATATATAGAGTACTGATTCATATGATATATATAGTAGCCAAGAATTTTTAAAAAATATAGCTTTAGACAATGTTATTCATGCTGTAAATTTTAAACAAGTGAGTAAATTGTTTTTATTGTATCATGAGTTAAATCACAGAAAATAAAGTATGACTGTCTTTGACTTAGGCATATATGGAAATTGTTGTCATCATATTATCAGATGGTACTAAAATGAATGCTTGGACATCCAGTAACTGACTTATCTCCCTTATATTTTGTCTTTACTGGGGCTAAGTATCATTACTATATAGCACATTCCATTTAAATTTGGAATGCAGTTGTCTCATTCTATCTTTCTTTTACGGATTACAGCTGGCTTTATAACTGGAATCATGGACAAAGTGGTGATGAAACATAGGCGCACCACGCTAGAGCGGGCAGAAAAGTTCATCTCTCCAATTTACTTCACAGATGTCAACCTTAAAGGAAGGTATGTGTCTTCATGATGTGTACTCACTTACCATAGTTTCATGAATTCTCATGATTTCGGGAATGTTTTATTAACTATCCCCAATCAGTAGATATTTTTCATTTTTGTTCAGTCTGCTTAAAAATAGATTTTGTCTTGAGGTAGGTTTAAATGGGCAACCAAAACAAAGAAAAAATCAATTAAATTGAAAATATACCAGTTTAAAAGACCATCAATTTAGAATTACTGATAATATAAATCATTTGTTGTGTCTCTGTGGTCTCTTCTTTAAGTTTTATAGTTTGCATTTCAAAGCACATGGTTAAGTGTCTGAAATAGTATACACTAAGCTACAGAATTAATTGGTTATCTGAAATGTAGAAATTAAACAAATAAATTAATGGATTCATGAGAAAATACATTTTTTCTCCAGACATTTGACTTGCTGTTGAAAGCAAAGCCACATTTGTGGTTGCTATTGTGTCCTGAGCTTAGTGCTATCTATCGGTAATTAGCAGAATATTGCCCATCTGTGTCAAAAACATCAAATTAGATAACGTCTCCCTATCTGAAGCTTGAAGGATTCTAAAAATTATGACAATACTAAAAATATTCCACTCTTAAAGTTAATAGGAGACTAGGCATATGACTAAGAGCACTTATCAGGTAAGTTTCTAATTGGTCTGAATATTAAGAGATAAAGTGCCACCCTTAATTTAATATTAATTTCCTATTCTGCAGCTTGGATAATTAAAAAAACAAGAAATCTTAGAAACACAAACATTATGGCCTGTATTCACCAACCATTCTGAAGTAAGAATCGGTCAAGTCATGGATTTTAATTCACAATATCTTCAAAGTATATTCAGCAACATATCTAAAAAATTGTATGACACTTTTATTTTGCTAGTTTGAGCTTAAAATAGCATTTAGTTTGTTTAGTATGAAAATAGTGACGTTAGCTCAAGTCATGACTTGGGCTTAGAAATGCTTGGCGAATACAGGCCTACCAGACCTGGTAGCACAATCAGTAGAGCGTCGGCTTCAGGTACGAGAGGCCCCGGGTTCGATACCGGGCCATGACATACCAATGTCATTTATAATGGTATTGGTATAGCTCCCTTGCTTACGCTGAGGGTAGTTCCATGACTGGTTGGCCCGGTGTCAGGATAATGTGACTGGGTGTGGTATCATGCCAGGTGTTTACAGCATGCTATACACAGTGAAGGTAGCACTAGATCTGCTTCAAGTGGACACCGTCTCCAGATAACTGAAATGCTGTTTAGTGGGATGATAAACCCAACAAACAAATAAACAAACAGAATGCAGGCCCACATGTTGATTTCTTGTCTTGAATTGTCTGTTGTGTCAAGCTGTTGATGGTTGTGCTATGCAGTCCAAATATTCTAAGAAAACATAAAGTAGAAAAAATATAATACGCTTCAAAGCATATTTCTTAACCATCTCCAAATAACTGAAATACTCTTGGTGGGACAATAAACTCAATAAAAAACAAATGCATATTTCTTAACAAATTTGTCACAAGCTGTTGTCTCTGCGGGATATACCATGAAACAAAGCCGCTAACAAGCATTACATAAAGGGCAGGTTACTCAGAGAGATAGTGGGAATTTTCTCCCATTGGATATTTTCTCCGTATAGATCTTGAATTATCTGTAAATAAAAAACAAGCCATGGCAACCATTAACCTATAAACCTGTTTAGACCTTTTTATGTAGTTTAACCGTTACACATTCGGTAGCTGGTTAATCATTTTTATTTATGATATATGGAATAGGTTGAGTATGTTTATTTTTATTTACCCTGTAAGTATCTATTTCTCAAAGTAAACATATAACTTTTTAGCTAGGTAATTAAAATATTTTCAGTTTTATTGTGTCAGCATGAAATAAATTTGACTGAAAATATATTGTAACAAAACCAGATTACTTTTGATAATTTTATTTTTAAAAAGGCTGAGTTAGTCATTGATTTTACTGTGCTTAATGCACAAAACAATCCTTTTATGTTTAAATAGAATATTACACAAATTGTGTAAGAATAGGGGATGTATATAAACTGATGATGTAATGAGTCATTTTGAGTGAAAGAGTCACCAATTTGTAACTCCTCTGATGGCTTAGCCTCCCACTGCATGAGTTTGAGTCGCATTCTGGGATTAAGGACTTGATGTGGGAAGGTCATCCAACAGACCTGTGATGCGTTTGTGGTTCTACCCAGACATTTGTCTGCTGTCTACATCCACTAAAACGGCTGGTAGTTGCTATAATGATCATAATTAGTCACTCAAAAACAAAACAAATACATCAAAATGACGCCTTCCTATCCCATGGCACTAATTGGCTAATCAGTAAAGGTTTCAGGGTCTGATTTCTGATGTAATCCATCTGTGCCACATACACACATACAAGTCAAACCTTCACCTCACCCAACTGTACAGACATTTTCTCTGTCCGGTTTGCTCAAGTGCAAATGTCTATTAACACAATGATAAAATTTTCTACAATAATTATGCCAGTACATACTGACCAGGAATAATGATCATACATTCTTATTACATTCTGAAACATTTTTCTCTTGGAGAATGACCAATAAATGATTTTAGCCATGTTAGTCCTCGTTTTAATTAATCACTGATTATATACATATTCCAGGGCGCCCACACCTAAGTGGTTAAAGTTGCTGACTAGTAATTACTCAGCCTCTCACCATGTGCGGATGAGTCCTAGTCGGGGCAAGAACTTTGATGTGGGGAGGTTTTCCAGCTAACCTGCAGTGCGCTAGTGGTTTTGCCCATCTGGGGTCTTTCTCCACCAACAATTAGCTGGACGTTGCCAATACGACCATAATTGTGTTTGTGCAATTTGACCAAAAAAAAGAAAAAAAAAAGAAAAAAAAAACGGGAAAAAACGGCCGTAATAGCTCAGGTGGTAGAGTGTTGGCTTGCGGTCTTTGAAACGATAACATCTGAATATTTTTAAAACTAAACTAGAAGCTTTATTTATTACGACATATGAATAAGGACATATCTAATACTGGGCATTGTAGTGCAGTTGTACTATTTTTCCAGGTACATGTAACTGGTCAGACGTTTAGGAAGGTTACTGATTTTCTGACTGTTGCCTTCTTTACGAAAAACTTATCCTGAGAAGTTGTTATTTCAGATTATATCGCGAGTCAAAGCCTGTGACAAGCATTACCCATTGGGCAGCACCTGTCAACAAGTACATCCCCTTCACAGAGGCTGTGAATCAGGTCTATTGTACAGTGAAACTTGGTCAACAGTTTGGACCAACGTAAGTATTTACACTTATATATAGGGGTAATGGGTATGAAAGAGAAATAATGCATTCCTTTGTGAAATTATGTTTTAGTTTTATAGAAGTTTTTGTGTCCTTTTTTTAAAATTATGTTTAATTAATAGAAGTTTTTGTGCCCTTTTTTTTTCTTAATTATTTTTAAAATTTATAGACGTTTTTTGTTTGCTTGTTCAACATCATTTAGGCATTTACTGTGAAAGCATTTTATGTCGTGGGGCAGAAATTTCGTTGTTTGAAGAGGACGGGCATATTCGTGGGTACTTGATTTCGTGGATGCTCTAACTACGAAAATAAAAAAATACCTTCGATTTTTGACAGATGCGATACTGAGGCCTAACACTAAAACAGGGTCAATTGCGAAACTACGGATTAGCGAGTGACTCTGCCTATTGTCTTACGTGACGTGTGATATTGATCCACGGCAGCCGGTCAATGTTTTCACAGCCGAGTCTCATCAGACGACTTTTATGATACCTGTCAATTAGCGTGTCATTTAAGGGATTATATTCATAAAGATGTTAGGGGCGCGGGTTCTTTTAAGGGTCTAATTTAACGAAGCCATTGACTGTCAATTAACACCAATTAGCGTACTATGCAAACTGACACAAAACAGACCCTTGAGTAAACACCCTACACCTATAAAGTTTATAGTGCTCATGTATATATTACAGTATAAAATTACTTAGCATAGATCGTTTTTTTATGATTAAATGGCTTATGTTCGTAAACATGTTTTATCGTTCTATGTCAATACAATGTAAATAAAGTGTGGTGAAATCGTCTGTTTGTTTGAGCTTTATGTCCTGTTTAGTAAAAATATGTTGACATGATTTACAAGTAAATCTAGCATTCGAAAGTCTAACCGAGGGGATTTTATATCGTTGGTACTTAAATTCAGGGATTGACTTGCCCACGAATTCCACGAAATTAAATGCCCCACGAAATAAAATGCTTTCACAGTACTTCTTTGTAGAGATAAAATGTTTTTTAAAAATGCATTCTGTGGTACATTTCATTACAACTTTAATTATGAAAATAATAAATAGTGTTATCAATTCATAGAAATATTAAAACAGAATGTCACAAGTGCAAAATGAAACACCCATTTATTGTTGTCCATAATATTTGGATTACATTTTCGATTATTAAACCATAAACCACTGTATAACGGAGGCCTGACTCGTCGGTGTCAGTATAATGGACCTGCTGGGTTCACTCCCTGGGCACCTCATAAGTGCCCCTGTGCTATAATGATAGAAATGTCGCTGCACTGTATCGGCAAAAATGCCGGCTTATCCCATCCTATCCCTGTATTGATAATATTCAAATGTGTATTTTTTGTTTAATTTTATAGGCAAGTTATGGGGAAAAACATGCAATAAAGCTGGGGGTGGGGGCTGGGTGTGTAATAGCATTTCTATGTGGCAAAGGGTTAATAAGGAAACTTAGAAACAATTTTGTGTGTGAAAGGGGAATGAATGGCATATAAGTGAAATGTTTATTAAGAAACTTAAAGTCAACCATTTGGTGGAGAGGAGAGAATGAAAATTTACATGAATGAAAGGGTTAGTATGTCTTACATGTGTAAGAGCTGGTATGATGTGTTTGAAATTAAGTAGTCAATATCCATTTAAAAATATTATGTAGTTTATATTAAAATATAAAATATTAGTTTATTGTTCATAGAAAAAAAAATGATATTGATATTGAATCTGTATACCAGATGGGCTATACCAGATAGGTTTCATGGATACATTTCAACAAAATAAGTGTAAGTAATACTTACATCAAACAACTTTTAAAATACAGGAAACATAAATCTGACTAACACAGTAACAACCTTGTTCAAGATTTGAAGCAAGAACCTTGAATATTAGTATATGTACTGTAAAACAGATGGGCGACCCATTGGTTCCATGTTGTACTGGACATTCCGGCAGAATGGGCGGGACAGGAAGTAAGGCTTCGATGGAATTCTGGTTCTGAGGCCCTGGTGTGGATGGACGGCAAACCATTACAGGTACTGTATTACAAAGTGTTGATTTACAGATGTGTCACATAAAAATAGCCTTGTTCTAATTTAGGGAGAGCTTGCATGAAAAATGTTGCAATTTTGACACGTAAAACACTTGCATTGTCACAAAAAAAAAGTTTTGGTGGCGATGTGATTGATATTCATTTTACATTTGGTTGCAAATACATTCTTGCTGACACCTTTGCATGGTGTAGTCAACATTGCACATGGTACGTTGTTGAAGGTCAAAATTAAAAATAATGAAGTATTGCTTTTCCTGCTTTTAACTCTTTTAAGGCTTGAGTAATTTTGTAATATTTATGGAGTGGATCCAGAAAATTTTGTTGTGGGGTATGAATAAAGATCCGTTCAACTTTATCACAGTAAATACTAGATATTTATACACACTAAGGGACCGTCACTTCGACCTAAGCAGTCAACAGACAAAATTTACCTTAAAAGATTATATGTGTTTTAACAACTCTTTTACCTGGTTGGTGGGGGGGGGGGATCCATCCCACTCACTCGATCCATCAAGATGTATGATATATCGTTGTTATAATTATCACTGTATTTTCCTTTCTTATTTAATGAATTTATTTTGTTTATTCTATTTTATGGTGCCCATGGTATTGTGGTAGCATCACCGACTTGTAACTCCTCTGACTGCTTAGCCTCTCACCACAAGTGTATCGGGTCCCATTCAGGGTGAAGGACTGAATGTGAGAATGTCTTCCGGCTGAATTGTGGTGCGCTGGAGGTCCTACCCAGACATTTGTCTGGGGTCTTTTTCCTCCAAAATGGCTGGATGTCTCTTTAATTGTCATAATTGGTCGCTTCGATGTTTTTCAAAAACAAAATATTAACTAATGTTTGCCTTGATGAGATCTAGTGACAGCTGCTGGGCCAAACTTGTTGCCTCAGGCGTCTAATAATTGAAATCTTACATTATACTTATTGATTATAAGAAAGTCAATAAGCATTGATTTAGTTAAAGATATATCAAACTAAATAATCAAAGAAAAGCAAGGCACATTGTATTTAATAACCAATTTTAAGTGAAAGAATTTGATATTGAAAAAGAAATACCTTTTGTAAAAAATTAAATATAGATCTACATAGTAGGTAGTAAAAACTTGAACATAACATGTGGTTGTAATAAAAAGTATATTGAACAACACCTTGGTGAAGATTAAATATTAATACATGTCGTATGTTAAAATATGTAATTGTGTTTTTGTTCTTACTGCTTACAGGGCCTTAGCTCCACATTTGAGAGATTTGATTTTCCTCTGACAGAATCTGCATCTGCTGATGATTTAAGGTAATTTGATACTTTACAAATTTTGAAATACTATTTTATGCATAGCTTTTTTCATTAATTTCATTGTTGTAATATGAACAGCAAATTTTTAACAGACCGTCCACAATAGCTCAAGTGGTAGAGGGTCGGCTTGCGGATCAGGAGGTTGCAGGTTCAAACCCATGGCCGAGTCAAACCAAAGACTTTAAAGTTGGTAGTAGTGGCTTCCCTCCTAACGTTGGGGCTAAGGGAACAGCATTACGCCTGACTTATCGGTGTCAGTATAATGGACCGGCCAGGTTCAGTCCCTGGGCACCTCATAAGTTATCTCCACTGAATAATTGCCTCCCTTAAACGCTCTTTAGCGTGGAGGTTCGCATTTCATTTCCGGTGGAGAGCAAATAAAAAATGTCAACGATGGCTGAAAAGGTGTTAAACTCGACTGAAAAAAGAGACATTATTGTTGTGTGTGTAGCAATTACAGGGGAGAGTTCACAGATTTCCAACTGACGATAAACTGAGAAAATTGTAGATAAGTCGACTCAAAACAATGAGCAAAATTTCCACTTGCAATCTGAAGAATGATCGACTTTGTTCAGAGCATTTTTCAAGAGGGAAAATACACCAAGGAGAATCCTATACAGTGCAGATTCGTCGTAGACAATAAAGTTTCAAAAGTGGGTGGGGAATTGTGTGTGCATCACTCACGGCATATTCAAAACTCCAAAGCATCTCAAAGATTTAATTGTTTATGGAAAATGTATGATATTTGATATGTCGAAAGATAAAAGAATAATCGATGCATTTATTATTATTCAAGTATAAAACAATGGCTGCGATTAATAGGTTACTCAAGCAAATCGAAACAAAGAGCATCACGTGACGTTTACAGCGGCGAATTTGCACAAAGGTCATTAACAGTCACACCTCTAGTGCATAAACGCAATAAAAACATCTGACGGTCAAACATTAATTGGCTTTCAGGTTTTGTTGAGTTGCCGCTTACTTCATGTTAATTAATGAAAGAATTGTCAGTTTAAGATGCCCGCTGATTGGACGACAATTAAAGAACAAAGTTAATTACGATTAATTTTAGTCAATCATAGATACGAGGGAACTTGTAAGTAACGAACACTTCGCAGTTGTGTCTTATGTCAACAGTTTGTCAAATAAGATATATATAAGATATATATAGAATCCAATTCTGATGAAAATTCAGTCTCTCCAAACAAGCCAAACTGTAATGGCTTTCCAATGCGTAAATTGCAACCGTTTTGTTACAGCAAGAATGTCCGCTATCCAGTGCTATAGATGCAATGCCTGGCAGCAATTATGTCACTAATATGGGAATATATAATTCATATATGGTACGACTATTCCCAATTCGGTATGACTATTCCCGGTACGAGAATGTAGTGGTACGGCTATTCGCGCACCCGACATATACAAGACCATGCTTCCCAATTTTTATGACAATTCGTATATTATGTGATAACCATCAGAGATGAAATTCACAAAACAAGTTTGTGTCAACTATGTATTGACATGTTATGTCTGTATTTGAATATTTGTCGTATTATGTCAATTAGAATGAGGAGAAAACAATGTTTATATGAACATAAAACAAGCTATCGGATAGAACATTTATATTAAATTTCATTAACAAAAGAAGAAATGTAATTTACCACTAGGATTTCATGTGCTGAAAATTTATAATGACTAAATTTTTGTCTACACAGGGGAACTGTATTGAGAGAAATCTTAATACATGTAGTTACATATAATGCAACACTATTTTTTATAATTATTATTTATTTCTAAATTTTCAATTAAAATGCATGTACATGACAGTATTCAGAAACAGAATGACATTATATAGATGGATTTTCAAACAAAATATTGACATCAGAAAAATTAAGTCTGTTTCAGTGTGTCTAGCTTAAGATATGTCCACACTTTTTCAACAAAATCATATCACTTACTGAAGAAATTCACTTAAGTTAAGAATGTTCCCCATTAGATCAGGTTAAACATCTTTTATTTAAAAAAAAATGCATTTCTACTGAGGTCATGTTCACTAAAAATGGTCTCCAAACAATTTGCCTTTAGTTGACACATGATCTATAATGCAATATGTAAGGTAGCAAAGCAGTTGCATTTCGGTATTTGGAAAATTCGGTATTTGGCTCTGATGTAACAGTGTGAACATTTAGCACTGATTTCATGGTATAGAAAACTATGGACATGTCTGTCTTCGTAAAAAACTTTGGCCTTTAGCTGCTTTTTTGCATTCATGTTCTATTTGTCAAACGTCCTATTACGATTTAGCAACAAATAGTTAAACAAATCTTCTTGCCGAAAAAATAGAACTTTAGATAGATTTTTGTCCCAACATCCTTTAAAGCTGGCTAGGTTTTGGAAGATTCTCCCCGAATGGTGTTACAAACAACTCTCCTTCGCGTTTGATGCGGTCTTCTTTGTCGTCCAATTTAATGTCACTTAATGTCCGTGTACCAAGCTTTTCTATTGCGTATTATAAGTTCCGGACGATTCCCTGATACATGCGCCCCTCTTTCTCTAAGACAGTCTTCCAGTTCACGCACTGATAATTTTGAAAATTTGCACAGATCACCGATTTCATTGTTTTCAGATGCCATCTTGTTTGTTTTTGCTCACCGGAAGTTGTACGCAAAACTAACGACAACTCTTCAAAGGGAGATAACAAGGGTTATTAAACAGGACTATAATGATAGAAATGCCGCTGCACAATATCGGCAAAATGCTGGCAACTCCAATCCCAATCCATCCCAAATTTTCAACAGAAAAAAATAGCCTTAGAGCTGAAATCTTCTGACTCCTTAGACTCTCAGCACATCGGTTCGTGTCCAATTTTAGGGTGAAGGTCCTAGTGTGGAAAGGTTATCCTTGACTTGTGTTGTGCCTGTGATACTACCAAGACTTTTTTCCTTGGACTATTTTCACCAAAATAGTTGCATGTTGTTATAAGGACCACAACTGATTACTGCGACGTATTTAAAATAAAGTACAAGATTGAATCTGACCTGGATTATTGTTTAGCTACCTAGCACCATCTCATATGTTGGCAATGTACAGCTATCAGTAAAGTGTGACCGCAGACATTTGTCTGAGGCACACCAGTGGCCTGGACCAGGACTTGAACCCAAAGGGTGAGGGGCTAGAAAGTTTCAGTTTGTGACATTTACTACTATATAAATTAGATTTCATTTGGAAATATATAATTTTGCATTATTCTTAACTAAAGCACACTCTGTGCTACTCTTTATTAATGTGATACAACAATTCTTACAACAACTGTTCTAGTTTAACCTATGTCCATGATGAACACATATTTATTTAAAATAGTTGCGTCATCGTCTAGCCAATCATTGTACCGGTACTTTTTATGACTGGAATATAAAAATGATGTGCATTCCTACATGTGTAGTTCAGAATTATAGTTAGTTGCTGGAATTTGAACAGCTAAAGAGAATTGAAAATCATTACAATGATTTTGATTCTGAAAGCTAGAGACAATATAATCATTTAATGGACTGCATTTTCACCAATGATCATGTGATAAGAGATAATATTCTAACTCCTTATCAACAAAATTTTGATTTTTTTAACAATACATAAATCAAATATTACAATGTTGCTTGAAGAGTTCTTCCACTGTCATGCTTGAAGAAGAAACAATTTTGTTTGATAAATAATTGCTAAATTTAACTGCTATTCCAGCCCTGCCCATATGTGAGACAAATAGCTGAGATTTTCTTGCAAGTTCAATTACAAATTTGACCAGGGCTTGTAACTCAGTAATTTTTTTTCCACATTTCTTTGCAGGGTATCTTTATACATTGAGATGGCCTGCAATGAGATGTTTGGTGCTGGGGAGAATGGCATGATACAGCCGCCCAACAACAACCGCTTCTTCACACTTAGCCAGTGTGAGATCGCAGTTTTTGATCGCAAGGTCTACAATCTGCTCACAGATATAGAACTGCTGTACGACGCTGCCAAGGTAACGTTGCTAGGTCATCTATTGGTCATTATTCTAATTGTTGTCTACACTTTCATCACCATAGCTTTATTGTCATCATCATTGTCTTTGTTGGTGGTGGTGTTGTTGTAATCATTAACACCATCCTCCAACTTTATCATCATCATTACTGGCCGCAAAAGCTCAGGTGGTAGAGCATCGGCTTGCTGATCGGAAATTTGCGGGTTCCAACCCCGACCGGGTCAAACCAAAGACTTTAAAGTTTGTAGTAGTGGCTTCCCTCCTAACGCTCGGGGCTAAGGGACATTATTACGCTTGACTCGTCGGTGTAAGTATAATGGTCCGGCCGGGTTCAGTCTCTGGGCACATCATAAGTGTTCCTGTGCTATAATGATAGAAATGTCGCAGCACAGTATCGGCAAAAATCCCGGCAAATCCTACCCCTATCATCATTATTAACATCATCATCATTACTAAATTGCCATTCTTACCATCTGTGCTGTTTTTGTCATCATTATCAACAACATCATCATCATCCATTTGTATTCTTGTATCCAGTTCGGTTTAAATCTTTTCTTTCAACTGGTCTCCAGACTTTTCTGCAAAGAGACCCTTGCAAAGCAATTGAGAGTCCCCATTTTGTAATTTCTTAACACCATACATTTTCTTATTTTTTTAGAATTAGAAAATAGTTCATGTGCAGAGGTCTTCCAATTGACCTGCTGTACACCGATAAAATTTCGCCCATTTTGTCGGGGTTTTTTTATTCTGCCAATAAAAACAGCAAGCAAGATCAATGGATTGACATCTTCTGACAGAGTTGACATCTAACACCTGGATAATGCTCGTGCATTTTTGAATATCTATCATTGTATAAGGCTTTCTGTCATTCCATTTCTTCAAATTCATTTCTCTAACCGATGTATCATATAATGCTTAAACTATATTCTCCATCATTTGGTGGATGTTAGAAATTTTAAATATCACTCTTTGATCTGTTGACAGCACCTAGGAGAGGAGAGTGAGAGAGGTTACCAGGCCCTGTACACTGTTAATGATGTCATCAATGCCTGCGATCCAACAGATCCAGGGACATTTGAACGGTACAATGCATAAATAAATTGCATTTATATCTTACTGGGCGCCTGTTGAGCGATAAGAGTTGCCGGCTTGTAACTCGACTGACTGATAATTGGTTTATTTAAGGGTCAGTACATACATTCGTATTTTATCGTGACCCCGCTCTTGTAACTCCTTGGCCCCTATTGTGTGGGTTCGAGTCCCGTTTGGGGCAAAAACTTTCATGTTATGATGTTTCCAGCTAACATGCAGTGCATCAGTAATTCTACCCAGACATGTGAGGAGGTTTTACAGCTTACCTGCGGTACTATGCTGGTTCTACCCAGACATAACTCTGGGATCTTCCTTCATCAATAATTACCAGGATGCAAGTTCAATATAACAAAGAAATATACAGCTTACCTCTGTATTGTATTTTCCTACAACGCTTGAATGGTTTTGTTCAAAAGATACTCCTGAATGATATACTTAGCATTTTTGAATGGTATTCTTCATAAAAAAATGTTGCATGTGTGTACTTTTGAATGCCATTTAAGACATATTGTCGGTGCAATATAACAACAAGTAATGTACATCTTAACTTTATATTATATTTTCCAGCAATTCTTGAATCATGCTTGAAATACCTTTTATTGATATGCTAAGCATTTTTCATGGAATTCTACATTACAAAATGTGCATGTATGAGAGTTGCATCTATTGTACAAAAGAGATTTGAAGTTTTCATGTTTATGCTTACAACACATAACATACAAGAAGCAACTCAAGTGAAATAAATAAATAAAAAGCTAATCACATTTTTCTCCATACATCATGTGTTTACTTCAAATCATATTTTAGCTATTTATATATTTGTTTTTAGTGTGACTAGCATATTATTAATATGTTTTTAATCTCCATAATGCATGTTTAGATCAGTGTAAACAAACAAAGTTCTTGCTAAAACATTATTACTCATATTATACAAAAAAAATGTAGTGCCTTATCCAATAATCATTTTTTTTTAAAAAAAAACCCAACAACATTAAGGTGTTCATATCTCTATTTTAATAGGATTTTAACATTATACTTGCATTTTTTGTACTGACATGGCATTTTATTCTACTTTATTCCTTTGCTCATATTCTATTTCAGTTGCCATGAGATAGCCGGTCAGTTCCTGAAGCAAAAGAATGGAGATAGTCAGCATACCACCTATGCAATGGGCCACTCTCATATAGACACTGGTAATTAAACAGGGGGGATGTTTTATGTTAATTTCTTAAAAGATTCTGTCCCCCATTTTATCTTCATTTTTTTATTTGTTTAGGAAAATTCACAAACTGACAAGATAATTTTTATTCTTTGTGAAAGAAATTTTAAAACCAAATGCTAGTCACAAAAGTATTGTTTTTAACAATAAATTTAAAGCATAAAAGGATAAAGAATTAGACAAGTGTTATTCAAACAGTGCACTTCAGGTATGACTGATATTCACCCTTAACACTTGACCATCAGGCATGCGCTGGTCCTAAATTTTTATTATATTGACTCAAACCATGACCATTGTTGTTGAAATAACTGTCCAAGAAGTTGCTGTGTTACTAAAATAGTAAGTAGTAATGATAAAAATAGATCAAAACAACATCAAGACTTAATTTTGTGAAGTTAAAGAACATCATTATTAACATTTTACAGAACTTCATGCACTAAATTCATAGTGCAAGTCCTTTCTTTAATTTTGGCATTTAACTTTGCCACAGCCCCTCACCTTGTGGTTTTGAGTCCAAATTGAGGAAGAAACTTATATCTGGTGCAGTCTTCCTGCTGACCTGTGGTGCGTCGGGGGTGCTACCCATTCTTATGTTTAGAATATAGGCTATTGTTTTTGGTTATGCAACACATCACATTGAGCACTTATGATAATTATAGCAAAGTCCAGCTATTTTCGCAGTTTTGGAGGTCGCGGGTTCAAACCAAGGCTGGGTCAAACCAAAGACTTTAAAGTTGGTAGTACTGGCTTTCCTCCTAACATTGGTGTTAAGGGGACAGCATTACGCCTGACTCGTCGGTGTCAGTATTATGGACCAGCCGGGTTCAGTCCCTGGGCACCTCATAAGTGCCCCTGTGCTATTATGATAGAAATGTTGCTGCACAGTATCGGCAAAAATGCCGGCAAATCCCATCCCAGCTATTTTGGTGGGGAGGACACAGTGGACAAATGTCTTGGTAGAACCATTGGCACACCGCAGGTCAGCTGGAGGACCTTATAAAGTCCTTCATCACAAACTGGTCTTGAACCAACATGATGAAAATCTAAGCAGTCAGAACAATTTTAAGTAGACAAATCAACTACTAAGCCACTGTTGCCCCTGCTAGGTTGTTGTGCTGAAATGGCTATAACGTAGTTGAAAAGCTTCACAATCCTTTTGATTCTCTAAGCCTAAAGTCTACACTATCTTTTATGTTTTATTTTGTTTTTGAAATACATCGCTGCGACCAGTTGTGATCATTATAGAGATGTCCAGCTATTTTGGTGGAGGAAGACCCCAAACAAAATGTCTAGGTAGAACCACTGGCGCACCGCAGGTCAGCTGAAAGACCTTTCCACATTAAGTCCTTTGCCCCGAATGGGACTGGAACCCACGTGGTCAGATGCTAAGCACTGAAAGGAGTTTCAAGTCGGTGACACTACCTCGGGTGCTCTCCCCACCCCACTCTTCACTATATTTTAAAAGGTAGCATGTTCACATATAATCCAGTAAGCAAGAGTATTGTGTTATCCAATATTTATTGTGGTTATGACATTGTTTGGTTGTTGTTGTTTTTACAAAAAATTAAAAGAGTGCAAATATGACTTACAGTGCCCAAGTCATTTAAATTTAATGCTAGACCTAAACTTGTTTCATTTCAGCCTGGTTATGGCCATACAGTGAAACCAAGAGGAAGTGTGCAAGATCCTGGTCCTGCACTCTGAGGTTGTTGGAGAAGTACCCAGACTTCGTCTTTACCTGCTCTCAGGTAAATTTTAGAGTGCATTCATTTAAGTTTTCAAGTTACTTCCAATTTACATTGGGTATCTGCATGCTAGGATCAATTTTAGAACTACCAAACATTGTCTTCAGCTGATCACAGGTTGGGCAGGAACTATTTTTTAAAGTTTAAATAAATGAAGTGTTATAATTGTTAGGGATGGGTATCGCCAGAGCTTTCTTATTCCGATAAATTGTGATACGCTTGGGGCATATCACGAGATTTTATTGACTCTTTTATCTCATTTTTGAATCTCATAAAATGTATTCTCTTAAATTTACTTTTGCGCCTTTATGTTGGGAATTGTGACAGTATTTACTGTATTATGTCCCTTTTTGTGTTACTCTTAAGGCACAGTTTGTTTTACACTGGCCTTGACCTTGCTAGAACTGGCATTCGACAATGCTGGATAATGCCTGAGAATATGAGTTGTGAAATATGTAGTGACCACTGCACATTTGATGACAGCATTGCATGTTGTGCATATTGCAACATTTTCTGTTAATGTACTGTTTTTTGTTTGTCTTTCTTTTTTTACGAAATGCTTCCATACATTTGACTTGACTTGGCTATTTTTTATTGTGACAAACTTGTCTTTGACCATGTTTGTAAATAACCCGGATGTGCTGCAGTACAGTGTAAAATGCTGACTGCCCAATCAGGCGCTGCACAACTCTCTATGTTGTATATTTTGCAGTTATTAGATTGTAAATGTTTTGAAATTGTATTTCATTGTAGTGGATGCCTTACATTAATCATTTTTATGCAAATCAGGTGTTTAGCTCTACACCGGTGGTATAACTGCACCCATACTGTCAACTAAATTAAAATTGAATTAAATTAGACTGTCCTGCAGGTAAAAAAAGATCATTGGGAAATTTACGAGGATGAATGTGACGTAAATACTGAAACTGCTTGCTGATACATATTGATTGTAGATCTGATATTCGCTTTATTTGGTACATGACAGATCCAGAGAGATTGTTCATTATAAAGATACGTATATATTAGGGATGTTAACGAATATTCGAATATCAAGTCGCTATTCGAATAGAGATTTTGGGATTCGAATATTTTATAATTTTTATTCCGCTTTTGTTATTTTCGAAGGAACATTGAAAAGACATTTCTTTAGTTGATCATAGTGTCCCCAGCGTCTTAAGACGCTAGCGATATGTAATCGCGTTCGCTCTAAGTTAGAGGGGGTGGGTCATGTCTCCTGATAACGAATTGCCATCTGGTTAACAGCATGAAATCACCTTACCGCGCACAGCTCCTTCTCTGCCCCCTCTCCCACTTAGACCCAGTCACATCAACCACATCACCATACAGCTGTGGAAACAGTTGCCAACGTACAATAAACACACATGTCAGTTCAATGCTGCAGCAATTAGCTACAGTAATTACGTAACACTGACTCTACCCAGCTTCGGTCGGGATAGTGTGTAATAAATACATTATATAAGGCTATACTTATTGATAACAGTCCACCAGAAGCTGAGAACGTCTTTTATTTTTTGGAAAGCACAACTAGATCACTGTCAAACAAACTTTAATTGCAAACACTTTCTGTTTTTGTCACTCTACTTCATACTTGTTATTTTATTCCTATATAATACCGCGACATCTGTTATTTTTTGTCACCGCGATTTTCTGTTCTTTGTTTTTGCTTCGTTCTCTCCGAATAACAAAAATGTAAATCTACATACTTTTTAATTGTTCGTCATAGGTTTACTTAACACACTTAAAACTCACGAGCTTACAATTTTAATCATTCTTTATATACTGGTTGGTACTTCATCAATTTATCAACAGTCAGGTAATCTTGACACTAGCCAATCGCAGTAATTATCGTCATCAAATGGTTTTGTTTACATTCGCCTTTCACCCATAGGCATATGGCGAGCAGGTTCGTAATTGTCACTTGTGTATTGGTAACTAAATGTCTCTAATTGACATGTTATGGCTTCGGATTAACGCCCTTAGCGATATCAGCCAATCACAATTAAACATCAATCCGACCACCAACCAATCAAGATCGTTAATTGGCTGTACACTTGAGCGATTGTGTATTGGTAACTAAATGTCTCTAATTGACATGTAATGGCTTCGGATTAACGCCCTTAGCGATATCAGCCAATCACAATTAAACATCAATCCGACCACCAACCAATCAAGACCATTAATTGGCTGTACACTTGAGCGATTTTCTTTCATAAAACCTTCGTGGTTTTGCCTAATTGTCTTACAGTCGATCCAGTATCACCCACATTTTGTCCTTTAGAAAATGCCGCCTTTAATCATTAATGTATTTTATAAGGTTAGTTCACAAAACATAATTGACTGTTTGTTGTTATACATTGTTTGCGGTTAGTAGAGTAAAATATTAAAATTGTAAGCTATTTTGCATGTGTTGTGCAGTTTCATCTAATAAAATTATGATATGGTTTTATTAAATCGATAAGTAGCCCCTTAAATATGTCATATGTTAATACAAATAAGTAATTAATTTCACAAAATGCCTTTAAATTGTAAAGGTTATTACACGAAGTACAACACGTAACAAAAAGACACCCAAGTTTAAGGTGACTAATTAATAGTGTATATATTATACGGGACTTTGCAGGTCATCTTAACATTGATTGGTTACTTTATAGTTTTAATAAGAGTTTCAATAATTATAATAATAATAATGATAATAATTGTTAAGTACCAATGACATTATTTACGCATTTACTGGCATTCTTCACTGACAGTATTTTCTTGCTAACTACCACTGACCAAGTAAAGAAACGCCCCGTCTGGTCCTTCACTATAAACAGGATAATGGCAGATTCATAATATTGCCGTTTGTATTTCAAAAAGAAGAAATCGTCGTTTCAAAATTAAATGCTATGATAAAATCATAAATCTACCGCCGCTTCTGCATTAAGTAAGGCTAGCAATGTAAATTGTGGTCAGAAATAAACATTTTACAATGAATAAACACATTGAATGTAATGGAAAATTACCGTGTTATATGCCACTATGCTATAAATTCGTTCCGAATATTCGAATATGATTCGAATACACGTTCCGAATATTCGAATATCGTTTTGGGATTCGATTTACATCCCTAGTATATATTAAAATAGTGTAATAGCCTGAAAAATCTTAAGGTGAAAATAAATCTGTGTTTTCTTTTGAAAAGGTAATTGAGTAGAAATATTGGTTAGGCAGAAATAGCGTACCGATACATATTTGGTCAGACAAGAATTGCTATATACCGATATATTGGTAATACCATGGATCCCTAATAATTTTCTATTAATATAAAAGTTTATAGTTTCAATGTTCAATTTAGTTCCGAGAGGTCATTTTCTGTTATAATTTAATTCTTATGGGTTCAAGGAGGAATGAGTTCTTTTGAAGAAAACTTTTATTACATCATCAGTTTATATACAGGCATTCTTATATGATCCTTGTAACATTCTATATAAACATAAAAGGATTGTTCTGTGCATTTTGCACTGTAAAACTTATGACTAACTCAGCTGTTTTTAAGTAAAATTATCAATAGTAATCCATTCTGTTATCATATATTTTCAAATTTATTACATGTTGACAAAAAAACAACATATATTTTTAGTAACCTTGCTGAAAAGGTGTACATTTAAATGTAGTAAATTTACTTGAGGTGAAAGATTGCAACTTAGTATGGCTGTAGTTTTGATACATGGAACTCAGTCATTGAATATCAATTAAGAATCAAAGCTGGGACAAATAGGTATTTATTTCAAAACAATGCATTTGATTGGTGCATCTCTCCACTCTTTTATAAAAAAAATAACTTATTATTCAAAGAAACTTTTGAAAACATTAACGATTGAATGCGCTTCATAGCATTCAGAGCTTTTCATGTTCTCTTTCAATCTTCTTGTACACTTAGTCTATATATATAATTACTTTCATGTCAGAATGGTGATATGACTGTTTGATTCCACATAAAATTGTCTTTAAAGATCAATTACGGATGGAGGTCAACTAATTCTTGGATGGATATAGAAGCCGCCATGTCTTATCTCTGTTAAGGAAGGTACTGCCTCCTAGCTTTGTCTTAGTAAAGCATTACAATAATGAGAACCATGCAATTAACATAAGTGTGCAGTGCATTTGTCTGTTATCTTTGACCTTATGACTTTTGGTACAGGGAGGTTGCGAGGTTCAAATTTCGGCTGGGTCAGACCAAAGACTTTAAAGTTGTGGTAGTGGCTCTTCTCCTAACGCTCAAGGATTACGGGGACAGTATAAGGCCTGACTCGTCGGTGTCAGTATAATGGACCAACCGGGTTCAGTCCCTAGGCACCTCATAAGTGCCCCTGTGCTATAATGATAGAAATGTCGCTGCACAGTATCGGCAAAAATGCCGACAAATCCCCTCAATAAATAAAGGAACCCTATTCATTTTAATTGAGTGCTGAAATTAAATTTCAATGACAAGTTATTCTAAATTTTATTACTTTTAAGTAAAAGGTTTTGCTACAAAGTTTATTTGTTGAAGTTTGTCTAATATGTCCCAAAACCATTGTACTATACCCTGGACCTTACCAAATGGGTTCTGTATCATTTCAGCCTAATAATTTATTAATGTGTTTAATTGTACATCATCAAAAATAACAAATTTTGACAACTATCATTTGAAAACATCTTAATTGCAAAAGGGGTAAATGTACCATATAAAGTAAAATAAACCGGCATTTGTGTATCTCTTTTATAATTTTACTGTCAAATAACATGATCTAATTGTAAAAAAGTTTTTAGTTTTGCCTGATATATTGCAGAATGATGCATGATGTTTTTTTTAAATGCTTTGTAATTAATCACTCCAAGCTACATGCTTTGTGATTGGACCACGGTACATGTTCCAGATTGCTACATCTTGTGTTATTCTCCAATATATGTAGCAAAGCCAAAACATGAAGATTTAGAACACTTCTAAGATACATGTGCCATAAAAAGTCTTACTGAAATTAATCAGAAGTTATTGGGGGCACCAGTGGCATATTTGTAACTCCTCTGGCTGCTTAGCCTCTCACACCAGTGGCATATTTGTAACTCCTCTGGCTGCTTAGCCTCTCACGCCAGTGGCATATTTGTAACTCCTCTGGCTGCTTAGCCTCTCACGCCAGTGGCATATTTGTAACTCCTCTGGCTGCTTAGCCTCTCACGCCAGTGGCATATTTGTAACTCCTCTGGCTGCTTAGCCTCTCACACCAGTGGCATATTTGTAACTCCTCTGGCTGCTTAGCCTCTCACGCCAGTGGCATATTTGTAACTCCTCTGGCTGCTTAGCCTCTCACGCCAGTGGCATATTTTTAACTCCTCTGGCTGCTTAGCCTCTCACACCAGTGGCATATTTGTAACTCCTCTGGCTGCTTAGCCTCTCACACCAGTGGCATATTTGTAACTCCTCTGGCTGCTTAGCCTCTCACACCAGTGGCATATTTGTAACTCCTCTGGCTGCTTAGCCTCTCACGCCAGTGGCATATTTGTAACTCCTCTGGCTGCTTAGCCTCTCACACCAGTGGCATATTTGTAACTCCTCTGGCTGCTTAGCCTCTCACGCCAGTGGCATATTTGTAACTCCTCTGGCTGCTTAGCCTCTCACGCCAGTGGCATATTTTTAACTCCTCTGGCTGCTTAGCCTCTCACGCCAGTGGCATATTTGTAACTCCTCTGGCTGCTTAGCCTCTCACCGCGTAGGTTCGAGTCCCATTTGGGATGAAGGACTTAATGTGGGAATGTCTTCCTGCTGACCTGCACTGAGCTGGTGGTTCTACCCAAACATTTGAAAGGGGTTTTCCTCAATCAGAACAGCTGGAAGTCGATATATTGATAATAATTGGTTGATGCGATGTATCTCAAAAACTAACAAAACATGGCTTGCGGATTGGTAGGTCACGGGTTCAAACCCCGGCCAGGCCAAACTAACGATTTTAAAGTTGGTAGTAGTGGCTTCCCTCTTAATGCTCTGGGCTAAGGGGGACATCATTATGCCTGACTCGTCAGTGTCAGTATAATGGACCGGCTGGGTTCAGTTCCTGGGCACCTCATAAGCAAAAATGCCGTCAAATCCCAATCTCTAACAAAATATAAAAAACAAAGCAGTCAGAAGTTATCTGAATTGTTGAACAGTTCAGATGTAAAGAACATTAATGTTTTAACATATAAATGCCACTTACCCTCTTCTACTTTCTTTTGGACAAAATAATTTGTTAGACAAGTTAATTTATTGTAAAATTATCAAAATAAACTAATTACTGTCTTCAAATTGAAATCAAACAGCAAGTTTGTAAAAAAAACACTCCCAAATCCTTTAAACAATTATTGAAGTTATTCATCCCAAATAAGACGACCTATATTCCTCAAAATATGAAAGCATCAGGAATAAAATTTATAATACAGATTAGAATTTATTGACCGAATAAAATAAAATTTTAATTTTTGGGGTTTTTTTTTTGGCAATGCTTGTTCTGCACTGTTCTGTTGCATGCTCTTATGTGCTGGTATGAAGTAAAAATGAAAGCAAAGGGGCGTGCCCATGGCGTAGTTGTTGACCTGCGGTGCACCAGAGGTTCTCACCAGACATTTGTCGGTGGTCTTCCTCCACCAAAATTGCTGGACGCCGACCATAATTGGTCACAGTTGTGTATTTCAAAAATCAAGAATAAAAAGAAACATTATCTTATTTTATACATGTATTTCTATATTAGGCTCAACAATACGAGTGGGTAAAGCAACAATATCCGGACCTGTATGTAGACATACAGACGTTTGTGAAAGAAGGGCGCTTCATACCTGTTGGTGGTACCTGGGTGGAAATGGTAGGTAAATTTATTTTTTTTCAAAAGTGTTTGTAACATTACCATTAGTTTCTTAACAAGCAAGATATGTTGTAAGAATATATCAGATGAACTTTCAATTTAAAAAAGAACAGGATTTATGAAGACAACAAATATTTTGAGGTATATTTTGGCAAACTTAGCATAATGTTTCTCCTACATTTCTCATCAGAATGTGATGTTTTATCATTAAGTGCTTTTATAGCACATATTGTCAGGATTTTGTGGCATGGTTAAGGTCGTTTTCTGATTGAGGTATGCTGAGCTCATGTAGATGAGAGATACCTTATGAAAAGAGGGAGATTAGGCTTGATTTATTTGGTCAATAGGACCAATGTCAATGTAATTCTTGTGCCATTTGACATGTTTTTATGCATACTTATTTTTGACATTGTCTTGAAGTCTTCTATTTTTGACATTTTATTTTATTTCGTGCCTATCAGGATGGCCTTATTCCTAGTGGAGAAGCCTTCATTCGACAGTTCCTGTATGGACAGTCATTCTTCCAGCAAGAGTTTGGACTCACTTGCAAAGAGGTAAATACAGTTTCAGTCTAATCTTATTCTGCTTCTTATTACAATTTAACTATTTTTGCTCCCCCCACGCCCACACACACACACATTATATAGCAGTTGCACTGTCTTACCATCCATTTGTATGTAGATACCTTCAATCAAACTTCACCATCTTACCAACATTCAATCAAAAGAGTGTTGCTCATACTATTTTTAAACTGCTACCATTAAGGTCATGGTCGTGTTAAAAATCATATTTAAGGTCATTTTGGGGTTATTCCTTTTAAAGTCTTCTCAAGGGTAAGTTCAGTGTCTCAGTGCAACTGTCAAGGTCATATCAAAGGTCATTACATTTTCCTGGGTAATACCAGTGACATTTTTACTGTACTCCAAGTGAGCTTTACCATTTTACAGACAAACTTCAAAAAAATTGTGCAACTATAAAGGTCAAAGTCATACACAAGGTCAAGGTCAAATTGTAGGTCATTGTTTCTTCAGGGTCAGTTCAACTGACATTTCCTTTTGTTCTTTTTGTAAGGTCTGATAACCCAGTAGTTTCTAAAAGAAAAAGTCTGCTGTTTAAGTTAACAAAATACATGCCCATTTACCGGCCCCAATAGCTCAGGTGGTAGAGCGTCGGCTTGCAGATCGGGAGGTCGTGGGTTCGAACCCCGGCCGTGTCAAACCAAAAACTTTAGTAGTGGCTTCACTCCTAACGCTCGGGGCTAAGGGGACAGCATTACACCCGACTCGTCGGTGTCCATATAATGGATTGACCGGGTTCAGTCCCTGAGCACCTCATAAGTGCCCCTGTGCTATAATGATAGAAATGGCGCTGCGCAGTATTGGCAAAAATGCCGGCTAATCCCATCCCATCCCACATACACATTTTAATTCTGATATTTTGTAAAATTCTGTTTTGTCGATACCTATGATAAATTAGTCAGCTTAAACTTATAACAATAGAATAGTTCACAGAAACTGATAAATGGTGCTAAATGCTCAAATTGATAATCTGAACTTATTTTTATCTTAAAAAAATAAATAACACATACATTTTAATTATGTATATTGCCTGTTTTTAGCATTGTCAGCCAGAGTTTTTGCGTTGGCAACACAAATGCCATATAAATCTTAACAATCCTTGTATGAACATGTTCTTTTTCACATCCAGGCTGTGAAATAATGCATAAAAATGTAGTGGTATAGCTCTTTTGCTTATGCTTAAACATGTTAGAGGGTAGTTCCACAACTAATATCACTTTTATGTGCTTGGATGTTGTATCATGCCCTTTGTTCATGGCATGCCATCACATTGAAGGCAGTCACATAGCTGCTTTTAGTGAAAACTCTATCAAAATAAAAATTGCTGGTTGGATGGTAAAACCAACCAACAAATATTAAAATATTAATCCTAGCATTTTATTTTTTGACCACAGTTTTGGCTGCCGGACACCTTTGGCTACTCTGCCCAGCTTCCACAGATTATGAGGCACTGTGGCATCTCGAGGTTTCTGACCCAGAAACTCAGCTGGAATCTTGTTAACAAGTTCCCGGTAAGTTCAGAAATGATACTGCGTCAGTTTGATAAAATTCTTTGAAAAAACTTAATGAGCTTTTTCGCTTTTTCATCACTTGGGTAGAACCAGTACTCTGGCAGTTGACATTGGGGCAGTGCATAGTAAGTACCAGTAGTATTTTTCTGTATATTTTTAAAAAAGAAGTTGGTGCTATCCTTACAATGCCAACAGGTAGTTGTCCCTTGATATTTAAACCAATTTGATGGCCTATGAACAACAGATTCAGTTGGGGCGCCCATGGCCAAGTTGTCTCCAATATGTAACTCCTCAGCACCTCACAGCATGGGTTCAAGTCATAGTAGGGGAGAGAACTTGCATGTGGGGAGATTGTATGAGTGCTTATAAGCTGTAAACATTATGTTAGAACTGGTATTTGTAATCAACTTTTACACAAATAATCAACTTTTACACAAAAAAATATATATCTTTGTTTTGAAACTTTCACCTGGAGATGAAGTAATGCACACAGGTATATGTTTTATATTAGATTTGTGGTACAATGTCTTTTATATTTTTGCCTTTTAAATGACATCTATTAATTTTGTTACATCTGAATTGTTCACTGATTTAGTTAACTTCTGGTTATTCTTGGTTAGCGGTCTATAATGCACTTTAAGTATCTCAAAAGTTTCCTTAACCGTAAAAAGTGTATAGTTGTAGGCTTTATAATTTCCTATTAGGGGATTGGTTGCTTGAAATCAGATCAATTGTCCTAGACAAGAAATTAACCTGGATGTATTCTACTTAAACTAGGTGTAGAAACGTGTATCTGTGGACATTTGTCTGGTCATATATTTGTCTCATCGCCTCATACATTCTTTATGTTGGTATATCCTATGGCCAGGTTATAACACAGAGAAAAGGGCACCCCTAGCCGGTTGCTTAGCGTTACTGACTCATACATTCTTTATGTTGGTATATCCTATGGCCAGGTTATAACACAGAGAAAAGGGCACCCCTAGCCGGTTGCTTAGCGTTACTGACTCATACATTCTTTATGTTGGTAGATCCTATGGCCAGGTTATAACACAGAGAAAAGGGCACCCATAGCCGGTTGCTTAGCGTTACTCACTCATACATTCTTTATGTTGGTATATTCTATGGCCAGGTTATAACACAGAGAAAAGGGCACCCGTAGCCGGTTGCTTAGCGTTACTCACTCATACATTCTTTATGTTGGTATATCCTATGGCCAGGTTATAACACAGAGAAAAGGGCACCCATAGCCGATTGCTTAGCGTTACTGACTCATACATTCTTTATGTTGGTATATCCTATGGCCAGGTTATAACACAGAGAAAGGGCACCCCTAGCCGGTTGCTTAGCGTTACTGACTCATACATTCTTTATGTTGGTATATCCTATGGCCAGGTTATAACACAGAGAAAAGGGCACCCATAGCCGGTTGCTTAGCGTTACTGACTCATACATTCTTTATGTTGGTATATCCTATGGCCAGGTTATAACACAGAGAAAAGGGCACCCATAGCCGGTTGCTTAGTGTTACTGACTCATACATTCTTTATGTTGGTAGATCCTATGACCAGGTTATAACACAGAGAAAAGGGCACCCATAGCCGGTTGCTTAGCGTTACTCACTCATACATTCTTTATGTTGGTATATCCTATGGCCAGGTTATAACACAGAGAAAAGGGCACCCATAGCCGGTTGCTTAGCGTTACTGACTCATACATTCTTTATGTTGGTAGATCCTATGACCAGGTTATAACACAGAGAAAAGGGAACCCATAGCCGGTTGCTTAGCGTTACTGACTCATACATTCTTTATGTTGGTAGATCCTATGACCAGGTTATAACACAGAGAAAAGGGCACCCATAGCCGGTTGCTTAGCGTTACTGACTCATACATTCTTTATGTTGGTATATTCTATGGCCAGGTTATAACACAGAGAAAAGGGCACCCGTAGCCGGTTGCTTAGCGTTACTGACTCATACATTCTTTATGTTGGTATATCCTATGGCCAGGTTATAACACAGAGAAAAGGGCACCCGTAGCCGGTTGCTTAGCGTTACTCACTCATACATTCTTTATGTTGGTATATCCTATGGCCAGGTTATAACACAGAGAAAAGGGCACCCATAGCCGATTGCTTAGCGTTACTGACTCATACATTCTTTATGTTGGTATATCCTATGGCCAGGTTATAACACAGAGAAAAGGGCACCCCTAGCCGGTTGCTTAGCGTTACTGACTCATACATTCTTTATGTTGGTATATCCTATGGCCAGGTTATAACACAGAGAAAAGGGCACCCATAGCCGGTTGCTTAGCGTTACTGACTCATACATTCTTTATGTTGGTATATCCTATGGCCAGGTTATAACACAGAGAAAAGGGCACCCATAGCCGGTTGCTTAGTGTTACTGACTCATACATTCTTTATGTTGGTAGATCCTATGACCAGGTTATAACACAGAGAAAAGGGCACCCATAGCCGGTTGCTTAGCGTTACTCACTCATACATTCTTTATGTTGGTATATCCTATGGCCAGGTTATAACACAGAGAAAAGGGCACCCATAGCCGGTTGCTTAGCGTTACTGACTCATACATTCTTTATGTTGGTAGATCCTATGACCAGGTTATAACACAGAGAAAAGGGAACCCATAGCCGGTTGCTTAGCGTTACTCACTCATACATTCTTTATGTTGGTAGATCCTATGACCAGGTTATAACACAGAGAAAAGGGCACCCATAGCCGGTTGCTTAGCGTTACTGACTCATACATTCTTTATGTTGGTATATCCAATGACCAGGTTATAACACAGAGAAAAGGGAACCCATAGCCGGTTGCTTAGCATTAGTGACTTGTAACTTTGCAGCCCCTTTCTACGGTGGGTTTGAGAGCTTTTCTGGCTGAGAACTCTCATGTAGGGAGATCTTCTAGCTGACATGTGGTGCACTGGTAGACCTTTATCTTTTTAGACTTTTAATATTGTTTTCTTGTCTGAAAGGACGGGTGTTTTTTTACAAGTTATATTTTTGATTTTGGGATGGCTCATTGTTTTTGGCATTTATTATGAACACTGTTTATGTTATTTGTAATTCTATCCTGATTCTGGGCTTTCTCGGCATAATTACAAATGACTTTAAACTAACTAACTAATATTTATACAGAATAGCTCAAACGAACACAAACAAATTGTTAAAATGGACATTATGTTAATGAAGGCTGTACAAAAATGTTAAGACATAGATAAATAACTATTTTCTTGAATTTTTACCAAAATAGATTAATCCAAATTAAAGACAAATCAGACTACTACATATCTGTACTGCACCAGTTAACACAACAAAATGAAACAATATGGTGCCAGGACAAAATGTACAGGAAATGACTTTATAACATTGATGTTACACATTTTGTGCCAAAATTATGCTGAAATACAAATGTCAGTTAATCCAAATGGTGAAATTTTTTAATTTGGTTTGAAATTATGAAAGTAACTGTTTAAATGTTTCTTAAAAGTTATGTTTCTGCTTGAGATTTTAAATTATTTTCTTATTTCCTTTTTTTAGAATCACACTTTTTGGTGGGAAGGGATAGATAATAGCCAAGTTCTGGCTCATTTTCCACCTGGAAACAGCTACGAAATGAAAGGTCGGGTGGAAGAGGTATGTATGCAAATATTTTTTTGTTTATATTTTTGTATGTGTTTAGATAAGGTTAAGTTATTGTAGACTTTTTCATATCATATTTGTTTACATCATAACACAGATTTTTACATGTTTATTAACAATGGTTTGTTGAATGCCATTATTTGTTAAAATATCATACCTATTGTTAGGGGTGTCAGTGACGTAGTGGTAAAGTCGCTGATTTGTAACTCTGAATACTTAGCCTTTCACCGCGTGGATTCGAGTCCCATTTGGAACAAAAGACTAAATGTGAGAAGGTCTTCCAGTTGACTTGCAGTGTGCTGGTGGTTCTACCCAGACATGTGTCTGGGGTCTTCCTCCACCAAAAAGCTGGATGTTGCTATAATGATCATAAATGGTCGCTGCAATGTATTTCAAAAACAAAATAAAACATATCTATTGTTGATTCCATTTAGCATCTTTATAGGGAAAAATGTAAAAATGTGTCCTGTAGAATTTGTATTGTTGCATATTCGTTATGATATATGATTGTATTTAAATTATCACCACTTGTAGTTATAGATAGAATCATATAAATCTCTGTCTACTCGTTTACATTTTCCTTTAAATATTTGTCCCCTACATGACAACTTTTATGTATTACAAATTACACATATATAAGCATAATGCATCCTCTTTATGCTATAAAACCTGGTGCTGCACTTAGTATGGCTCCAAGTGCGGGAGGCCTAGGGTTCATAATACCAAAGTCATTAAAAATGGTAGTGATATAGCTCCCTTGCTAATGCTCAGGCATGAATATTGTTTTTTCTGTAACTGATTGGTCTGGTTTCAGGAGAAAAGATCGGGTGTGGTATCATGGCAGTTATTTAGGAATGTTATGAACAGTGAAGGCAGCATCATATCTGCTTGAAGAGTTCATTGTCTCTGGACATCTGAAAATTCTTTGTGAGATAATAATACAGCCACCCAACAAACAAATATTTTTTTTACTTATTAAATTCTTATTATGATTCTATATCACCTATTGTAAATATCTTTTATCACTTTTTGCCAGTGTTCTTCTATGTTTAGATAATAATGCTTAATCATTATTTCCAGGTTTATGGTAATACATTTCAATTTTTAGTTCTTTGCATGCTGTTTTAATTTGACCTTGCAGGATCATAAAAATGTACACATTTGCAACAATAGTTGTGTGTGTACAAAAATTGTCTTGAAGCAGCTTGAGTGCCAGTTATTAATATATTATTTGGTGTGATGTCTGTATAAACAATCATATAGTTTAAAAATATAATTCATGTAAAAGTATATCTTTATATGTTATTCAGTCTTGCATGATTGCATACATGTGAACTTTAGCACTTTTGGAGGGAAACTCCCCCTGTTAAGGTTCAAAATTATTTGAAAATGAGAGGTTTTTTACACATTTGAAGAAATCTCAAAACTTGAAAACAGATAACTTCCTTCTTTGTTTATGTGACAATATCAAATCTCCAACTTTGCAAGTAAACATTTCTCACTTTGGCCTCAGAATAAGTTCACATGTATGTTATTGTTTTAACTATAATAACCAGACCTGGTACAGAAATCGGTAGAGCATCCGCTCCAGGAATGGGTGGCCCGGGTTCGTTCCCGGGTCACGACATACCAAAGTCATTAAAAATGGTACTGGTATAGCTTCCCTTGTTAATGCTTAAGCAAATATAAGGGTAGTTCCACAACTGGTTGGCTCTGTTCAGGATAATTTAACTGGGTTCGGTATCATGCCAGGTGTTCACAGCGTGCTATGCACATTGAAGGCAGCGCTATATCTGCTTCATGTGGACACCGTCTCCAGATAACTGAAATACTGTTGCTGGGACAATAAACACAGTAAAACAAACTTTACATTGAATATCAGCATTCTGCAAAGATCATTTCAACATTTGTCTAGACTAAACAATTAATAATTATGAATTACACAAATAATGTACATTTTTATTTTTTGTCTAATCCCTTATCATTATATAGACTTAACTTATATTTTTGTTCTGATTCAGCATTAAAAAATATTGTTTAAGATGTAAAACAGACAGAGAATAAAATACCTTTCATTCATCTGAAATGCAAAAATTATTTAATCAAATGATAAATTTATCATTTCTTGTCTGGCAGTTGTTGACAACTGTAAAGAACATAGTCTATAATTTTGATTCAGTTTTAATGGGAAGATATTGTTGATTAAGATGAGTTATTTTTATCCTTTCTATTCTAAAAGTTGTTGAGGACAGTCAAGAACTTTTCTGACAAAGGGCGATCTAACAAGACTGCCTTCTTATTTGGATTTGGGGATGGAGGAAATGGGCCTTCGTGAGTATATACGCGATAATAAAGTTATAAAAAGAATATTTATAAAAAGAGTGACGAGAAATTGTCAGGTTAAATTAAATATGACAACATCTGATGTGGGGGGCGTAGTGGTAGAGTTGTTGATTAGTAACTCCTTTGACTGTTTAGCCTCCTCACGGCGTGGGCTCGAGTCCCGTTTGGGGTGAAGGACTTAATGTGAGAAGGTCTTCCAACTGACTTGCAGTGCAACGGTTATTCTACCCAGACAATTGTCTTGGGACTTACCGCAACAAAAAGCTTGACGTTGCTATGATGATCATAAAATGGTCGCTGCAAAGTATTTCAAAACAAAACAAACAAACAACATTTGATGTGCATGAATTTCTTTGTTTTATTAATCTTTCTACAAAGTTTTATCTAAATCCAACTAATCAATAGTGAGTTATAGTTCCTGACACGTATAAATCATGTTGTTTTTGTTTTTTAATCAAAGAGCCTTTACTATTAATAGAAGATAAACTGTAACAATAATAGATGTGCATCATTCTCTTATCATTTACTTAAGTTTTATCTTCATTAAACAAATTCGGCTCTTCACAAAAAAATAAAAGGGTGATAACTCTGTTGACAGATAAATGTCCTGACAATCATAATGCATTTTCCCATTATTGTAATTCATTATTACCAAGGTTTATCTAAATCTATCAAAGCATTACTGCTTTCTGGCTAAGGAAAGAAAAGTTTGTTTGTTTTTTAATCATAATTAACTGCATTTATAAAAGGTCAACACCACAATTTGATGTGCATCATTTTCTTTTTATTAAAAATATTTCTACCATTTAAATCCAACAAAGCACTTCTGACATATGGCATACAGAAAAGTATGACAGACGGACAATGTCAAAACAGTATCACATGGTTGTTTAGTTAATTTATTGATGTTTTTAATTCAATTTGCAGGGAGGATATGCTGGAGAGATTACAGCGGTTAAAGGATGTTGATGGACTTCCAAGGCAAGTTTTACCCACTGTTATCAATGTCAAATGAAGATATTTTAATTAGGGTTGGCAACATGTTTTTGTAATAGTGTTTTTAAGAAGACTAAAAGGATGACAGTTTCAAACAGGTCAGTTCCATCAAACTTCTGTTTAGAATCAAGATATTATGACCTAGTTTGGTATATATATTGTAGCTTATTTGTTGGAAAATAAAAAGTAATTGTTGTGGGGGGTCATTCAGGTAAGGTCCTCATTCCTGAAATAGTTTTTCTTTACTTCAATCAATGGCATTATTTAAAATCTAGATATTATGATTCAATGCCAAAAGGTATAAGGCCAAAATATAGCTGCTAGAATTTTGTGTACCTATGAATCTATAGTACTGGACCTGGTAGCGCTATCAGTAAAGCGTCGGCTCCAGGTACGGAGGCCCCGGGTTCAACCCTGGCCGCGATATACCCAAGTCGCTAAAAATGGTAGTGATACAGCTCCCTTGCTAACACTCAAGCAAATATAAGGGTAGTTCCGTGACTGGTTGGCCCGGTGTCAGGATAATGTGACTGAGTGTGGTATCATGTCAGGTGTTCGTGGCATGCTAAACACAGTGAAGGCAGCACTATATCTGCTTCAAGTAGACACCGTCTCTAGATAACTGAAATACTGTTGGTGGGACGATAAACCAAATAAAGAAACGTCTGTAGTAGGTGAAGTGTTTATGGGCTGTATTGTGATGATTGCAGAGTTAAGATGAGCAGTCCTGATGAGTTTTTCTCCTTAGTGGAGAAAGAAGATGGAGAGAAATTGTGTCGATGGGTTGGGGAACTTTACCTAGAAATGCATAATGGGACATACACCACCCATGCAAGGGTAGGTATTTTATTTTATTGCTATCCAATGCTCCCTGAACTGGATGTGTTAAGCTGCTGCAAATGCCCGACTGTTCATAGTTTTTTTTAGACCATATCTACAAAACTGTAACATATTGTCTGAAATTTTGGTGATAGTTTTAAATAAATTCAGAAACTTGAAGAACTCAAGAACCATAACTTATCCACTCAGATAAATAGAGAATACCAGATTAGTGTTGATATAGATAAATGTTATCATGCGAAGCTAAGAAAATCAGAAAGCATGAGGCTCTGCCGATTTTTTTATTTTTTTTTTCTTTTTATCCCACCATCAACAGTTTTTTCAAAGGGAAACATTTAAATTTACCGCTACTGCTCCTCCCCTACATGATCTGATATTCCAATGCAATACACGAAATTCATGCGCGTTCATAGAGTAATTTGGCAAAAAGAAAGAGTTCAATTTTACATTAAACATGTTATTTCTTTTATTTTATTTGCGCTATACATAAGGTTGTAATTTTATTGATTATGATAATTAAAAATAATGGCTAGAAAAAAAGAACAACAAAAATCACACCCTCGTGTAAAGTTATACACGTACTGTGGAATGTCAAGGTCGTGTTACATTGAAGTTGCTACGCACTTGGCATTAAGAAACGCGATTTACATTCGAGGTTTGTGTGTGTTTGTGGATGTAACAAACAGGTAGCTCATGGATTTTTATCGTTGATGACATTGGAATTCTGAACATTGAATGTAGCGCTATAATATTGCGAAGATAGTTGTGTTTTTGACAGGGCGAAAATTTGGAGAAATGTTGGGATTGAATGTGGTGTGTTGTTAACTTGTTGTTCATGTTTACGTCTAGAAACTGTGATTTATTAGCACATTTGTCCAGATCTGTGCAGTCAGCTGTATTTGGTTCGACTAAAGATCGAGCTCTATCTAAACCATTTAATGTTCATCATGTAACGACATTTGATCATCAGGGTCTGTCCTGAGATTAGGCAGATAATTGAACCAGAGACAGTTACAAATTCAAGATCAATTTTCTTCTCAAAAATGTTCAGGATTAAGGCCAAATTTTGCCTCAAAATCCTCGTAGCTCATCTCTGCAACACTGCTTGGGTTTTTTACATGATTCTTCATCACATTCTTTCAATTCAAACCAAATAATTTCAAAACAACACAGACTCACATAATCTGATAATCTACAGTTGTTTTTATTTTTGCAGACTACAAATTCTTACTTTTATTGATTTTATTACTATTTCTAAACAGTTTTAATCATGTGTCTGTATTGTAAATGTGTACATTTTGATTAACAAAGCTTCTACATATTTATTTATTTTGTTGTTTACAAATTTTCTATATCATTGTTAAATACAACTTCAGAAGTTAAAGATGAATTGTCCAGTTAGCTCAGTCGGTTAAGGCGCCACTATTTTAATTTTCAATCCTGCAGGACAGAGATCGAAACCGCGCTCATTCCTGTTTTTTTTAATGACCTCGTTTAATCTATTTAACCAATCATTATATTATGGACATTTTTTGGGATGATCCCAAGCATAATTATGCGATAGATGAGTTGCGTTCACGTAAACATTAGGACTGATCGTTTCGTCAAAAAAAAAGTAGTCCGGCTTAGAGCAGGTGCGGGAATACCGGTTGATAAAGCTCATCTTTATCACACGGGTTATATCAACCGATATTTACAGAGATGGTTGGATGAATAAGGATAATTGATAAACTAGCAAAGATTGTTTAGGCTTAGCTAAAGCTTGTAGATCAAAGGTTAGCATTCTTTCTCTTCCTTACAGGTTTATTCATATTTACATTGCCCCTTTCAAATTTCATATCAAAGTTCTGATGCAACTGAGACTGGGTTTTCAGCTGGCTTGCAGGTCATTAGTGTCTCACACATTTTAGAATTTTCAGTGTCAGGTGGGTGGTAAGTATAATGGAGGAAGTCCCACCCCAACATTTTAAATTCTACTTACAACCTTCTACTTAGAATATTACTATGATTGTGTGATGCTATCTTAACCCTTTATTTGCTGGAATCACCATTACGATGTGTTGTGTTAAATGTTATGGACTGAGTGGTTTTTCCAGCAACTAGACTTAAGTCTCTGTGATGTATATACAATTTTTAGCAAATAAAATCCATGTTTGTCAGGTGAAGAGGATGAACAGGAAGTGTGAGTTCCTACTGCAGGATGTGGAGTTTGCCAGCTTCCATGGCTTGCCTGGAGACACTCAACCCAGGACCCGGATGTGCCTGATTCCCCTCGCACCTTCAAGTACCCCCAGACAGAACTTGACAGACTCTGGAAACTACTGCTGCTCAACCAATTTCATGATGTACTGCCAGGGTCATCCATTGCCAAGGTTAGAGTTGCTGGACTTGTAACTCCTTAGCTCCTCACTGTGTGGCGTCAGTTGAGAACTTTTATTTGTGGAATGTTTTCCTGCTGTAGGTCCATGAATTTACTAAGACATTAGTCTAGGGTTTTCCTCCATTAATAATTATTTGGACATCACCAATATGACCATAATTATGTTGGTGAGATGTAACTAAAAACAGACACAAACATTTGCCTAGGTATGAGTCTGATACTTGCCTTGTTTTAATGTAACCTGTAACAGCAGTTACAGTCAGCAAACTGTGAAAATTTGTCTTCACTCTGCCAGTCAGAGTGGTAGCAGGAATTAAATACATCATGTATAATCTAATTTATTGATACTTACTTTTTCTTTCACTTGAAGTTTTTACTTGCACACATCTCTATTCCAAGTTTATAATAAGTTCAACTCCAAGATTTTATCTATTCTAATGTTTTTTTCAGTGTTCTGAACTCTTTTGACAGCTCTCAGAAGCTTTCATCTGGTCTTAATCTTCTGTGTGCATTCAGTGAGATTTGTGCAGTGGCTAAGAGAAAATGCCACTGTGTGTGAATAGGTCTGAAATATCCAGATTTAATCTCATGGTTAATATTTATCATTGTTTATATTTTCATCTTGTTCCAGGTGTATGAAGATGCCCACAGGTATTACAATGGTAAGTAGTTTGTTTGAAATTAAATTTATTATTTATGTGAATGTGTTTATTCAGTGTTTAAGTTAAACTTAAAGCTAGCAAAAGAGAAAGCATGTTTTATGTCTTTTTAGCTCAAGGTAAGCTTTTGTTATACTGCTTTGTCCGTCGCCTGGCGTCAGTCGTACGTCGTCAACATTTTAGCTTGTGAACAGCGTAGAGGCAAAAGTTTTTATCCAACCTCTATCAAACTTGGTCAGAATGTTTGTCTGCATGAAATCTTGGATGATTTCATTATTGGGTCACCTGGGGTCAGAAAGAAGGTCACTAGGTCGGATTTTAGGAAAAACTTGTGAACACACTAGAGACCACATTTATAGGCCAATCTTCATCAAACTTGGTCAGAATGTTTGTCTGTATGAAATCTTAGACTAATTTGTTATTAGGTCACGTGGGGTCAAAAAGTATGCCAGTAGGTCAAGTCTTAGAAAAAAGCTTATGAACACACTAGAGGCCCCATTTATCGCCCAATCTTCACCAAACTTGGTCAGAATGTTTGTCTGCATGAAATCTTGGATGAGTTCATTATTGGGCACGTGGGGTCAAAAAGTAGGTCACTAGGTCAGATCTAAGCAAAAGCTTGTGAACACACTAGAGGCCTTATTTATGGCCCAATCTTCATCAAACTTGATCAGATTGTTTGTCTGCATGAAATCTTGGATGAGTGTATTGTTGGTTGATGTGGGGTCAAAAAGAAGGTCACTTGGTCACATTTTAGAAAAACCTTGTGAAAACACTTGCATGTGACATTTATGGCCCAATCTTCACCAAACTTGGCCAGAATGTTTGCCAGTATGAAATCTTACTTATGTTTTGAAGTGGGTCCTGTGGATTCAGTAGGTTACTTGGTAACATTCTAGAAAAAGTTTTCAACCCATTGGCCACACTTATTGTCCACTCTTCACCAAAGGTTTCTAAAGTAAGTAACTCTTAATTATTTGATGCCAGATTTGAGCCTACTAAAAGCCTGTGTCATCAGGTGAGCGATTAAGGGCCATCGTGGCCCTCTTGTTCAGGATTATTTTTAAAAATGTCCTCTATTTTTAGCTCACCAGAGCACAACAGGCTCAGGTTTTATGCTCAAGGTGTCAACAATGTATTAGTAAACACACTAGAGGCTACAGTTTTTATCTAATTTTCATCAAACTTGGTCAGAATGTTTGTCAGCAAGAAATCTTGAATGAATTCATAATGGGTCAAGTGGGGTCAAAAACTAGGATAAAGGTCACATTTTAGAAAAACCTTGTGAAGCGTCTAGAGACCACATTTATGGCCCAGTTTTCACTAAACTCAGCCAGAATGTTTGCCTCCATGAAATTGGGTCACATTGGCTCAAAAAGAAGGTCACTGCATCACCTTTTAGAAAAAAACCTTTTGAACATGCTAGAGGCCACATTTATGGCCCAATTTTTACTAAACTTGCTCAGAATGTTTGCCTGCATGAAGTCTGAGATGAGTTCATATCTTGGTTGCGTGAAGTCAAAAAGTAGGTCACTAGGTTAAATCTTAGGGAAAAAAGCTTGTGACTACACCAGAGACCACATTTATGCTCCAAACTTCACCAAACATGGCCATGTTAACCAGCCTTTTCTATCTTTTTTCTGGCTTTTCTATCTTGGTCTACCAACTAACAAAGCATAATAAACAAACATCTGGACAGGCCTGAAACATCATAATATTGGGAATTGTATACAATATAATGTGCATAATATGTACTATTTAAACTGTTGGTATTTTATGCATAAATATTTTTAACAGGTCCTATAAAGGTGCATCGGCCGCAATAGCTCAGGTGGTAGAGTGTCGGCTTGCAGATCAGGAGGTCGTGGGTTCAAACCCCAGCCGGTTCAAACCAAAGACTTTAAAGTTGGTAGTCGTGGCTTCCCTCCTAACAGCTCAGGGCTAAGGGGACAGCATTACAGCCTGACTCGTCGGTGTCCATATAATGGACTGGCCGGGTTCAGTCCCTGAGCACCTCATAAGTGTCCCTGTGCTATAATGAAAGAAATGTCGCTGCACAGTATCGGCAGAAAATCCGGCAAATCCAAATCCTAAAAAGTGCCGTAAGGCTCAGAATTATTACATATTTTAACATTTAATTTAAATAAAAAAAATTTTGGGATTTTATATTGTTTGATATATTTTCATGCGGTGATCCCAACACCATCTTATCCAAAGAAGCACTGTTTTACAATGCAATAAAGGCAAAAAACCCAAATCTTGTAAACGAAAAGTGGACTGAAACAAGACTGTAATAAAGAAAGTACACAAGCTATAACTTTGTATAGCTAAATCATTGCAGTCTCATTTCTAAGTAGGATATATATATATGCAACCCTCATGGGTTGCTTTGATTTACATAATTATGACTTTTATTAACATACTACACCCACCCACCAATTAAACACAGAACGCATAACCACCAATACTTCTTTAATTTAAATGCTTTTTGCCAAACTCTGATAATTTCCAGCCACCTTTACATTTTTTAATTAATAACTAACTTAAAAATGTAAAGGTGGTTGGAAATTATCGTTGTTTGGCAAAAAACATTTAAATTATAGAAGTGGGTCACATGGGTCAAAAAGTAGGTCACTAGGTCAAATCGTAGAAAATATATGTGAACACGCCTGACCCCACATTTATTTATCTTCACAAATTTGGTCAGAATGAAATTGTAGATGAGTTCATAACTGGGTCCCATGGGGTCAAAAAGTAGGTCACTAGGTCAACTCCTTAGAAAAAGCTTGTGAACACACTAGAGGCCACATTTAGGGTCCAATCTTTAGTAAACTTGGTCAGAATGTTTGCATGAAATCTTGGCTGAGTTCATCATTGGGTCATGTGGGGTAAAAAAGTAGGACACAAAGTCAAAGCTAAAAAAAAACAACCTTGTGAACACACTAGAGACCAAATATATGGCCCAATCTTCACTAAACTTGGCCAGAATGTTTTCCTGCCAGAAATCTTGGGCAAGTTTGTAACTGGGTCACGTGGGGTCAAAAACTAGGTCACTAAGTCAAATTCTAGAAAAGCCTTGTGAACAGCATTAGAGGCTACATTTATATCCTAATCTTCACCACACTTTGCCAGAATGTTTGCCAGTATACAATCTATGATATGTTTTGAAGTGGGTCACGTGGATTCAGTAGGTCACTAGGTAAGTTCTAGAAAATGTTTTCAACCCAGTGGCCACACTAATGGTTCGATCTAAGCAAAAAAATTCTTAATTAAACATCTTTAATTTCTTGACATCAGAATTGAGCCATCAAAAAGCCCATGTCTACGTGATTAGGGCCATTATTGCCCTCTTGTTAAGAATTGCTGTATTATATGTGTAGAGTTTATATCATCTTTAATGTTTTTCTTCACAATGATATGAAAAAGTACAAGTTTAAGTTGTGACAAACTATGTTTTTATAGTATTTTTATTAAATTACACTGTTTCCTTTTGAGACAAACCTTCAGGATGTGTGGGGTTAATGCTCTGTAAACAAGTATATTTCTTTGTTTTAATATTTTGTGGTCATTCTTATATTTTTTGGTAATATTTACTTATTCACTTATATGAAAATATGACAAGGTACTATGAGTATTGCAGTATATATTAGGATTTGACACTTATTCATATATACCAGTAATTGCAGATTTGTGGTTTATATAGTGTGTGTATACATTTAAATATATTGCTATTATTTGCATATAATTGTAGATATATGGCAAACTGGGAAAAAGCTTTGGTACGCTGCCTGCTCATTGACAAATGGTGTTGAAAACCATGCTGGTCATGTGATCTGGAACACTAAATCGTGGCTAAGGTCAGAGGTGATTTCCATAGCAACCAAAGAAGAAGAGGCACCAAAGGGGAAAAAGAAAAAACTGGACACTGTTACACAGACTGATCATAAAGGGAATACTTTGTGTATGTTAAACAACTCTTTTCACATGTGAACTGTATCTGTGAAAATTGCATAGACATTTCTGTTATTCTGTATGTGTTATAGTAGTCATGTCTTGTACATATTACGTTTTAATTCTCTGGTTTTAGTGTTGACCTCAATAACTTCGATCTTTAGTGCAAAAATGCTTTGACGTCTGTGCATTAAGTCATTAATTATGTGTGTAACATTCATGTTGTGTTAATATGAGGTCTTCTAAATGAATTGATGTGCATCACTGTTTTTTCCCAAATATTTTTATTTCAGGGGTTTGTGGGTACATAATCAAATTTGAATTAAGTCAGCCTTGTTCATTTATTGATATTTTTAGATCTACTTTTAGAAGAAAAAAGTTATTGTTGTGTCCCTGTTGATGGTGTTGGTTAAACTTTCTCTGTTTATGACTTGATATTTACATTAAACATGCAATACAAGAAGCCATTTAAAGAGAGCAGGTAACCCTTGATTTTAACATAGTTATGCCACTTTGTTGACCTAGAATGTTCAGTGTTATTATTTTGTATTTTTAAGGTTAGTAACAGCTAACATAATACTATTTAGTACTGAAGAAAGTCAAGTACACTGTCTAGACCTGGTAGCACAATCGGTATAGTGTGGGCTGTAGGTACGCGAGGCCCCGGGTTCGACCCTGGACCGAGATTCCAAATTTATTCAAAATGGTAGTGGTATAGCTCCCTTGCTAATGCTCAAGCAAATATTAGAGTAGTTCCACAATATGTTGGCCTGGTGTCAGGATAATGTGACTGGGTGTGGTATCATGCCAGGGGTTCATGGCATACTTTACACAGTGAAGGCAGCACTGTATCTGCTTCAAGTGGACATTGTCTCCAAATAACAATCTAAATAAACAATCTAAATAAATCTTCCTCCCACACACACACGCACAAGTACAGTGTCTACTGACAGCTCTTGTTCATAGATGTTGCATTAGTTCTGTCATTATGTATAGTGTTTTTGAAAATTTATCCTCACCTCAGAATCTCTGCATAAACTCTTTTTTAACTCCATTTCCTTACGTGAAAACATTACTATTCATGCCTTTGTTTGTTTATTGCATGTTCTCAGATCATGTGTCTGTCCCGTCCTGTGGCTACTGTGAATTAGAGCCTTCCCAGTTGGAACAGACAGTTCTGGCAGAAAAGACAGTAAGTTAACTTGCAATATAGATAACATTTAACCTCAGATACAAAATAAGACAGTAAGTTAACTTGCAATATAAACAACATTTAACCTCATATACTCAATAAGACAGTAAGTGAACTTGCAATATAAACAACATTTAACCTCAGATATAAAATAAGACGGTAAGTCAACTTGCAATATAAACAACATTTAACCTCAGATACAAAATAAGAAAGTAAGTTAACTTGCAATATAAACAACCTCAGATACAAACTAAGACAGTAAGTTAACTTGCAATATAAACAACATTTAACCTCAGATACAAAATAAGACAGTAAGTTAACTTGCAATATAAACAACATTTAACCTCAGATACAAAATAAGACAGTAAGTTAACTTGCAATATAAACAACATTTAACCTCAGATACAAAATAAGACAGTAAGTTAACTTGCAATATAAACAACATTTAACCTCAGATACAAAATAAGACAGTAAGTTAACTTGCAATATAAACAACATTTAACCTCAGATACAAAATAAGACAGTAAGTTAACTTATATAGCAGTATATACAACATTGAACCATATATATATAAATACAATAAGAAAACATTGAGCCTTATATATACAATAAGACAGTAAGATATATTACAGAATAGACAGCATTGAGCCTTATATATACAATAAGACAGTAAGTTAACTTTTAGAATAGACAACATTGAACCCTATATTAACAGTAAGGCAGTAAGTTAACTTGCAGGATAGACAGCACTGAACTTCAAATATACAGCAAAGTAACCATTGTATGTCTATAATTTTATATTTATGACTTGAATTTGTAAAATAGATTGTAATTGTAGTTGGCAGTTTTTATATTTTTTTCTTACATTTATAATTTTCTCAAGGAGTCAGGGGGAATACGACTGAAGAATGACTGTGTTGAGGCCTTTATTGATAATATGGGACGAGTCACAAGCATGTTTATCAGTGGGTCAAACAGGTAATCGAAATGTTTCTCCATAATTCAGCTTTTATTTCAATAATACTTTGTAATGCGGTACTTAATTAATTATATGGGACAAGTCACAGGAATGCTTGTAACTGTCTCTGATAAGGCTTTTCCCAAATGTTTGATCTGCTCTTTTATTTCAGGAATACAATCTAATTGCTTCCTTCTGCATGTATTGGAAATGCACCTGTATTATCAGTGATTGTTATGAAATAAATAAGAATGTACTTTTGCAACAATTTAATACAATTCTATCTATTAAGTATTACTACATACATGTATATCAGATTTGATTAAATATGAAGTCTATCATAATGGTACATTAAATTTTAATATTAATACTCTAACAAGGAATTATGTTTTAAACATCCCTGTAGCAAGAATTTTGTGTATATATTCACAAATCATCACATCACAGTAAACAAGGCTTTGCTGCCTCATATAGGTCATGTCAGATAGACATTGTTTTATTCTTCTTCTTCTTCTTTTTTCCCTTTACAGCCCATGTTTTCTCATTTTATTGGATGCTGTGCTATTCTCAAGCCAGAAATTTTGCTTCCTTCCATAGGTCCTGTGCACCTTGCAGCGTGAGGTCGGCATCTGACAAATCCTTTTTATATGTATTCATGTCTTTGTTTAGTAGGTCTTCGATCTGGTCTCCTGGTAATGCTAGGTTAAGTGCAGAAGTTCACGGACATCCTGGCATTCCACATTGCCAAACCACAGTAGAATAGTGCGTCATAAAGCGTTGTCAAGATCCGAAAAACCCAGGAGTCTGTCTCCAGATAACTGAAATACTGTTGGTGGGAAGATAAATCCAATAAACATAAACATACCCAGGAGAGCAGTCGACCCAGTGTAACATTTTCTGCTGGTGTTTTTATGTTAATCTTCTTTTTTATCCTTCTCTATCATTATATTGCAGGGATGCAGTAGATGCTAAAAATCCAGCCAATCAGTTTGTGATGTATGATGATGTACCGCTGTACTGGGATGCCTGGGATGTGATGGACTATCATCTTCAGACAAGGTTAGTCTAAGCGGTCCCCAAAATGAAGGCTCCAATTGTTGAATTATTAGAAGAGTTTTTTTTGTCTGCAAGTAATTTGATTTTCTACAACTTTTACTGTAAGCAGTCTGACTACAACCTACAAAAGAGATTTCTTTGTGGCATCATACATTTTTGTAGGGAAATTATAAAAGAATTGAACATGTAATACATGACTATTCACTGAAGTTAAAGCACACCTTTCTATGTTATTGTTTATTGTTGTTAAAAAAAAAAAATTGCATGTATCATTTTACAAATAAAGAAAAAAATAACCAAAGGCAGATTATTTCTTTTCTGAGAATGTACATTGAACAGATACATTAGGATATTTTTTATGCTTGTCTTATTAATTTCTTTTTGTTTTTAATATATTAGAAACAAAACATAGTCAAATTATCTATTATTCAGTGTTAGAGCAAATTATTTACATTAATGAATTACTAATTGTAATTTAATTGGTTGATAATTACTTAGAAAATCAGAGATCACCCAGAAGTTGTAATCAAAGGCACACTTAGTGTTTCCCTGTAGCATGCACATTTATGACAAGAAAATGTTAAATGTTGATTCAAAGTTAATTTGTTAATTGGTTTTATATTCTCAGGAAGCCTGTCACAGAGGTGACCCAGAAGGCAGAAATTGTGGATGAGGGCCCCCTTAGAGCTACTGTAAAGGTATTAACTACGATAAGAAAATAATGAAGAATTTTTAAACTTGAAATGCCACATTTTGTTTGACACAAAGTCTAAAAATTGGACCTATTGTCATTTCTCATGCCAGCATCTGCATTGTTATTTTTTGTTGTTGTTCAGATCTTTTTCTTTGAATCTGTTATATACATTAATTCAGATTTTAAAATACTTATTCACTTCCAAAATTGGAACCCATCCTAAAAGACATTTGGCACTGTTATTTCCCTTAAATTTGTGTGTGTGTTAGTTAACAGATACAAAAAACACAACTGTATTTAATACTCAATAAATTGATTTGAAGACTTCTTGAACAGCAAGTGAATCACTTTGGTCACTATGAAAAATATCACACTCATCACACCGGTTACATTTAGCTGTGCTTCATTAACCACGGCCATCTTGAAGAGCACATTTAGTGTCATTACCATGCTTATGCACATTGATAACGGTGTAAAAATGTTCCATACAAAATAAATGTAATAAAAACAAAGAATTTATTTTTAAAATGTAAACATTACGTAAGACTTTATCATTAGAATAAACAAAAACTTTATATGTTAACTATTATATATATATATCATAATATTATATGCTCATTCAAATCTCGTATGTAATTCCCATTGATGATATCAATGCAATGATACTTTGTTGGTGGCATAGGTTACTGTAAGATAAAAGGTACATGACCTTTGACTTGGAGATTGGGAAGAGTACATGCAGCAATAATTGTTATGAATAAATAATATATTTTCATCACTAGAAAGTATTTGACTTTCTGTCAGGGTTTGTATTCACAAAAAAAACATTTGTTATTAAAATAATGATATGACACATGATCATGATTTATCCATTTCACACCTTTGTCTATATACAGGTGCAGCTTCAGATCAGTTCTGTCAGCTCCATAGAACAACTCATACAGCTGGATGTCGGACAGCCCTATCTCAAGTTTGTCACATGTGTAAGCATAATCGTATATGTTAACTCTCCCGCTTTTGGAGGGAGACTCCTTATTATAAGGATAAAAATTATTTGAAAATGAGTGCTGTTTTAAACATTTGAAGAAATCTCCCTTCCTGGAAACAGATAGCTTCCTTCTTTGTTTATATGAAAATATCAAATATCCCACTTTGCAAGTCCCACTTTGGGCGCAGAAAAAGTTTACATATATGCATATTGATCAACATCTTTTTTTATACAAAAATATATATCCTGAGTTTTATACAACACTTTTTCCTTATAAATTAGTAAAAAAAAAGGCAGATGGAGGGTGGACATCATTAACAGTTTGTCTTTCAAATTTTAATACATGACACTGTATCAGTAGGGAAGATGCAACAGAATGTTTGCAAAGTAGTCTACAGCCACTCGGTCATGTTCTATGCCCAATTCATGGCTTTTGCAAAACAGTCACTTTGGGGGATCCACATTGAGCTGTGTAAATTGTCACAAGATGGCAAAATCAGACTATAAAATTGTAATGATGTCGATAAAACAAGCCCTCAAGATATAGTCTTGGCAAGTTATATTCTCAAAGTATAGGAAAAATTAACTAGAAAGCAATTATTCCTTTTTTCAAACTTTATATTTATATATTTTATTCTCAGGTCAAGTGGCATGAAAGACATAAGTTCCTGAAGGTGGAGTTCCCAACCAGTGTCCACACAAGAGAGGCAACGTATGACATTCAGTTTGGTCACCTGAAGCGACCCAACCATTACAATACTAGTTGGGACTCTGCTAGGTTTGAGGTACACCAATGTTTCTACATTAGCATTGAATTATTATTTTTTTTTTAAGCTAATATCTTCTCTATATTTAATAGCATATTCTTTCTGTGGGGGGCAGTGTGTGGGGGTCTTAGTGGTGGATTTGCCAACTTGTAACTCCTTTAACAACAATTTTACTTGTGCATTGTGGCGGTTGTAAAAAATCTCCCCGTGCATGTAATCTATGTTGTCATTTAATTCATCCTATAAGGATTGTTACGTGTATTTCCTTTGATGGACATTGGACTTAGGTTCCTCAATTCTGTCTTCACATGAACAGGATGCTACAACCATTTACTCTTCACTGATCATGTTTTTTCTTGATTCAAAATTAATTTCACTTAGAATCAACCATTTTTGTGTAATTTTTTAATCAAAATGATACCCCTTTCTTTTCTAAACACTATGTGGACATTATTTTTCAATGACGTCACTACTTTCGTCATAACTTATAAGTAAACATCAGCGCTTGGACATTTTGTATTCAGAGAGATTGGTTTTCCTTTCATTGCTTACATTGAGAAACTCATCAGCAAGTGCGAGGTTAGAGCTCTGTAAAATAGGTTAAAGCAACCCTGCTGGCCCATATTGCCAACTGACCGTTCCAAGGCGGTAACTGTCTGGTTTTCTCTTTTCGTTTCATGACTCATCACAAATTGTTCTTGCTTTTCACTTGGCTTGCATGTGAAATACCTTTGTTCTGTGCCTTTTCAGAGTTTCGTATATGTTGCAATGCTCATAGGACTTTTCATATATTCTTATTGGGGTCTCACTGCCTGAATTCCAGTCCCTTTCGGGGTGAAGGACTTAATGTGGGAAGGTCTTCCAGCTGACCTGCAGTGGGTCTACCCAGACATTTGTCTAGGGTCTTCTTCCACCAAACATTCAACCTGGCTTGTATTAAGTTTGCAAAGAAAATATTGCATGAAAATGGATAAGCAACAGTAAAAAAAACACGAGCTGGGACCAGTGAGAATACGACAGTGCTCAACAAAATAACAGGACCAATATGGATTCACCAAAGTTATTATCATTCTACTATTGTTCTGTTATTTTTTATGATCAGTTTTCTATAATTTTACCAATGATACTTGACGACAAATAAAGAAATAATGGAAATTATCATTTTACAAAAGACATGTTCAGTGTGCGTCTTACTCTTTTTATCCTTACCAACTTTGTAGGAATGAAACATCTTATTATTAGATAGTGTTAGATTATCCATGTAAAAATTATAATTGTTAACCTTTTTTCAATTATAATTCACATTATTTTAACCTGATAGATTTTTATATTTCTACTTACATATTTAGATTTAACCAGATTATACTCTATTCACATTAAACTTCATTGTATTCGACACCATATGACCTATTAAGTGTCAGTGTGCCATCAAACCTAAAATTCAAATACTAAACAATGATAATCCCTGTTTAGAATGACCACCGATATGGTGGTAACAGGAGTCATAATTCAGATGCAATCAATCATAAACAACAAACCGATACAAATGTATCACTCTTATCATCTTAGATACACTACATTACATGCTGTCATTCACATGTGCTAACAATGTTGTAGAACACTGTTCATGGTCAGTATCATTTGACAGGGAATATCATTTCACCACACCGGACCTGGTAGCGCAATGGGTAGAGCATCGGCTCCAGTTATGGGAGGCCCCGGGTTCAATCCCAGGCCATGACATACCAAAGTCGTAAAAAATGGTAGTGGTATAGCTTGCTAACAAGCTATCTTTGAATGAATATACTTAATTGCAAACTACACCTTGTCCCTGGCACAGCATGTAAGGCCCTTTTTTTACCAATATTAAACATATTCTAGCAAAAATCTACTACAAAGTCTTCATTCTTTTATATATGCTCTTGAAGATCTCTTTCTTCAAGTTTTTATCATGCATGTCCAGATGTACATACGTAAGCTTGCATTTAGAGTTCCCTTCACTCGCTTTTGAGCACTTTTTAAAACATAAATCAATTGCTACTCTCTGATTGGTTGAAATCTTGTTTGAAAGATCAGTGATGGCAGGATGTTACTTTAATGACCATAATGTGCCACATTCACGTATTAAAAAAACAACAACACATCAGTTATTGAATCTGGTTTTAGGTATGTGGCCACAAGTGGAGTGACTTGTCTGAATATGGGTTTGGTGTGGCAGTTCTGAATGACTGCAAGTACGGCCATGCTGCCATTGGGAATGTGCTTAGAATGTCACTGTAAGTTAGCCTTGTGTGTAAAGTTTTTTACTAAAATACCAAAGATGCTTGGTTTTTAATTTTTTAAGAAGGCATTTAGAAACAAAATTTGCATTGTTCTTGTATGTCGAATTCAGTTTTCAGTGTTTTACTCTACCAAATTTTTTATTTTGGAATTCTGGTGGTTGAGGTTATTTTCAAAAGTAGGTGATAGTTATTTTAGTTATGTATCATATAGATGTATATAATGTTGACCTATTCATTTAACTGGAGTCAGTTTATTCCTCATTGTTAATAAATAAATTTTTATTAAAGAACATGTTCAATTAAACAATTTCCTATTTGTTGAGTAATCATTTACACATTCACTGGTTTATTTGACAGATTGCGATCCCCGAAGGCGCCTGATGCAGAAGCGGATATGGAGACCCATGAGTTCACTTATGCCCTGATGCCTCATACAGGTTGGTTCCTCTTCTTTATTATTGATCTTTTGATGCAAATATTTCATCTCTGTCAACTATACTTTCATCTATGTTTTAGATAGAAGAAACTGTTCTGTTTTTGTCAACTTACATTGCAATGAACACAATTATGTTCATGATAGTGATGTTTAGCTTTTTTTTGTGATAACAGACTCCAGACAAATGTTTGGGTAGAATCATAAATGCACCACAGGTTAGTTAAAGGACCTTCTCACACTAAATCCCTTGCCCTGACTGTGACTTTAACCCACACAGTCAGGATTTCCAAGAGTTTGAGTACCCTTCAAGCATGGGCGCTCACATAAAGTGAATACTTTTTTGATTGTAACTTTTATATGCCCACTATTGCTATGGTTGGTTTCTGGTTTGTTGATACCAACATTTTGTCTGAAAGATCTATACATGTATAAGAAACGTATTTATATTTTGATGGGTCACTTTTACATGTACAGGTTGATTTCCAGTTTGTATTGACACTGTAGGCTATTGATCTGTGTTCAATCCAAGGCCAAAACATAAGACAGTCTGTAAGTGTTGTAGCTGTTAGGAGTTCTTGGTCTTAGCTCAGACAATGCCAAGAACAGAATTAGAGCTATCGCTGTTACAGCATCTCAGAAAATGCCAAGTTACAGCTGCCATCATTGTATATATCAGACAATGCCAAGGATGGAGATAGTTACACATTTATTGTTGCAGCATCTAAGATAATGCCAAGGACATAGTTAAAGCCATTGTTGCAGCATCTCAGATAATGCCAGTGGCAAAGCTAGTTGTAGCTGCCAAGAGATTTCCTGTTGCCTTTATGAAATAAAGGATGTAACAACAATTAATAATACTTATTTTTAAAAGTGGTTTGGTAACCTTAGAAGGAATGATTAAACTTTATAATTTTACTTCAACAATTCTGCAAAATGTTCTATCAGTAATGAGTCAATATACGTTCTGTCAACTAAGTTTGTTCGCTAATAAGTATCCCACATGAAATATAGTTTGTTTATTATATTAGCTTTTTTTGGATATGTAATTGCCCTTACATGAAGATCAAAAGAAGGTGTCTCTTCACCTGCAACATTTGTTAACAACCCCTTTCTGTTTGCTGACAACTTTATACAGAGGTTACTATTGATGTAGGCCTAACAGCAGATCTCAGCAGTGTAGATCTTAAACAGTAGCTCCCTCTTGGAGTTTGTTGATCTGGATATATGCTATTTGCCTAAAACCTAATCAGTTTTGCTTTAGCAGTCAAAAGTAAACAAAAAATGAATATATGCTTGTCCACCCTTACAGGAAATGTCCAAGAAGCCCTGGTAAACCAGCATGCTTACAACCTGAACTGCCCTCTGTATGTAATGGACCAGCCCGCTCCCACCCCTGGAACCCAGAGTTACTTCAAAGTCAGCTCCCCCAATGTTGTCTTAGAGACCGTCAAACAGGTAATGCATGTAACATACTCTCATCCCTAGAGTGGCTCAATGTTTGAGCTGTCTATGCACTGATGGTTTGGGGTCAGAGCATTCCGAGTTTGTATCCCTAACCTCACACTAACTGTTAGTCCTTGGCTTAGTTACTATTCATTGCTTCAGGTAGTTACTTCTTGAGTACTAGGTTCTACCCAGTTAGTAAACTGTAAAGATTACAATCGAAGTAAGGGTTATTTATTGTTTGTTTTGTAACCAGGGCTAATATTGCCGTCAAACTGTGTAAGATTCAGTCCCCTCATATGGAGCACTTACATTGCAGCTCCAACATTTAAAAGTGATTGATTTGTTCACTAAATCTTTTTTCAGCAGCAACAAAACATGTAAAATTTTACTTAATCTCAGTTAAATATGTGCATTAATATGATATTAAAGATATTAATGGCATTTTTAGACTAGTTTGTTACAAACTCTTTAACTACCAGACCTGATAGCTCAATTGGTATAACGTTTGCTCCAGGTACGGGAGGTTCCAGGTTCGATCCCAGGAGGTGACTTACCAAAGTCTTTGAAAATGTTAGTGGTATAGCTCCCTTCCCTTGCTGATGTTTAAGCAAATATAAGCATAGTTCCACAACTGGTTGGCCCGGTGTCAGGATAATGTGACTGGGTCTGGTATCATGTGACTGGGTGTGGTATCATGCCAGATGTTCAAGGCATGCAATATACAGTGAAGGCAGCACTATATCTGCTTCAAGTGGACACCATCTCCAAATAACTGAAATACTGTTGGTGGGATAATAACCCAACAAAATATCTTTTTTTACAGATATTACACAAAGCCTTAAAGCAATAGCTTCTGAAGGTTTGCAATAAAATTAGGAGCATAAATAATGACTGTAAAATTGATGAATCTAATTTTAAATACTGAAATGCTATTGTGGTAATATTGTTCTGGTTATATAGTCAACTGGCAAAATGTTTGAAAGGTAAACTAGTTGCTGATTTTATGACCATTGCCATCCCTAACCATGTACAGATTTTTTTTTCTCTTTTCAGCACATGACGGATGATAAATCTCTGGTCCTGAGGACTGTACGAATCTGCAGGAGGCTCCTGTATTGCTTTTATCACTACCTCCTTCCCATGTCTCACAGGTTCATGTGTAAGTACATATGTTCAAGCTTAGCAGATATTGATACTTTCTTGCATATTCCAATCAGTCTGGAGAGTGAATGGGAAAATAAGAAACAATCCTATAAGAAATACTGCAGATATTTAAATATGAACTACCTCTGGAAAAGTGACAAACATAGAGGTGACACATAACTAACAAAAAGAAAGAACCAATAGTTATCACCTTGGAATGGTCAGTTGGCAAAAGAACTGACTGGTTTTCTTAAACCTGGTTTGTGAAGTGCTCAATCTCACACCTCCTGATGCTTATTCTCACAGTGTACATGAAAATATCCCATCAGGGTGAGACAACAAACAGTATCAGGAATTAAAACTAATAAAAGAATGTAATATACAAACAAAATAACTCTTATTTTAATGAACTATTAACATATGTACAAAATGTACTGGAGATAAAAGCCTAAGCAACCTAAACTCCTACCAACCCTGATGAGTTTTAGCTCTCAAGTGGGCTTGGTACCAGCTTGACCTTTTCACAACCTCGAGTGACGGAAAATTCCATCGCATTGTAGCCTTCCCATGTACCATATAAGACGTCTCTTTCTATCGCTATAGCTATATAGTAATAAAGGATGCTGGCATACTGCAAGGCTATTTGATCAGTAAATGAAATGGGTTTTTTCATGACCTACCAACAATGAAAAGCATAGGACACCATATTTACATCATCCAAACGGTGTTCGGGTAAATTATTGCCCTTGAAATTTGTAACAAAATGGCATTACCACGTCCAAGGCGTGCTGCAAGTTTGACGCAACAAGATGTTTTGAATGCAATATTTAAAGACGATGACGATATGTCTTATGACTCAAGTGGCAGCAGATATGTTTGCTATTTTAAGGAAGAATTCAGTGTTGAACATTATGTACATGGGGGTTATATAAGTGACAGTGGACAGAGTGCAGCCGTAAGTAGCCCAAGCGGACGTGGGTACGAACTCCATTGGCATTACAGAACGTATATGAAGCGTAGCAAAGCCATGCTGTCTAAGTAGTATATGTAGTATAGACCAATAAAAGTTTTGATGAGTTACATATGAGCTATGCCAATTTTCTCTTATTTTCCCCTTATTTATCCCTTGGTATATAGCTGCATATAGAGCTTGGTAAGTGTAAAAGATTTGCCTATATCAGTTACATGTTAGGAGGGCCCATGGCTAAGCGGTTAGAGTCACTAACTTGTAACTCTTCAGTCACTGCGTAGGCTCCAGTCCTGGTCAGGGTGTGAACTTTCAATTGGGGAGGTTCTACCTAGACTGAGGTCTTTCTCCACAATAAGCTGGTTGATGCTAATATGGCCATAATTGTGTCAGTGACTTGTAACAAACAAAAGACAAAACAAACAAGTAGGACTAAACCTGACCTAAAATTTAAATTCACCACCTGGTCTTTGCACTCCTTAATGTTAAATCTCCATGCTTATTTTCTGATCCAGATGCAGTGGGCTTGAGGAAGTGGAAAAGGCACCAGAGATTGGTATCAACCTGCGTATAGAGGGACAACAGATCCATTTTAACATGAGGCCATTCCAGATTCTGTCTCTGATTTTACGTCTGTGATCACTTCCTGGAGTAGAACCTGGGTTGATAGTATCAGGATAACATATGATCACTTTTTTCTTAAAGAATGATCATAAACATGCTAAAACATGCTGATTCAATTTAAAATTTATCAAGGTTATTAATTCTAGTTCCTATGGGAGATTTTTTCAGCAAAATCCTTGTGGGATCACATTTTCTATTGGAAATTTTGTCCATAGAAGATTTTGTCAGTGAATTGGAATGTGTAAGCTGTTATCGATAATTGATGATAAAGTATTTTAATATAATCAGAATGGGAAAATCTTTGTTTTGCTGTAGTCATATCCATTTTTGGCCATGTCTACAAACAATATGTATTGTTGGATTTGTATAATCAGAAAAGACTTTATGTTTCACTGCTTGGGAGTGTTTGATAATGGGACCATATCCCTTATGTGGGTAAAATCTATGTGGATGTTTTCTATAATGGGACCATATCCCTTTTGTGGGTAAAATCTATGTGGATGTTTTCTATAATCGGTCCATATCCCTTATGTGGGCAAAATCTATGTGGATGTTTTCTATAATGGGACCATAACCCTTATGTGGGCAAAATCTATGTTGATGTTTTCTATAATCGGACCATATCCCTTATGTGGGCAAAATCTATGTGGATGTTTTCTATAATGGGACCAAATTCCTTATGTGGGCAAAATCCATGTGGATTTTTTCTATAATGGGACCATATCCCTTATGTGGGCAAAATCCATGTGGATTTTTTCTATAATGGGACCATATCCCTTATGTGGGCAAAATCCATGTGGATTTTTTCTATAATGGGACCATATCCCTTATGTGGGCAAAATCTATGTGGATGTTTTCTATAATGGGACCATATTCCTTATGTGAACAAAATCTATGTGGATGTTTTCTATAATGGGACCATATCTCTTATGTGGGAAAAATCTATGTGGATGTTTTTTGATAATGGGACCATATCTCTTATGTGGGCAAAATCTATGTGGATGTTTTCTATAATGGGACCATATCCCTTATGTGGGCAAAATCCATGTGGATTTTTTCTATAATGGGACCATATCCCTTATGTGGACAAAATCTATGTGGATGTTTTTTTGATAATAGAACCATATCCCTTATGTGGACAAAATCCATGTGGATGTTTTCTATAATGGGACCATATCCCTTATGTGGGCAAAATCTATGTGGATGTTTTTTGATAATAGGACCATATCCCTTATGTGGGCAAAATCCATGTGGATGTTTTCTATAATGGGACCATATCCCTTATGTGGACAAAATCTATGTGGATGTTTTTTGATAATGGGACAATATCCCTTATGTGGACAAAATCTATGTGAATGTTTTTTGATAATGGGACCATATCCCTTATGTGGGCAAAATCTTTGTGGATGTTTTTTGATAATAAGACCACATTTCTTATGTGGGCAAAATCTATGTGGATATTTAATTATACTTTACTATGGTGCATGGCACCAGCCCTTCCATGATTGGTGATTTTCTTTCTTCTGCTTGCGATTCTCATTGCTTGTAAATTTAAGTTTTGTGAAAATGGTTTTATTTTTTGTTATATTATTTACTATGTCACAATATTATTTCCAGTCCTCTGAAAACAATAAGATAGGAAGGCATAATTCGTGACATATTTGATCTTGTATATTTGTTGAACCTACATTGTGATTTACTTATAAAGATTTAAGAAATTGGCAATTTAATATTAGTGCCAAGTGGTATGACAAAAACTTAAAAACTAGTAATTAGTATTTAAGAAGTCAGTTTTCCAGGTTAATTGCCCTGTGCAATATCTTTAAAATGTGGAATTTGCCACACCTACCATGCTACAAATTATCAAATTACTATATGATTGGACAAAACATGTTTTTGTTAGCTTCATTTTTTTATAAATAAGTGGAGCTTTGTCATGACCCTCTTGTTTTTTGTTAACCTTTTTGTTAATTTATTAATTTTTTCGAAAAATGTCAAAAGATGTTCACTCCTAAAACTTCATCACTATTAAAGGCACACTGGACCTGGTAGCTCAATTGGTAGAGCGTTGGCTGCAGGTACAGGAGGCCCTGGGTTAAATCCTGGGCCGCATCATACCAAAGTCATAAAAAATGGTAGTGGTATAGCTCCCTTGCTTACACTCAAGCAAATATAAGGCTAGTTCCATGACCGGTTGGCCAGGTGTCAGGATAATTTGACTGGATGTGGAATCATGCCAGGTGTTCACATGCATTCTGTACACAGTGAAGACAGCACTATATCTGATTCAATGTGGACACTGTACTTCAGATAACTAAAATACTGTTGGTGGGACAATAAACCCAATAGACAAACAAACAAACTATCAAAGGCAGAACACACTTCAATAGGGGACATAACCCTCAAATTCTTAGTGGCACAGCTTATGTCCCTTATTTGAGTAAGAATAATCTGTGTTTGTTAAGGCTCTCATTAAACTAAGAAACAGCTAACGTTATAATCTCTAGTAATGTCACGATTGTTCATATTTTAAATAACTAACTTAAAGTGAGTTAAAGATTTAATATTATGTTTTCTTTGCAGCAGAGCAAATGTTAGTTTAGTTTATTAATTATAAAAAATATATATAAATATATATGCCATTACATGTTTATAGCAGGATAACTACATGACCACTGCCATAAATAATTTTTAATATTGCATTGTTTCATTGTTTAAATTTCACTGGTACTTAATTACAGTAATTGCTAGAGAACCATCCCGCTAAGCCGTACAACCTGCTATGCATTTTTTTTTCTAGAACCGATTTTTTTCTTTCTGGTCCCACAACCTCGGAAACCAGGGACAGTTATTTCAGAACCAATTAACAAATTCACACCTTTCTTAATCTGGAAAGGACAGCACCAGGTAGTCCAGTTATCCAAGTGTCATTTGTCAGTTTATCACGCCTGCAAACACAGTGTTAGAGAACAAGACTGTTTGCACATTGTACGACATTGCCAATGCATTTACAGTAATCATAAAGAAATTGGTGATTTGTTTGATGTTTACAAACTGACACTGGATCTTAATTCATTGAGTAAGAAGCTTTAAGTATAGATCTAAATTTTCAAACCAAAAACATCACAATCTATCATGATGAATTGTCGAAGAAAAAAGATCTCTTATTAAAGAGAGTCCTGGTCAGTATCAGGGCATTTTAGCTGAAAAGTAGTTGATAAATCTCAGGTAATAACATATTTATTTTAATACATTTTTCTTCTTTCAGGCCTGACCTTTGTGGTAAATTTCTTTTTAAGCTTCATAAAAAAGAATATATATAACACAATAAGTACACTGAAATATTAATACAATATAAAGACAATATCATAATAAAACTTAGATATAAGCAGCAGTATAATTTATTGATTTGTATGACCTCGCTAAGTGGGACACCTAAAAAAAGAACCACAGGTGTCCCTCTTAGCTAGGTTTTACTGTAGTTGAAATAAAGAACCTAAGACAAAGCTGTAGACTTCTTATTTATAATACCACCCATTATCGATCTATGTTATAATACGTTTTTGTTATGCGTAAGCAAAGAATGGAGGTAAAGCCTCAAGTGTAAAAGAACCTTTCCATCTGAAATTGCGCTAAAGCATCACAAATATTGTTAGATTTACCTAATATGTGCGTGGCTTGTATGAGTATGTTGTGTTCTAAACACGTTATGCACCCGGACCAGTATCATGACTTTTTCAGCTTTAGATGACAACTTACTCAGGCTATCTACCATGCATGAATTGTCACAGTCACAACAATTTATTCTGATTTTTCAAGTTACAGGCTCAAATCAATACCACTAAAATAGGAAATAATTAAAGTACTGTAATGTTAATCATATTTTCATCTCTTTCCCAGGCTTGCAGCCATTTACCCCATGCCCAATGGTTTTGGAACCAAATGCCAAAACCTAAGCCCTGTCCATCCTTGCCTTTTGTTATTCTGACAAAAATTACCATGTTTTATGCCCCATGTCACACTGATGAGCCTGTGAGTGAACGGTCTGTTAATCAGTATTGCATGCCAGCAGAAGTTAAGCGAACCTACGAGAAAATGAACCCTATCCCAACCTGGATTTCTCTTTCAACAGTTTGCTGGAAATTTTATTATCAATTTATAACGATTCCACTGAACTGTCAGCGCCAAAAAAATCATCCAAATAATGCAAAATGCTGCCCAAGATCATGTGATGCGACAGTGCTGCTTAGAGGGTTGTTTTATTAAAGTAGATGGCGTTGAACTAAAACCCTAGCAGTTCAAAATCTGTTGGCATATATGCCTGAGCTTAAATACGTTCTTTATATCTGCATGCAGTTTAGACCTAAATCCTAAATCATTATAAATGCTTTATTAGAGCTTGTGAATTGAACAAAAGTTGGCCTTCCACATTATTCAACTTGTCTCATGGACATGGGGTAATTGCCCATCTCATTCTAAACTGCTTATCATATTGACGCCAGGCAAACCCACTCTCTACCTGCACACTCCCAGATGGTCCACATTTAATGCAACAGTTTTTGTTATGGTTAAACTCCCCTGACAGATATACTGCCACATATATGATGAAAGCATCTCCATTTTTCATTAGTTTGGATCTTTTCCTTACATTCCCTTGCCCTAGTCTCCAAAAGACCATTGTGAGTTAAAGTCAATACTTGCCCCGAGTCATGGATGCCAATTAAATTACAAGTCAGTGACTACCACTGCACCACGAGCACTTCATAAATCAGTAAGTGAAAGAACATGTTTAATATAACAGAGCTAGTTCATATTATAGCTAGTTTATATTATAAATACTGGTTATGGTTCCTTACCTCTTTCTCCCTGTGATATTTGAATTAAGCTTAAAAATATATAAACTGCTTTTACCTCTAAATATTATAAACCTCTGAATATTATATGTATGTATGTATATATATTTTATTTGGTAACTAAAGGCCTCCGGCCAACAATACATCATATTTATATACAAGCATAGATAAAGTAATACCTCGTAATATCAAGAATTAATACATAATACAAGAAAAGTTAAATAATAATTAAGTATTGAATTTTAATGTGAAAATCTAGTCTTTAAAAGCACATGCTAAATAACAAACACATTCAGAGATTTTTCTAATAACATTAGGGTCAGCATTTGACATAAGAAAGTAAAAGTTATCTCTACTTATCTCCGATATATACCAGCTAAACAAATAAGTTTGGCTTATTTTTAGATACTTTCCCCATATGAAAAAAGCATGATATTCATATTCAATTATGGCTAAATTGTTATTAAGTAAACAATATGTAAATAGTCTATTATGAATAGCTATATTCTCTTGGCGTCCTAGTTTGATTTGAAGCTTTGTATTTGAACATCTAAAATTTGCAAGGGCTGTTTTGAACTTAAATGGAATATAAATGCATAGATATTGTTCAACATTTAATATACTTTTAAAGTATTTGTAATGATAACATCAACTAGAGTCGAGAACATGTCCATGCCATCGTTGAGTGTAATATTCAATGAGTCTCCTCCTAAACGCCTTGACAAACAAATTACAATCACCAACATCTTGTGATATCCAAACCAAACCAAAACCATATTCAAGTAGTAACTGTTTAATCTTAGTAGCCCAACAGGTTCTTCCATTATCATCAAAGGATTTCAACATCAAGTAACACTGTCTAGGATACCTGTTTTGGCGCATCCATAGTAATTTACACCAGTATCTTATGCAATTTGTCATATATGTTATATATAATTGGAAGCCTGCCACATTCGCCAAGAACCAAGTAAAGGCAGGTATACCTGATGTCCACCATCAGTTTAGAAGAAACTTTGAACACTGACTCAACATGTAATTTCTTAGAATCCTACTGTTTATGTAATGGATTGACAAGAAAAGGGAAGAAATTAAAACACATTATTTATTTGATAATTTATTGATCTTAGTGATATAAATGTATGTAAAACTGTGCTTTTTATTCTATCTCTATGTCAGTCGTGTTGGGTCTATCTCAATACTATTAATCACCAGTACAGTTTGTGGGGTCTGGATCACTGAAAAAATATAATAATATAGATTTATAATGATGGTATGGCATTTATATAGGTAATGTAATGTATGTCGTGTTGTAATTTTCGTAATACAGCTGTTGTCCTAAAAAAATATTTCATCTGGGATCTTCAGCTGATCCTGCGGTGTGCGAGTTGTTCTACCTGAGATATTTTTAGAATCTTTCTCCACCTAAAATAGCTGGGCAATATAATGTCCATAACTGTGCTGATGCGAGTATATGAAAAACGAAACATAAAAAAACCTTTCAATTAATGTTAATTAAAATCAATTGAAAGCATTAAGAGACAATGATTATAAGGCTTAATCCTATCATTTTTTTTACATCGCACCGACACAATTATGGTCATATTGAACATGTCCTGCTAAGTAGTGGCTGAGGATGACCCAAGACTTATGTCTGCGTAGACCCACGGATACAGCACAGGTTAGCTGGAAGACCTTCACGTACGAAAGTTCTTGCCCCAACCAATCTACACACTGAGGGGCTGACGAGTTACCACTCAAGTCATCGACTCTGACCACAAGGGTGCATAAATAGCGCATATTAATCCTTTATATAAAATACTGTTCTTAAAAAAAGGAAAGAAGAGCTGACGGGTTTAGCAGCTACAGTTTGTAGGTTTAAGGTGAACATTTCCATCTGAGAAAGTATCCAACCTGACCTTTTCTACTGGTGCAGCCAAATCCAGTATGAGCACATTGCAAGTTTTTCTTAAGATAAAATGAATGAAAATAAGATATTTTATACTCAAAATAACATGAAATGGCTTAAAAGGTATACAAAAAATATTTAGTTTGTAAAAGTTTTTAAATGTGTAGGAAATGAAAATGGCCATTATTTATTTTTGTTTGGTGAAGACTTACGCTTGAGCCTACGGAATCTCTTCTTGTATGTGAAGTTAACTCGCACATGAGATAATGTCTTCTCTATCACTGTGGCCTCAACTTTCACTAGATTTCGACTGAAACAAGCATTCGCGATAAAATAAATAAACAATTACACATCACGAATAAAAAAAACAACATCAAAGCAGGATTCTTCATAAATCATAAACAAAAGCTATATTAAATTATTTTGTTAAAATGTTTTACCCTTGACTGGCTCTGATGTCCCTGAATCACTAACCTGACAACCTTGGCTTTCAGAATGCTTAACTATCTCACTGCACATGACTCAGTTATGAACTCATCCAAGGTTTTATGCAGACAAACATTCTGACAAAGTTTAGTGATGATTGGGCTATAAATGAGGCCACTGGGTTGTTCACATTTTTTTCCATTAAATTTTACTTAGTGACCTCCTTTTTGACCCCACATGACCTGTGTTACTAACTCAAACAAGATTATATACAGACAAACATTCCAAAACCAGCTCCAGGTACGGGAGGCCCCGGGTTCGATCCCGGGCGGCGACATACCAAAGTCTTAAAAAATGGTAGTGGTATAGCTCCCTTGCTAACGCTCAAGCAAATATAAGCGTAGTTCCACGACTGGTTGGCCCAGTGTCAGGATAATGTGACTGGGTGTGGTATCATGCCAGGTGTTCACAGCATGCTATACACAGTGAAGGCAGCACTATATCTGCTTCAGGTGGACACCGTCTCCAGATAACTGAAATACTGTTGGTGGGACGATAAACCCAATAAACAAACAAACATTCCAAAACTGTGGCCTCGAAAATGTTCGAAAGCATAGTGTTAACAACACAAGACAAACGACTGACCAAGGCGCATCAGATAAGCCAACCAAAAATGTGAAGAAATTCATGAGATGTAATTTAAAACAAATATACACATTTAATTTTGATAACATTTTCAAGAACAGCCATAACAGGTGTACATAAAGACATAAGGATGCAGACAGCATTTGCGGCCATTTGGTTACAGTTTGCTATGTGATGTCATATACCAAGGCATGTATGAAAAATAATTATTTTGCCAATGAATAAGGTGTCCCAAAACATAGAGTGAATTGGATACTATATTCTGTAATTTATATAACATGCAATTGTCATAGTGACAGTCAAACTTTCTCCATTGGCAGCAAGAGGTCCACATTGAATGCATGCCAGACAACACTCTTGAGAAAAACAAATGGACTTAAAAAAACAAACTGTTAAACTAACAATAAATGCACCATTCATGTTGTTGGGTCATATCATTCTAACTAAAATGGAAAATTTCCATCTGCTTTGCCTTGTTATTGGTCATTTTCTTTTTTTTGTGCCAATAATTCTAAAAGCAAGGTTTTTCTTAAAGCAAGATTTTTCTTAATAAAATACAATGAAGGTGGAAAAAATAACACAGGCTTCAAGTACATACTTCAGTAAAGGGCGGCCAAGCAAAGTAAAGTCCTTACTGCCAACCAGCATCACCTAGAAAGTGAAAGATGTAAAACTGTGATTATTACACTGAGAACAAATAAACATGATGTTTTAAAGGTGGTATCTATTAGTTTGGACCATTTTCTCTCTTGAAAAACAAATAAGTCATAGTTACTTAAAAAGGTCCTGCAAAATGCTGTTCACTGATGTCCTAGCTATGAGTTAAGAGTGAAGCATAAATTACCACTTTAATTTACAAACAGGTACATGTATTTCCTTTTTGAGCCACACTGCAGATAAGGTAGCTAGTTTTAAACTGAGAAAACCATGTGTCATGTTATATCATCATCTAGGTGAACTGCTCTGATGTCGGAATCTATTTTTAGTAGAGATCACTATCATATATACTTGCAGATATTTGAAGATTTACTAGAAAAAGCTTCAACTGGATACAACATTTAAGAGAAACTGAAAATGAATAACTCGGCAACAAAGGGTCTGTGTTTCAAATCTTGTTGGCAAGAAATTAACTTCAAATTTCATTCTTTTTGCCTAAGTTGTATAAATATGTACCAGTGAGGTAGCTTTTTTTTTATATACAATGCAGCTACACAATTATGCTTATTATAGGGACGTCAAGCTATTTTGGTTGAAGGAAGTCCCCGACACATGTCTGGGTAGGACCACTAGTGCAAAAATGGTCAGTTAAAAAACCTTTCCATATTAAATCCTTGTCCTGGCCGGGACTTGATCCTATGCGGTGAGGAGTAACCAGTCTGTGTTACTATCACTCTGCAACAGGTGTTCCCAATGAGGCTACCCTTGCAGAATGTATAAGTGATTTCTATGTGTCACATGTATCTGCAAATATGCTAGATAACCCATCAAAGGTGGTATCTGACAGTTTGCCTATATCAGAAACCTGTAACAATATCTGATCGATGTTTGGGGTACTGTTCTGCAGAAGTTTACACTTTATTTAATTAAAGACTACTTAGAACTCTACATTAACTGTTAGACAGTACAGCGCGTTAAAATCATGCTTAATGTTCACTTCGTTCTAAATCTATAAATAAGCATTGGGAGTCAAGCTTAAAATAGACATTGATGTCAAAGTTGATTACCCGGCTGATGATAAAATGTGATCTAAAAAGTAGATGGTTTCATGGTTCAGTTCAGTTGAAAAATAGTTAACTGCATAATAGACATATATGGATGAAGCGGTTAAGAACACCACATGTAGAAACTGATGGATAGTGCATTTGTCTCTGAATATTTGGTGACAAAACTGTGAAGATGGCTAGATAAACCTCTTGGAAAAGTATTTTTTTTAAGAATAACCTTTCTTTAAAAGTTAGGTCAAAGACTTTCATGTAGGGCAATTTTCCAGCTTACCTGAGGTATAATGGTGGTTCTACCCAGACGAAAGTCTGAGATCTTCCTCCACCAATAAATGTGTCAATGCAATGTTAAAAAAAAACAAAAAAAAACAACATCTTTTTTTAATAAAACACTGATTCATCTCTTACCTTCTCCAAGCGTATGCGGTCCCCAATCTGAGGTGGAAAGAAACCATGGACAAGTACAAGGTCCTCTGTGGTGACTTTCCTCTGCTGTCCCCCAACGTGGATCACACAGAACAGACGACCTGCCTCCCCTTTTGTCAATACCTGCTGCACTTTTGTTACCAGCTCTGAAATCGACAGTTCACAGGCAATTATTAAATGCACACAAGTAGCTCCATGACTGGTCTTTCAGTGTCTTGATAAAAAGATCAATCATTTGTAACTGTATTGTTTTTATTTATCTTCATATTAAATATGCAGACCTCTGTATATGGACCTTTTACTGCTTAAAGCGATGGAAGAAAGTTTGTTAAGATAATATGGCTGGGTGTAGTATCGTGTCATGTGGTCAGGGGAGTTAACACTTCTTAGATAAGGAATGATGTCTTCTACCTTTATACCAGAGTCCTGGACAAAACTTTCATATAGAGAAGATCTCCAGCAGACCTGTGCAGAGAGGGTGGTTCTACTTATACATTTGATTATTCTGATTAAAATTAGCTTGTAATAACACATCTCGTATAATAAGACTTCAAATGTGGAATTACATTTTCCACTCTTATTTTAATTTAACGGGAAAAAATTGTTGCAATTTGAGAGAAATGGTCCTATCTTCTTTTGTTTTCTTTTGTGATACTTGACACATATGGCACATAGTGCACAATAATGTTAGTTTGGCAAAGTTATAAATGACTAAGGCACAGGTAGGTACCAGTTATGCAAGACATACTAGCTGGACGACTCCAGGTGAATGTTTTCCGCCTTCACTGGACCTCAAAACTTTCTTGTAAGGAGTGAGGGTGACTCAAACAGCTTTATGGCTAAAGACAACCCCAAGCAAAATAGAAGTAATTGCTAATACATAGTTTCCACATTAGTGAAACTCCCTTATCTTGGCAGCCATCTTTGATGGTACCTTCAAGGGATTTTCATATGAATTGTATAGAAGGGTAAATTTTATTTTCTTGTAATTTCTTCATTTGTGGTCTGAAAATTAAAAGCTATACACCACTGGAAAGCTCTTGAAATTCATATTTTTAGAATACAATATTTTTACTATTGATAAATGCACACAGAATTAATACACAGAAATAAATAAAACCATTGGCTCATACTTAAAACAAATGAACACTGTATTATTTTCGGTTGTATTTCTTTAACCTTTTAAACTATCAAAATATAGTTTTGATATTTAAAATACTTTATAAAAGCTGTTAAATTAGATATAAAATTCAGATTAATAGACTAAAAAAATAAAAACACAGTGGTGAGTAAAATACAGCACATATTTCCCGATTTCGGCCTGCATTAGCTTCTGCCCACAAAGATGGCTGCCTTAAACTGTCTTATCAGTGTCGATGACATCACATGGAAACTATCTATTGTAGTGATGATAAACATACCTGGTCCATTGTTGTTCAATACAGGAACATGATGAATATCTAGATTCCCTTCCTCATCCGGTCTATAACATGATGTCAAAACTTTTTAAATATAATTGTTTTCCTGAAGTTATTTAGCTGTAACATTTAATTAGATAATACACTTGTTTTAGATAGTCTTAAAAAAGTTACCATAAGTGTTGTTATTACAAGAATATAATTTTTGTTAAAAACTTGTAAATTAAAAATGATTTTTTAATAACTACAAAAAAAAGTTCATATGATTAAATAGCTTAACCCAAACTAATCAGATTTACATCACCATTAAAGTCCCAATAGAGAGATAGTGTACAACCATGGATTTGCCCAAAGGAATTTTTTTGAAATTATGAAAAATGAGCACTTAATATCTGTACTGCATCATTAAACATTACAAATTAAAGAATATATTGTTTTGGTTACAGTAGTCTGTAGTATGGGTCCTGCTCTAATGGGTCTGGAAAAAGCTTCCGGGCAAAGCGCCTCTGTTGAACAAGCGGCAGATTGCTTTTTAGTAAGGTCATAGAGGTGCCATTTGGGCCGCTGATTGCAGTACTACTGAAACCGGCTGAGTTGATGAAGGCAGCTGTAGTTCTGCATGTCATAGCACTAGACATGCCCTACTGCTGCAGGGTTGGACATCTGAAGACCTGGAAATTTATATAAAAATAAACAATGTGATAAAGTGAGAAAGAAAAAAAGGACGGGACATTTAATCTAAAAAACATGCAACGACTTGTGTTGCAATTATACGGTAGGATATTTGATGTTTCTCCAACACCCAAAATAGACTCGACTTCTTAGTATTCTGTACACAGAAAGAAAAAAAACCAATACGTCTTAAGATTAAGCATTGAAGTATTTGGAATGGGTATGTTAATTGCAAGAGCTGAAGAAATTGAATTATTAGCACACATGGTTATTAGAGATTATCAGATGGATGATTTAAATATTCCATCCAATAATGGCACAGCTTTTAAGAATTTTTTTTCATGAGGGATTTTGTCGTACACCCTGTTCAACTGTCAACAACTACACAATGAATTGAATGACCTTGATAATGAACACCGTTTGCTCACAATATACATTTTGAATCGTCTTTTTGTAAAAAAGAATAGCAAAATCACATGATTTTTGGCTTATCACTTTGTGAGATCGGATATATTTTTATCTTAAACATGACAATTGATACAATGAATATTTAGCAATTATCCGAGTAGTAGTCCATCCGAAAATATAGCTATTTCTAAACCAAAAACCCATTTGTTATAATGCTTTAGAAACAGAGGCCACCAGAATTAGGCTCAGAATCAAACGAAGTGAAGTAATACGTCACCCGAAAGGATATCATTGCAGATGTGCACATTTCGGAATAAACTTGAAAAATTTCTAAACATGATATATTTTTGAGATAAATAGTTTTCGCGTTGACTTTTTTTCGCCTTTGCAGTGGTCTCCCTTAGATTAAAGTGTAACTCGCGAAACATTATTATTACGGTAAAAAATCGTATGAAAGGAAAATAGCAATACACTCAATTACCATTTCTTGAGCCGGCGGAAAAGTAATTTTAGAATATAAAAATGAAATAATTGTTAAAAAGTTTAATATTTAAAAAAAATCGATAACTTGAAATGTGCCGCATGTTACTGAAAAATAATATTTTCGTTGATTTAAGCGACATATCAGCCACATCAAAATTGACATTTCTCGTTAGATTAAACATTAATTTCCTAATTCTACACAGATAATTTGAAGGTAAATGATTGTATATATTTGTATCTTATGCTCTTTTAGCATTGTTGATCAATTGTTCAATATTGTAAACACAGTAAACTTTGTTAAGATCTTGTCGATGGTTTTCACACCAGCAAAAAAGCCGGTTTGCCCAGGTTTTGAGCAAATCTACTCATCCACTGGCGCAAGATTTAAAGACGTCATTGCGCTATCTGTCATTATACTGTCTCTCTGACTATTGTAAATCAGCACGGTGTCTCTTTTTTTCTCTCCTTCTCTGTTGTGAGGTACATGACAATTGACTTACTCACATGATAGTGAGTCAGTATTTGAAAATACACAGTTTTGCCATTCTTTTCTAAACTTAAGAGCTTAAAGCTTCACAGAATTAATTGATATCCAGTTGAGCTGTGAATTATGTGTCCTGCTGCTAAGAGTCTCTGTAAGTTTAACTTCCATATTTCACCTTTACAATAAATTCTGTATCTAAATATATACCATTTCAGTCACTCAACCATGTGCTTTGAATTACTGACTATATAGCTTATAAAATCGACCACACAGACACAACAGATGCTTTATATTATCAGTAATGTAACAATTTTAAGTTGATGGTTTTCTATACTGGTATATTTTCAATTTAAATATTTATTTATTTTCTTTTGGTTGCCTCAAATATATCTAACATTTGGATAAAGTTAAAAGGTATCCATGAAATTATTCACGAAATATATACCTTATTTTCCCACTTATAAGACAGGGATTTTTTTGAAAAAATTCATGTTCAAAGTGTGGGGCTCGGCTTAAAGGCGGGGTCTAGTAACCTGGCAAAAAGTTTTCACATTGTTTTGGGGCAAAAACATACCGCCATAAACTTGTAAGTGGTTATACGATGTGTCACATACATTTCCCTTTGTTCTGCCTGAAACATGGCTTATCATACATTATAAATACTGAAACAGACTTTCAACTTCAGTCTGCCAAATACACCAAGATGTTATTTACTTGGTCTTTCTGTGTAGACTTGCCTCATTACAGCAGGTACAAGTTGACTGACTCTAAGGTAATTTATTGTGAAGGTGATATCGATCGACAGTTTGGCAGTGAGGATGTGTACGATGTGTTTTTATAAGCAGCTGCCGATTACATTTCTCAGCTAAATTATTAATTGGCGGCATGTACACAAGGACATTGCACTGTTCCCATATATTTCCCAGGTGAAGTAGGGGGCCCGTCTTATAAGCGAATAGTCTTAAAAGTGAAAAAGTATGATAATTACTACAAGAAAAGCACTGATGCAGAGCATCACTGGGAATTCAATTTATGTTTTTACAATAAAATGTTTAATCTTATGCTCTACAACAATGGATATCCAACAGGGTGTTCGGTTGACCCGAGCTCCCGGGTTTTGACACACGAAAATTCGGAAATACCTCTAACTGACACACATCAATAAAGCGACAGGATCATTTTGACCCGTGACAATTTCTACATAATTGCCGGTCAAAATCGCATAAGCTTCATAAGAAGCAAGAAAAGACGATGGATGGAGTCTACATGTTAATGAGAACAGATCCCCACACATACAAACACGCATCGATTGCCTTCTGCTAGGAGATAAACAATACAGTAGGCGGAGCCTGCATAATTAATAAGAAACAGGAGATAAACAATACAGTAGGCGGATCCTGCATAATTAATAAAAAACAGGTGCTCTAATTCTGCCATTCGACAGGTTTGCTCGTGTGCACGGCTAATTTCAATATGGCGTTTTGACAGAGGTGTAGAAAAGTAATAAATCTTAATTGATCGGCAACTGTAGGCACTGTATAATTACTTAAATGTGTGATTTCTGAAAAGGTGCGAAGGTGTGCATCCTAGTATAATCAGGGTGTTTGGTTGACCCGAGCTCCCGGGTTTTGACGCACGAAAATTTAGAAATACCCCTAACTGACGCACATCAATAAAGCGGCGGGGGTCATTTTGACCCGTGACAATTTCTACCCATGCTTCGGTCAAAATCGCCTACAGCTTCATAAGAAGGGAGAAAAGACGACAATGGGCGGAGTCTGCATATTAAGGAGAACAGATTCATACACACACACACACAAACACACACACGTGCGCATCGATTGCCTTCTGCTAGGAAAAAACAATACAGTAGGTGGAGCCTGTATAATTAATAGGAAACAGGTGCTCTAATTCTGCCGATGACACGTTTGCTCATGTGCGCGGCTAATTTCAATATGGCGTTTTGACAGAGGTGTCAAAAGTAATAAATCTTAATTGATCAGCATCTGTTTACTCATAAAACATGTTTGTAGCATCCTGATGCATCGGAAGCAATTAAGGACGACTGTAGGCATTGTATATAATTACTTGATTGGGCCACCAAAATGTGTGATTACTGCAAAGGAGCGAAGCAGTGCGTCAGAATATAATTTAATTTGACAGCGATTTAGAACTATGCACTCTAATACGGCCTTGCCGATTGGTCGTATCTACGAAAGATGTACTTGTTACTTGAATGGTTGAAATTATGGCTAAAAAAAGCTTGTTTGACGTTTTGATATTTCAAAATTAGTTTTGGGCACAGACTACAGTTTGACACAGTTCATTTTGTACTGAAAACCAGGTTCTTGTTGCCTTGCGTGATGGTGCCTTTAGATATATTTAGTTAGGAAATATGCATTATTGAGTGGCCGAGAACGTCGACTCTTACATTTATCATTGGTTTTTGAGTGACGTCAGTTTTGAGAAGCAATATTATTTTTAACGGTGACAATTTAACAATGTTAATTGATATGTTTTATTTTTTTATTTGATTGTCATAACTGAGATGCAGAAAAACACACACTTTTTAGCAATATTCTGTTTATTTACTTGTCCCAAGCAAACTCTTAGAAATATCAATAATTCCCATCAAGGCTTATTTATACAAAATGTGGTCGTCGATGATATAATTGTATATACAATAATAATTATATACACAAAAAATGATGAATTAAATGTTATAAAGAGAAAAAGAAAAAGATCTGAAGAAAAACCTAAATTCTAAAAAAAGAAAAAATAATTAACTGTAAATAGTAAAAGACAATCAACATTGATATAACAGCACATTTGCGCTTTATGATGTGCTACACAACACACAGATATGACCCTCAGAAATTTGAATTTGACCCCTGAAAATTTTGACTGAGGGGTCAATGACCCTTGAAGTTTAGAGTCTACCGAACGCCCTGTCCAAGTACTGCTTTGACGATATGCTCAAACAATTGGCCTTCAAATGTATATAATATATGCTTCAAAATTTGTGCTGCATATTTTTTTTAAATGACTTAAACTTTTCATTTAGTAATGTAACCAAACTTTTATTTCAATGATTCGAGGAATATGGAAGAAATGTTGATCTTGAAAACATTGTAAAACTAAGAAAAATACTGGCACAATCCCATGTAGATCGAAGTTGTCAAATTCATTTATATACCTTATATGAAGTTAAAATGTTTACAAGGTCTGTATCACCTTAAAATATACTTGTCAGGATACCCCTAAGTAGTTAAAAATGACAGGATAGCTACAACAACAACAAACTTGACTAATTTTTAAATTACATTCATGGAAAGTTGGATACTAATATCAGTGATAAGCAGTCCAAGTATTATGTAGAAACTTTAATATAAAATATATTTAAAAAATGAGTTAAATTACAGAAATTTTTTGAATTTTTAATTAAAATTTAAGGTGCCAAATATCCTTGTATATTCAGGAGGGAGAAGGTGAGGATGAGGAGGAAATGACATAAAGTGCAAATTAAGAGACCATAATTTTAACTTTTTTATGCAACTTCTTTACGTATCACACTTTCTATTTAACACAACATATTTTACACATCCTGATTACAGAATTTCCTTTGGAAATAAATCTGTAAAGTGTACACATTTATTAGACTCATTATTGATATTGCCCTACTTCCATAAAGTAATGTCATGATCCGACAGTTTGGGCCAATATTTCTTTTCTCAAATAACCAAAATATGTCATTATTACCTGCAAAGGTGTGCAAAAAGCTGTTCTTTGATGTTCTAGATCTGTGTGAATAGTCCAGCAAATATCACCAGTCGTCATTGCAAACAGGTCTTTCCTTTCCGAGCCACACTACAGATAGTTATTTTTAAACTTAAAAAACCGTGTTACCACTTACTTTTGAGATTACATTATATAGTCATCAGCATAATCCGCTCTGATGTCGATATCTATTTTTAGCAGAGACCACTAATCTGATGTCAAGATTTTTATACAGTTAGAAAGAATACACATTCAGTGATTTCTAACTAAGCAATTTTCACTAGCCGGAAAGAAAATTCAGTAGCCTGAATTCTGTTTTAATTTTACAAGTAAGCAAAAAAAACTAAGATAAATATGGAAAAAGCACCATTTTATTATCAATCCCCTGATAAATTCATGTTTTTTTTCCTGGCTTTTGCAGTAAAAACATGTTTCAGTTGTTTTTTCTCTGCCATTTTGTTCTGTTGCCCAGCTGATTTTAATTTGGTATAGAACATAATGTACCATGCGGGCACCAGAATACAGTGTGGTTCCTGCACAGTAAACATATTCTCGGTTTAGTGCGCGTAACTTGTTTATCACACAAGCGATAGCTTGCCGAATAAAATAGGCTGCAAAAAAGTTTACATATTAAAATGAAATTACAATGTTTTTTTAATGGTCAGGATCTTAGAAGCCAATCGGGCTAGTAAAATGTAAATTTTTTACTAGCCTGAGAGAAAACTTACTAGTTTTTTGCTGTCGTGCTAGTGCCTTATTTCGACCACTGCATCCCTAATGATTACTTATTAGATGTTGATAAAAAAAAATTAAAGAATAACTGTTGAGTTTGTGTATTCTTCTCTTTGCCTTTGTTTCACTGAATCTGGCCTAAAATCAACAGTCAGTCATAAATTTGATGATCTCATATGGATCTTGAAGGAGAAATCCTTTTCTCAATGCCAAAATCAGCTGATTAAATCAAAGCAATTTTAGTTGCGTCATGAAAAAACACATTGCTGCCTTTAAACTGATAGAAGATAAAGACATCAAAAGTAAAAAAGAAAGATAAAGACACACAATACTGAAAATTGTGTCTGCTGATTTTGAACAAATGAACTTCTTTCGCTATAGTCCATACATGTGAACTCTCCTGCTTTGCTTTGGAGGGAGACTCCTTTGTTTAAGGATTAAAAAATTATTTGAAAATTAGTGGCGTTTTACACAATTTCAGAAATCTCCCTACTTGAAAACAGATTATTTCCTTTGTTTAAATGAAAATAACAAATCTCCCACTTTGCAAGTGAATATCTCCCACTTTGGCCTCGCAAAAGTTCACAAATATGTATAGTATTGAACAAAAATGCTCCTGAAGAGCTGGCTTCAGATTCCTGTATTAATCTGGCTTTAAGGTCTTGCATATTTATTCCCGGAATAAAACAGAATTTTACAAATTCATACTTTGAAAAACTCAAATAGATACCCAGTGACTTCGTACTTGTGCATAATATGTAGACCATTTTCTTCAAGTTTCTACGTATTCAAGGATGTGTATACTTACCATGCTAGAGGTTGTATAAACAACACCCTCACCTGCTAGTAAGCTCATTTTAAAGATGGTATCTCTCAGTTTGCCTATATTAAATTCATGTGAAAATACTTTACTACTGCTTTGAGAATTTAGAGCATAATTTCCTAAAATAAAAACGGTTTTGAACACTGGCCACATTTTAGACAGTACCAATTGCGATAAAACACTCTAAAAATTCAATCATTCCAAATCTATAAATAAGCATAATAGCTATCACCTTTAGGTCACACAAAATTATCCTGAGTCTTCTCTTGTCCTAGATGAGTGCTCCAGCTATCGATTTGACGGGCAAGTTGATCATCAAGGTGGCTCTGGGTGATGACATCCGTCGAATCTTAATCACCAATGAAGATATTACTTACGATGAGCTGGTCCTAATGATGCAAAGGGTTTACAGAGGGAAACTGAATAGCAGTGATGATATTGTCATCAAGTACAGAGATGAAGGTACTTTTTTTTTTTTCTTATTTTTTTTTTTTTCTTATTTTTTTTTTTTTTTTTTTTCTTATTTTTTTTCCCTTATTTTTCTTATTTTATTTTTTTTTTTTCGTGGGGCACCCGTGGTGTAGTGGTAGAGTCACCGATTTGTAACTCCTCTGACTGCTTAGCCTCTCACCGCATGGGTTTGAGAACCGTTTGGGCAAAGGACTTAATGTGAGAGGGTCTTCCAGCTGACTTGCGGTGAGCTGGTGGTTCTTCCCAGACATGTGTCTGGGGTCTTCATCCATCAAAAAGCTGGATGTTGCTCTAATGATCATAAATGGTCGCTGAAATGTATTTCAAAAACAACTTTTTCTTTCTACCTTAACCTCAAATTTGTTTTTTGTTACATCACACCAACAATTATGAACATATTGGCAACGTCTTAGCTAATTATTGGAAGACCCCATACATTTGTACTGGGTAGAACTACTGTCATATAGCAGGTTAGCTGAAAACCCTCCACACATTTCTCCGACAGTGACTCGAACCCACAGTGGTGAGAGGCTGAGGAGTTACAGGTCAGCGACTCTAACCGCTCTGCCACAGGCTTTTCCTAATGAGTTGTATTTAGCCTGAATTACTAAGTTTATTATCTTTGGTTTAGATATGTTAAAATAAAATGATAGTGCCAGCTGTGATCGCTTTCAGACAAACCCTATGACTTGTGCAGAAATTGATCTGCTGTGTGCCAAGGGTTTTAACCAAGACATTTGTCTGGGTTTGTCCTCCACCAATAACTAGCCCAACATCACAACATGACCATATTTGTCAAGCGATGTAAAAATATAATAACATAAATGGTTAAGTCAAGCCCTAGACTGGCACTCAAGTTTTGTCTCAGTCTCTGTTCGTAGGCTTGAGCTAGAGCTTAATAAATCTTATATTGTTACAGCTAAATAGTAATAACCCTTCTTTGTTAAAACCATACTTTAGCAAATAATTACTTTAACATTTACTGGTTAGTACAAGGTAGTTTTTTTTTTCTACATTTATCTAAATGTCATTTTAAGTCTTTTATGTGGTGTTATTAATTGCTTGAAAGATTTTACATACCACTCCTAAGTCTCTTTACAGACGTTTTGGTGCTATTTTTACCGTGTTTCGTCTATGTTCCAGACAATGACCTGATCACCATATTCGACAGTTCTGACATCAGTTTTGCGATACAGTGCAGCAGAATTTTAAAGATAACATTATTTGGTAAGTAAATCAGTTCACGATAAATGCCTCATGTGGCATGCACATAGCTTGCGTTCTTTTCTTTAATACAAAAGTCTGTTACTTTAACTAAATATAAATTATCTTTTAGATTTAACATATTATTTTCAACTATTGTTATCATATAAATATAAGTCATTTTTAAGGGGTTTTTTTTTTATATCTTTTTAAAATTCTAAACCAATTCTATATCAATCTTCCATAATGTGACATGTGGTTTAATACAAACAAGTATGGCTACATCGCTTCATTTATGAATTCTTATTATTCTTATTATGACATTTAAGTTAAAAAAACAACAATTGATTGAACAAAATCTTAAATCATCTGCTGCTCACCCTGTGAGTATGAGTTCCCATATGGGGTGGTCTTTCAGTAGACCATCACCCAATTGTATAAACAATGGTTAAGGTTAACATTTGGGTTTTTTCTAACAACTAGCTGTCTTTAACTTCCTTGGTAAGTTAACCAAAGTGGTTATCTATTTGTGTACAGGCAGTAAACAGTTTTGTTACTTAACCAAACTGGTTAATTTTAAACAAAAGTTAAGTTAATTAGTTCTGCTAAATTAACAGCCATTTTTTATTTTTGTTTTATAACTGTTAAATACCACTGAGAGAATGGTTAAAGGTAACCAAAAATGGTAAAAATTGGAACCGGTTAAATTAAAGGAAACACTTATACAATAACTAATCAGTAAAGTTAACCAGAAATGTATTAGGTAACCAAACTTTAACCATTGGTTAAAATTTAACCACTGTTTATTCAATTGACCCCTGCTGTTTGATGCTGTGATGTATTTAATATTGAAAAAAATGAAATGAAGTTAAATTTCTCCGCCTCAAACTTTTGCAGTAAATGGCAAACCTGACCAGCTTCATACAGATGAGCTGAAGATGATTAAAGGAGAGTTGCGAGAGATGCGTGATCGCTGTAACAAGCTTCTAGATCACCTAGATCATCGGTCATCATCGTCATCTAGTGGCTCCACATTAGCTCCACCGGACAGCAGCACAGCTAAAGGTATTGTTGTTTGAGTCACCAGCATTATATATCATTAGCTAACACAATTTAAAACGATACAAAAAGCAATTAAACTACGTTTGTGTTTATTTTCATGTTTTTTTTTTACATGGCGGACATTTATATGTAAATTTCAAATGGTTAATTTTGCATTGTCTCATGAAAAACTGTTGTTGGAGAACAGTTTTTTCTTAAAATATCATATGATAGTCTTACAATGAAAGTTTTGTACCAGTAAAAGTTCTATAACTTCCTTAAACAATTGGCCTGTAATATGTAGAATATATTTGTATGAATTTTTTTTATATTCCATTGAAATTATTAATGAAATAAACATTTTCTATTATGCCACAGAACTTGTCTTTCACAATTGCAATTACTGTTTTATACATGATAACATTTTATGTTATGGAATTGAAAATTTCTAATATTTTAACGTTTAAAATTGCACCAGTTAAAAATACATATTTGATACACATTTAAAAGTATGCTAATAAAAGTTGCATATATTACAGCATTCGACATTAAATCATATTGGGGGTGGGAGGGTTGTTGGGGGAAGGAGCTTGGGGTAGTGGTGGAGTCGCAGATTTGTAACTTCTCGTAATGCTTTGCCTCCTATGCATGGGTTCAAGTCCCATTCGAAGCAATGGACTTAATGTGGGAAGGTCTTCCTACTGACCTGTGGTGCACCTGTGATTCTACCCAAACATTTGTCTGGGGTCCTCTTCAACCAAAACAGCTGGACATCACTAAAATTGATCATAATTGGTCTATAAAGCAATAAAAACAAAGCAGATGTTTAACTGGCATGGATGATAATTGTCTATTGGGTTTATCGTCCCACCAACAGTATTTCAGTTATCTTGAGACGGTGTCCACTTGAAGCAGGTATAGTGCTGCCTTCACTGTGTATAGCATGCTGTGAACACTTGGCATGATACCACACCCAGTCACATTATCCTGACACCGGGCAACTAACTAACATTATATTTGCTGGAGCCTTGGCAAGGAGGCTATGCCACTACCATTTTTAACGACTTAATAAGTCGGATTGAACCTAGGGCCTCTCGTACCCAGAACCGTCGCTCTACCGATTGCACTTCCCAATCCAATTTTTTATATAATGCCAATTACATTACAAAAGTAATTACAATGTTTTGTTCTTGTATATAGTATTTACATCATTGTTTCTTATCTAGTCCCAGGTCCCAGTACCGTAGACAGCCCACGTCGCCCATCCCCCAGCCCTCGCACTGTCCCAGCCACCAGCAGTGCCGGCAGTAAAGAGTTTGATCCCCTTACATCACAGAGGTCTCTCGACGAACAGCAGAGCAAAGTCATGTCTTCATTCGGGATCACAAGTAGTGACGCATCTGGTAAAGTTGTACAGTACATGTATATGAATGTATTTTATGGATAGCAAAATTAACCAAATCCAGCATTCGAGGGTTAGAATCATTTTGGTTCTGAATGTTTAAAACAATTTCATGACTCATGCAAAACAAAATTTTATCAACTTAACTTTTAGACAGAAATGTTTAAAAAAAATAATTAAAAAGAGTTCTAGCAATAAGTTATTAGTCAGTTTGATTAGACAGGAGGTTATTTTATGATATGTATTCTGAAAATAAATTTGGCAAGATACCAGCATACATAGGATGCCCTGTTTACTTGTCGTTTGTGTGATAGTTGGTCATTGTCAAAAATAATCTATAAAGCATACAAACACAGAAACAGTATTGATTCTATTTTTTCAATTGTGTGTATACAGTTAAGATGAACCAAATTCATAAAAGTTTTGAATATGGGAAGGTTTTCCAGCATATCCTGTGGTGCGCCGGTGGTTCTACCCAGACTTAAGTCTGCGGTCTTTCTTTACCTAAACAGTGACGATGCAATATATGCAAATGTTTTATACCTAAAACATTTCAACAGCATTTTCATCTTTTTATGTATTTCAAGTATCAATAATCTGTCTTTTATAACCTGTGCTTCTATAAATTAAAAAATTGATTGCATCTTTTTTATTCTCTTTGAAAAAACTTTTTACAAAAAAATGAGATTTTTTTTAAAATCAGTAAATGTGGTTATTTTCTTATTTACTAACTTTGGTTATTCAGAAAAAAATGATGTGTGACATTTTATGTTAATAAGCATTTATTTTATTGATTTTAAGTCAACAGCTGTTAATCATCACTTTTTTCAACGTGGATAAATACCACATCATAAAGCATCACAATTAGAAACCATCAAATGATTCATTCTTATTGTGTACATGTATGTATCTTCCTCATTGTTAGACAGAAGTCTTGACATCTCATTCTGCACTTCAAACATAGTATCACAAAGGATGCGAGATATTTAGCAAGGCATTTAAGTATACATATTGTCTTTGACTGCAAATACTGCTGAACAAAAGGGGTGATTGTTTTAATTACACATATCAAAGTAATTAAAAAAAAATGGTTGAAGAACAGTTGTTCTTGCTCAGTTCAATCTAGGACAGGTTTGCTTGATCTCATCATAAACTGAAAACTTGTCTGAACTCTTAGCTCTGGGGCGCCCATGGCGTAGTGGTAGAGTTGACGATTTGTAACTCGTCTCACTGCTAAGCCTTTCATTGCATGGGTTCGAGTCCTGTTTCGGGCAAAGGTCATGTTGCTATAATGATCATTATTGGTAACTGCAATGTATTTCAAAAACAATAAAACAGCAGTCTTCTCCTGCTTAGCACACATTGAACTGGCTAAGGCAAATAGTGTAGATCCAGATTAGCCTTTTCCAACTTTGGAACTGGACCATGCAGCACAATCAGTAGAGTGTCAGCTCCAGCTATGGAAGGCCCCGGGTTCGATCCCAGGCCGCAACATACCAAAATTGTTAAAAATGGTAGTGGTATAGCTCCCTTGCTAATGCTCAAGGAAAATATAAGGACAGTTCCACGACTGGTTGACCCAGGTGTCAGAATAATATGACTGTGTGTGATATAGTACCAGGTGTTCACAGCATGTTACTCACAGTGAAGGCAGCACTATATCTGCTTCAAGTGGACACCATCTCCTAGTGAGTTAAATACTGTTGATGGGACAATAAACATGATAAACAAACAACTTTTTAGATGTCTGATCACGATATGCACTATTTGCTACAGAGTGTGTACTTACCTATGCATGTAGTATAAAGCAAATAACTAAGATTTTCTCTTTTATATGAGTAATTGTAGCATGCGAAGTGTTCAAGATAAGCAAAAAAAAGTGGTCAGTGGATGATCAGCTTGTTAGGGTCAATCTTTAAGTTATTAGTAGCTAACTGATGCTATGCGACAAATTTATGCCAAACTTGAAATAAAGGTTGTTTATAATGATAATTATTCCAAATGTACAGCACTTGGGACATATTAATAAGGATTCTTAGTTATTTTTTCTGACTTGAACACGTTCTTAAATCTTGAAATATTTCATATAGATATTACATTTCTTAAATTTCTTTAATAAAATTATTTAATCTGAGAAATTTCTTTTATATTTAAGGCAATTTCTTTGTTTAATTGAGAAAAATTAACAAAGATTCTTCATGAGCACAAGCCCAGATTGACAAGTGTACTTCATGAGTTGTCCATTTACTGTTGTATTATTTTTCTTTCACAAAGGAAACAATTCTTATGTACTGCAGTTTTCTCATGAATCCCCATACTGTCAGTAACATTGCAACTCTACATGATGTTTTTAGATCGCCCAGGCACACCTGACAGTATCTCAAGTGTAGGGTCAGCTTCTTCAAGACAACAACCTCAACAACAACCTCAACAACACCCAGGAACTCCAACCCATCAAGGTAGTTATTACATGACTTGTTGTTTTTTTTTGTCTAGAAGGTGCATTCTGGTCATTCAAATTGTTATTTTCGTTATTGACCAATTAATTAATCCAGTTTAACCATGCCCTGATCAACTCTAAAATAATTTTAGCTAATAAATGCATGAACATTGATTATGTATAAACAGAATTTGGTTTTGTGTTGTTATGTCAAAAATGCAGTGCACTTTAGTTTATGAGTTGAATGCAGTATAAGAGCAGCATAAACGATGAGTGGTGCCGTTGAGCGAGCAGGTTAGAGTCGCTGACTTGAAGCTCCGCAGACACTCAAAGTCATGGTTGGGGTGAGAACTTTTATGTGGGAGGTTTTCCGGCTTATCTGTGGTGTGCTAGTGGTTCTACCCAATCATATGGATGGGGTTTTTCACCACCAAGAAATAGCTGGACTTCACTAAAAAGACCACGATTGTTTCGATGCAATAAACAAAAAAGCAACAAAGAAACAAACAAAAAAATAGGATGCTTACATTACATGAACTGAACTCAGAAATGCTTTTTCTTTAACCTGACAGACTTTTCATTGAACCACCTTTCTGGTCCACAGGAAAACAAATTTCGGGATTTACACGTTGTTTAATTGGTAAAAAAAAAATGGCTAAGTCTTGTTAAGTTGTTTAAAGTGGTATAGCTCTCTTGCTAAAGCTCAGGCAAATAATGGTAGGTCTACAACTGGTCAGCCCGGATTAAGGACAATGTGACAGGGTGTGGTATCATGCCAAGTGTTCATGGCATGCTATTCGAAGTGAAGGCAGCGCTATATCTCCTTCAAGTAAACATCATCGCCAAATAACTGAAATACTGTTGGTAAGACATTAATCCCAACAAACAAACACATGGTTTGAATGTTATTAACGAATCGAAAATTATTCATCTATACTTATGTTTTGTATAACCATACGTTCCTCTTTTTCTCTTCAGCTTATGCTGGTGCCCAGCAAGCTGGCCAGAAGCTGCCTCCATGGCAACAGCAGTCAGTACCCAGCCCCTCTCCTGGGATACCAGCGCCCGGCCAAATGGGTCAGTACTCTGGATCGCAGCTGGGCCAAAGTAAGTGATATTGTATACTGTAAACAAATGTGTATCTGGTTGCTTTTAATGTTGAATTTGTTGAGTTAGTAATGCAGTTCAGTCAGAGTTAAATAAAATGATTAGAAAATTCTTTATAATTTACTATTTTCTTTTAGGATTAAACATTTTTAAAATATACTACACAGAATTTGCTAAAGATGACATTTTAAGATGAAAGTTTACTACTTTCATTAACTTTTGGCAACTTACTTCTCATGCAAAGTGTACATATCAAATCAGTAACTGCAATTCACAGATATAAAGCCGAAATACCTGTTTATTTTTTGTAAGCAAATTGATTTTATATAGTGATAATATGAACAAAACATCTAATGTCTAAAAATGATCCTTTGAAAACTCCGAGTAGTAATTTATACTTGTTAGCAGGTTAAACTATGGCTATACTTCAGTAGTCTTGCCAGGTAACTTCCCATGTTGAATATGGGTTTAAATAAGTTTACTTTTTGTTTAAACACAACTGGGACAACAACAAAGAATCAATTGCGTATACTTTTCTTGTTGAATTTGTCAATCCATTGTTTTGAAGAAGATTCTGAAATGTAATCCAGTTTTGTTGAAAAAAATAATCATTGGAATTTGTCAGATGTTGTTTATTCTTTGTTTAAAATTTAGTTTTTGAAAAAAAAATTGGGAGCATAAATGGACCAGAGTAGGTAAACAAATTAACTGTCTCTTTAATGTTTAAGTCTAAATTAAAATGTATTTGGCTACTTCAGATTCCATGCGATAATAATGCTGTTTTTTTTTTTCCATGTATTCATAAGATGTAAGCAAGCAAATAATGAATAAAATGTTAAAAAATAAAACAAGAGTCTATATTTAGACAAGTAAAAACATTTTAACCAGGTTGCTTTAAATTTTAAATCAGTTTATATTGCATCTTAAAAAAAATAAATTTCCATAAAGTGTTATCTTCACTTAAATTAACTATGTTACTTTCAATGTCAAAACTGTTGATTCGAGCTAGCCTGCAGTGCGCCAGTGGTTCTACCCAGGCATAAGTCTGGAGTTGTCAACCTCCACTAATAATTAGCTGGACGTCACCAATATTCTAAGTTCTAAGTAATATTAAGGTTTATTAAGCACAAAATTTATTGTACACAAAAAATTCAAGTAAATTGCATGAACTGTATGTACATGTACATGTAGTGTAAAGTGTAAAATTTGCATCCTTATTTTAATTGATGTATAAAGCTTTATTATAGCTATCAGTAATGTGCAGTGTAGTTATTCCTTAAGTGAGGCACCAGACCTGGTAGCGCAATCAGTAGAGCATCGGCTCAAGGTACTGAAGGTTCTGGGTTCCTACCTGGGCTGCGACATACCATAGTAAAAAAGAGTAGGGGTATAGCTCCCTTGTTAACGCTCAAGCAAATATGAGGGTAGTACAACTGGTTGGCCCGGTGTCAGGATAATGTGACTGGGTGTGGTATCATGCCATGTGTTTAAGGCATGCTATACACAGTTAAGGCAGCACTTCATGTGCAATATCTTCAAGTGGACACCAACTCCAGATTACTGAAATAGTTTTGATGGGACGATAGTCCTAACAAGCAAATCATTACTTGAGAGGGGTTTGTTGTGAAGCAGTTAGTCAGCAACTTAAAACTCCTGAGCCTTGTCTGGGCAAGAATGTTTGGAGGCCTTCCAGCTGACCTGTAGTGCACCGGTGGTTTTTACCCAGCCAGATGTCTTGCATTTTCTCCACCAATAATTAGCTGGATATCACCATTTGACCATAGTTGTGTTAGTGCAATGTAACAAAATAAAGAGTCATTAAGTGACATTCTAAATTGTTATGTCTATCAGCAGATAATGAATCGAAATAATCAAATTACGTCACGCAAATCAGATTTTTTTCTCATGCCTTTTAAGTTTTCATTCAACCAATTTTTTTAATTGTAAAGATTACAAAAAGCTTGGCAATCTGTAGAATGAATAGAAATTATTATTTTTTTTTTTTTTATGTTAGGCTTTACAGAGCTTTGACTGCGGATCGGGAGGTTGTGGGTTCAAACCCCGGCTGGGTCAAGCCAAAGACTTTAAAATTGGTAGTAGTGGCTTCCCTTCTAACGCTTGGGGCTAAGGGACAGCATTCCGCATGACATGTTGGTGTCAGTATAATGGACCGGCTGGGTTCAGTCCCTGGGCACCTCATAAGTGCCCCTGTGCTATAATAATAGAAATTTCGCTGCACAGTATCGGCAAAAATGCCAGGAAATCCCAATCCCAAGACCTTTTACACATGATAGGTCATATGGCGCAGAATACGATTAGGTTTAACTTAAAGTATGATAAGGTTAAAATTAAAATAAATAAGAAGAAATATACAAAAATCTTTAATATTAAAATAATGTTAGTTGTAATTAAAGACAAGTTATATAGAAATTAAGAACAATCAGTGACAAACATATTTCAGATAGCAGCCTTGTTTGTTCATAAACACTGATTGTAATAAGAAGAAAATTCTCAATGGTAGAGCACATTCATTACAATTTAGCTTTAAATTTAATGTTTTTGATCCCTTTCTTTCATTTCTTTCATATGGAAATTTCCATCACACATCTATACAGAAATTAGTAAAATATAACTTGTTTGTTTAAGATGTACATCCACTTATGTCATCCACTTATTGTATCAATCTATTCTATTCAACCGGAAATGCGAGGTTAGAGCTCTGTAAAACCAGTTTAAGCACCCCAGTCTGCCCATATTGCCAACTGACCATTCCAAGGCGGTAAATGTTGGGTTTGCTCTTTTCATTAAATGACTCATCACAAATTTGTTCTTACTTTTCACTTGGCTTGCTTATATATAAAGCACCCCATATATATTAACACTGATTATTATGTATTTCACTGAAAAGACATCATAAGATTTTTTAAATAAGTGTTTGCTTTCATTGTCATTGATCAGATATTTTTAAGTATTTAAATCAGATTTTTATATTTATTAATCAGCTTTTTATTAATTAATTAATCAATAACTGATATTCTTTATATTTTCCTAATTTGCTGACCTTACAGCTCTTATGGCAAAATGAGACCTCAAAATTTTCATTTCTAGTACCAGCAGCTATGGGTTTTTTTAAACTCAAACATGCTCTTATCTGTTCACAATTGTACTTATTCGGTAAGAAAGCAGAAATGTTTGTGGTTTATTGGGTTAATCATCCCACCAGCAGTATTGAAGTTATCTGAAGATGGTGTCTACATGAAGCAGATATAGTGCTGCATTCACTTTGTGTATCATGATGTGAGAGCCTGACATGATACCACACCCAGTTACATTATCCTGACATTGGGGCAACCAGTCGTGGAACTACCCTTATATTTGCTTGAGCATTAGCAAGGGAGCTATACCACTACCATTTTTTACGACTTTGGTATGTTGCGGCCCAGTACTGAGCCCGCGGCCTCCCGTACCTGGAGCCAACACTCTACTGATTGCGCTACCAGGTCTGGTATAATAACAACAAATAGAAATGACAATAGGCTTGGGTAATGGTTGGAGCAAAGACTGTTATATGGGTAGGTCTTACAGCTGCCCTGGGGTGCACCAGGGATTCTACCGAGGCACAGCATAATTGACCATAATTATGTTACATTGTTTTTAGCTCTCCTGACCACGTGCTCGAGGGGAGCTTTTGTGGTACCGCTTCATCCGTCATCCATCTTCCGTCCGTCGTCAACATATTAGCTTGAAAAAACACTAGAGGCCACAGTTTTTATCCAATCTTTATCAAACTTGAATATTTATCTGCATAAAATCTTGAATGAGTTCATTATTGGGACACCTGGGGTCAAAAAGTAGGTCAGTAGGTCAAATTTTAGGGAAAAACTCACTAGAGACCACATAGATAGCCCAACCTTCCCCAAACTTGGTCAGAGTGTTTGTCTTGGATGAGTTCATAACTGGGTCACATGAGGTCAGAAGGTAGGTCACTAAGGTCAAATCTTAGAAAAGCTTGTGAACACACTAGAGGCCACATTTATAGGTCAAACTTCTTCAAACTTGGTCAGAATGTTTGTCTGCATGAAATCTTGGATGAGTATATTTTTGGGTCTTGTGAGGTCAAAAAGTAGGTGACTAAGTCAAATTTTAGAAAAGGCTTGTGAACATACTAGAAGCCCAATTTATGACCCAATCTTCACCAAACTTAGTCAGAGTGGTTGTCTGCATGAATTCTTGGATGAATTCATTATTGGGTCACTTGGGGTCAAAAAGTAGGTCACTAGGTCAAGTCTTAGCAACAGTTTGTGAACACACTAGAGGCCCTATTTATGGCCCAATCTTTACCAAACTTGATCAGAATGTTTGCCTTCATGAAATCTTGGATGAGTTCATAACTGTGTCATGTGGGGTCAATAAGTAGGTCACTAGGTCAAATCTTAGAAAAGCTTGTGAACACACTAGAGTCGACATTTATTATCCAATCTTCACCAAACTTGATCAGAATGTTTGTCTGCATGAAATCTTGGAAGAGTTCCTTATTGGGTCACGTGGGGTCAAAAAGTATGTCACTAGGTCACATTTTTTAAAAACCTTTGTAAAAACACTTAGAGGCCACATTGAAAAAGCTTGTGAACACACTAGAGACCACGTTTATAGCCCAATCTTCACCAGACTTAACCAGAATGTTTGCCAGTATGGAATCTAACATATGTTTTGAAGTAATTCATGTGGATTCAGTAGGATACTTGGTAAAACTCTAGAAAATGTTATCAGCCATGTGGCCACACTAATGGTCCAATCTTCACCAAAGATTGCTCAAGGAAATAACTCTTAATTACTTGATGCCAGATTTGAGCCTACTAAAAGCCTGTGTCAACAGCTGAGCCATTAAGAGCCATCATGGCCCTCTTACTTCACCATCAACCATTTTAACTTTACTGTCCTAATTACATAGTGACAGCTATTTAAGGGACTTAAGTGTCAGTGTGGCCATATTGCCCAGGTTAAGGTTTTGTGTGCAAGTACTCTTCGTTGGTTTCTTTGTAACATGTGCATAGAATGGAATGAAACTTCACTCATATATTTCTGTTGATAATTCCTATTGGTACCAGATTGTTAATAGCTGGATTTTTAAGAATTTAACTTAGTGAATGTGTAAAAAGTTACTTTGTATTGTTTATTCCCCTACCATCAGTAATTTAAATATTTGAAGATGGCGTCCACTTGAAGCAGATATAGTATTGCATTCACTGTCTATAGCATGCCATGAATTACTTGCATGTCACACTCAGTGATATTATCCTGAAACCACCCTTTTATATATTTACTTGAACATTAGCATGAGCTAAACCACTACAATTTTCAATGACTTTGGTATTGCAGCTCAGGATCGATTCCCGGGACCTGGAACCTTGAGCCGATGCTCTACCTCTTGTGTTTCTTGGTCCTGTGGTGTATAATGTAGATACATGTACATGCAGATTAAAGTTTTGCTATCAAGCCATATATCATTCTTTAAAGCATTTAAATAGTCATGTGTATTATCCTGGGACAGCTCTTATTATATACTCAAGTCTGTTTTTAAAACTATTCAGCCTTTTCTGTAACAGGTAAAATAATAAAGAAAGTCTATAAAATTAAGCAGCTGCTAAAAGGAAGAAAAAAGACAAACATGAAAAAAATGCTTAGTATTTGTAGGATTTAAACCTGGGACCCCTTGTATGGCTGTTCAATGCTCAACTCAGCCTCAGAGTTCTTTCATGCCTGTATTTCCTTTAATTATATACCATGTTTACATTTAAATTTCACCAAAACCTATGTTATGATTCTGACAGCGTTCACCTGGCGCTTATTGGTTCATTTAGATTAAAATATGGCCCCCATGAGGGGTTAGTTTCAATTGTTTATTTACCTCTTGTTCTGAACTGTTTTGTACCAGTTACATTTTTTTCTTCAGATATAGTTAAGCTTTTAACTTTAGTCTAAATCATTCACTTTTTTTAAATTATCACTTAAGAGCATATGTATTTATCAACGTCCAACATGCTGATCACAAACTTCAGTAAGCTGATAAACAAACTTATAAATTGTTTGTGACAGCCAAACAATCAGATCACCTTACACTGGGGGTGCCTGTGGCCAAGAGGTTAGAGTCACTGACTTGAAATTCCTCAGCCCCTCATTGCATGGGTTCGAGTCCTTTTTTTGGGGCGAGAACTTTCATATGGAGAGGGTTTCCTTCTAACCTGCGGTGCACCAGTGGTTCTATCCAGACATAAGTCTGGGGTCTTTATCCACCAATAATTAGCTGGACGTCGCCAACATGACCATAATTGTGTCGGTGCAATGTAACAAAAAACAAACAGAACAAACATACCAAAAGAACCAGTAAATGACACAAATATCTCAACCCCTACTCAGTTACCATTTGTCTTGTTAGACTCAAGATGGCAATCTTTATGTGTGTAGAAGTGTTTGTTTCAACAACATAGCTTATCCATATTGTGCCCTCAGTCCTAGTTATGTTTTATCTCATTACATCATCTAAGCATATCTCATCCATTTTTGCTAATCAACCTCTGTCCCAGTTATATTTCGTCCTATTTTATCACCTTTGCAGATCTTATCTGTATTTGTGTATCAACTACTTTTCCATGCTTGTTTTCCCCCATTTTATCACCTAAGCATATCTCATTTATTTCTGGTTATATTTCTGTGTTCCATGAGTGCTTCATCTCATTGCATCATCTAACCATATCTCATCCATATCTGCTTATATTTCTCAATCCCATGCATGTTTTACCCCAATTTATCACCTTTGCATGTCTCATCTTTTTTTGCTTATCAACCAACATCTGTCCCTTGTAAGTTTCATCCCATTTTATCACTTAACCATATCTCATCCATATTTGCTTATCATCCTGTCCCTTCCACTTGAAGCATTCAGCCCTGCAGTTATGAGAAGCCAGGACATTTATGTGGACAGAACGGTCAGACAGTACACTCAAGCCAGTGACCGCAAGGGTCTAGGGTCTTTTAACAGTAGGTTGTCCCAGCTCATTTGTTGTCTAATTACTTATAACCCTCATGTGAGTAATTTAAATTTGAGAATTTTCAAAGTAAATTGTGTAAATTACCATGGTTACTTCTTGCAAAAGGAATCAATATCATCATTTAATCCCTGAAGTTAAAATGTATGTCTCTTGTGAAATCCTCTGTTAATGGGCTTTTAAGTCGTGTATGAAAATAACGTATAAACTTTAGTGCAGCCTTCAAAGTTAAGGCATGCCACCTGATACCACAACTTTTCAAAATTTTAAACACTTGGCCAACGTATTCCAGAACAACATGATAAACCAAGTGAAAGCTGACAAGTCTGTATCATGACTATTTCTGGATATTTTACAATGACTCTGTCTGGGATCGAACCCTTAACTGTACCTCCCTTCACCTGATGCCACACTTATATGAATTGCTTCAGTTCTCCTGAAGACGCCCATGGCCGATTGATTTGAGTCTCCAATTGTAACTTAACAGCCAGATATGGCATAAAGTTGTCACTGTTAACCAAAATATTAGATTTTTTTCTTATATTTCAGATTTTTTTATTCTTTTAGTTAATATCTTTACTAAAAACTATTACAACAGTCAGACTAACCTGCCCAATGTTAATTATGTCGTAACAGTAGAACCTAGTTTCTGTTGTCATGACAACCCAAATCTTTATCACCACCTAGGTTACCCGACCTCTCTGATGCAGGCCCATCCTTTCACAGCTCATGAAGGTCACGGCCAAACTGGCCCAGATCCAAGTATGTCTACCCTTTTAAATATTTTGTCGTCTCACTTACAAAATGTTGTGTGAATTCTTACTTACATAAATAATCCATAGTTAAAGTTACTTAATAATAATGAAGCATCCCCAGGATTTTTTTTTTAAATATGTATATTTTAAATATTTAAATAAACCATTTGTTAGATCCCATCAACATCAACTCAAATCAAGTTTGATTTTTTTTAAATATCTCATCTATACAAGAAGTTATGCTAATCTTCAATCCCCTAATTTTTCATAAAAAAGGACACATTATTAGCAAAATGATGTCAGAATTATGTCAATATTATGGCACCGACATTGATGTCATGTTTTCCAGTACAAAGCACTAAACTGATGTTGATGCCATTGTGTAAAGTGTGCTGTCTTTATATACAAAAGCAAATGTAATTAAACATTAGAGCAACTCCAGTTTTCTTGTTACATCATTCTTTAGTGGAAATAATATATTTTCCTTTGCTGCATGAGAGATTTCTTTTTTTATTACTAAGTGTGTTCACTTCTGGTGCCATGACACATATTTTATCCTGAATTTTTTATGTCTTCCTGGGGATGCTTCTTAATGACTTTCACAGTTGTTTCCGTTCTTTGTCTTGTCAACAAAATACTATCATTTTTCCCATTGTGTGGTGTGTGTTCAGTTCCTATTTCTTACATGTATCTCTGGTTGGGTCACTAAATTTGAGGTTTTCAGCTGACCTGCAGTGCCGTAGTTTTTACGAGGGCTTTCCTTAACCACCTTTATTGGGTCTTGACTTGTTAACAGCAATATAGAAAAATGCAGCAGGACAGTGTCTTGAATGCTTATTAAAGTTTAGCAAAGTTGCCAAGTCTGTAGAGTCTTGTATAGTATGTGGGTCGCTCGTGGCGTTTTTGTAGAGTTGCTGGTTTGTAAATCCTCTGACTGCTTAGCCTTTCACTGCGTAGCCCTGTTGCATACTGCTAAAGACGCCAATTTGTAACTCCACTGACAGCTTAGCCTTTCACAGAGTGGGTTCAAATCCTGTTTGTGTTGAAGAACTAAATGGGAGACGGTCTTCCAGCTGACTTGCAGTACACCAGCCGTTCTACCGGGACATGTGTCTGGGGTCTTCCTCCACCAAAAAGTTGGACGTTGCTATATTGATAATATATGGTCGCTGCAATGTACGGTATTTCGAAAACAAGACAAATATCAATCCTCTGACAACATGGTCCATGACCCTTTGGGTTTAAGTCCATGTAACAGTGAGAACTTTAATGTGGAGAGGTCTTCCAGCTAATCTGCAGTGTATCCTTGGATCAACCCAAACATTTAAATGTATGTTAGTTTTTTAATTAAAAAAAATGTAAACATTAAATTTTTGAAAAAAAACACAAGACAAATGATAAAAATTTAGGTTGGGCAGTAATTGTACTGCATATTGTTTTATTTGTCATATTCAAGTTTAATAACAGGGGGCGCCTGTGATGTATTGGTAGAGCTGCCGATTTGTAACTCCTTACTGCTTAACCTCCCACCGCATGGGTTTGAGTCCCTTTCGGGGCAAAAGACTTAATGTGGAAAGGTCTTCCAGCTGACCTGCGTTGTGATGATGGTTCTACGTTTGTCTGGGGTCTTCCTTCACCAAACAGCTGGACATTGCTATAATGATCGTAATTGGTCGCTGCAATGTATCTCTAAAACAAAACAAACAAAAAAAAGCAGTTTATAAAAAATTTAAATACAAATTAATAACATAGTTGGATATATTTAGTTATTTGAGGAACTGTTATGAGCTTTCTCCTGACAAAAAAAAAAACAAATAAATAAATAAATACAAAAGTATAAAAGTTCTTTATAATTGCATCAGATTTTAACCCTTGCATCTGAATTAACAATGTTGAATTTTTTTATTAATGTCCATTTCTTGAAATTGTCAAAAATATTTGCACCAAACTAGTATAAACCCTGTTCATGATCAAAAGTTGTACCAATTTATATAGCACAGATAACTGTTGAAGTAGTTTTGGAAGAGTTTTGCCCCCTTTTTTACTAATAATTTTCTGTGTTGCTGAAGGTACTAATATGGTTAGCATCTAATTTTGACTGTTGTTGTTAAAATGTATTGACATGCAGTTTTTATATTTTCAAAATAACTTTTCCACTGTTAGGACCAGCTGCAATAGCTCAATTGGTAGAGCATCGGCTTGCGGATTGGGAGGTCGCGAGTTCAAACTCTGGCTGGGTCAAACCAAAGACTTGAAAAAATTGGTAGTAGTGGCTTCCCTCTTAACGCTCGGGGCTAAGGGGACAGCATTATGCCTGACTTGTCGGTGTCAGTATAATGGACCAGCCAGGTTCAATCCCTGGGCACCTCATAAGTGCCCTTGTGCTATAATGATAGAAATGTCGCTGCAAGTATGGGCAAAAATGCCGGCAAATCCATCCCATCCCACTGTTAGGAATTTCTAAAAAAGTTGTTTGTTTGTCTGACTGATTGTCTGACTGTCTGTCTGAAATTGTAGCAAATAACTGTTTTATAATTAATCATAAAATTATAATTATATAATCATTCCTTTGGAATAAACAATTCACACAGTTTACTTTCACATGTATCTGCTTCTTACTGCAAACATTTGTCCTTTAACAGTCTTTTACTTAACAAGTAAAAATGATTAGTATATGCATGTATTGAATACTAAAACTGACTTCCAGACTTAAGACACTGTTTTTTTACTATGGTGTTGGTTTACCCAGGGTTCAAAACATGAGGGGGTGGGAAGGGGTGCATTTTTATTCAAAATTCTTTAGTCCTTGGCCAAACCAATCGACAGACACCCATGACTGATCCATTCCATTACTCTCCATTCATCAGCCATGGGATATTTAGTTCACTTTTCTCCATTTTTGGTAATGATATTTCATTGGTTGCTTCATAATCTGATGAAGATTTCAGTCCAGTGATAAAACTCGTTCTTTCATTGTTTCGACAGACTTGTCAAAATGGCAAAGTCATTGTTATACTTTTAGTCCCAACACTGAAGAGTATGGATTATGTAAACAGTATTATGATTGGCCAATTTTTGCTCTATGGTCGACAAATGTAGTAAAACGGAAAAGTCGAGCGAAGGTATCCAATGATGGTCCAAACCCAACATTGGTTTTACTCCATAGAATTGTCCCATTTAGGCAGTGTTAATAAGTATTAAAAATATATGGTTTGATTCAGTTTTTCTTGCATTTATTGACCGGACCCGGTGGCACAAAGGGTAGATCGTCGGCTCCAGAAATGAGAGCCCCGTGTTGGATCCCGTTACATCATAATAATGGTAGTGGTATAGGTCCTTGCTAACAATCCAGCAAAAATAAAGGTAGTTCCAAGACTGGTTGGCCCAGTGTCAGGATAATGTGACAGAGTGTGGTTTCATGCCAGGTGTTCACCGCATGCTATACATAGTGTAGGCAGCACTACATCTGAACACCGTCTCCAAATAACTGAAATATTGTTTGTGGGACGATAAACCCAATAAACAATCTTACACATAATTTTCTTCTCCTCTGAACCCTATATACTTGGTACTAGTTAGAATTGTATAAATGAGATCATTTCAATGAGTACCAGTACAACAAGGTTTGGTTCATTTTTTTTTAAAGCTGAATCTATGTATTTTGTGCCAAATTCGATAGATTTGGTACCGGTTAGAATTGTTTTTAAGTTCTTAACTTGCTTATCTTGACAGCAGTTTTTAATTATGTCATTTCTATCATGTAAATAGAGGATCTGACACGAGTTGTCATTTAATACAAACATTTGTTAAACGAGTTCAGGAAAAGTTATGGTAAGCCAATGGTGAATTTCCATCATTTTTTCCTGGACGAGTTTTATAAAAGTTTGTATTAAATGACAACGAGTGTCAGATTCTTTTTATCACATGATTTTAGTTGCCTATATACGATTTTACTAAATTTTAACACCAGTACTTGATGAAATAGTGGTATGAGATGATCTGTACTATGACAACGTCAAGACATCATCAGTCAAAAAGCTGTATAACTCTAATATAATATAACAAAATATGTAATGAGTGTATTGAATGGAAATGGGAATCATGTGATAAATGAAACTTATTATTTAAAGACCAATTATAATGTCAAATATCTTGTCATTGTTGTGAATTTTTTTTTTTAAATACCTCAATACTGTTTTTTCATTGTCATCTGTAAACATTGTAGTCATCATGGATAACTGGACATGATTGCGCAATTGGTAGAGCGTCGGCTCCAGGTACGAGAGGCCTCAGGTTCAGTCCCAGGCCATGACATACCAAAGTCTTAAAAAATGATAGTGGTAGAGCTCTTGCTAATGCTCAACAAGCAAATTTAAGGGTAGTTCCATGACTGGTTGGCCCAGTGTCAGGATAATGTGACTGGGTGTTGTATCATGCCAGGTTTTTACGGCATGCTATACACAGTGAAGGCAGCATTATATCTGCTTCAAGTTGACACAGTCTCCAGATAACTGAAATTATGTTGGTGGGACAATAAATAAACAAACATCATGGATGTGGATTTTTTTTCCTCATTTACATGTCACGTTTGTGGTCCATTTACTTATGTAGGTTACTGAAGCAAATAGCAACATTATGTAACATGATTGTTTATTAAATTTATTTCTAGGCCATTATATCATTTGAAAGTGACAATTTTAATAAGTACTGGAAAAAATGGATAAAATGCTGCGACAATCAGAATGTCTCCACATATCGTCTGGTCTAGTCTTACCCACATATATCATCCCAATCATATACATATAATGTATTCATGAGCCTCTGCATCTTGTTTTACCTTTATGTTGATTGTCTCATATATATATTACACTTAAATTACCAGAACAGCATCTGGTATTGTCAATTGTCACAATAGGCAAAAATGAATGGTAAATAGCAACTTATATTGTCAATTGTCACAATAGGCAAAATAAATGGTAAATGGCAACTTATATTGTCAGATGTCACAATAGGCAAAATAAATGGTAAATGGCAACTTATATTGGAAGATGTCACAATTGGAAAAATAAATGGTAAATGGCAACTTATATTGGAAGATGACACAATAGGCAAAATAAATGGTAAATGGCAACTTATATTGCAAGATGACACAATAGGCAAAATAAATGGTAAATGGCAACTTATATTGGAAGATGTCACAATTGGCAAAATAAATGGTAAATGGCAACTTATATTGGAAGATGTCACAATAGGCAAAATAAATGGTAAATGGCAACTTATATTGCAAGATGACACAATAGGCAAAATAAATGGTAAATGGCAACTTATATTGGAAGATGTCACAATAGGCAAAATAAATGGTAAATGGCAACTTATATTGCAAGATGACACAATAGGCAAAATAAATGGTAAATGGCAACTAATATTGCAAGATATCACAATTGGCAAAATAAATGGTAAATGGCAACTAATATTGTCAGATGTCACAATTGGCAAAATAAATGGTAAATGGCAACTAATATTGTCAGATGTCACAATTGGCAAAATAAATGGTAAATGGCAACTAATATTGTCAGATGTCACAATTGGCAAAATAAATGGTAAATGGCAACTTATATTGCAAGATGTCACAATTGGAAAAATAAATGGTAAATGGCAACTTATATTGCAAGATGACACAAAAGGCAAAATAAATGGTAAATGGCAACTTATATTGTCAGATGTCACAATTGGAAAAATAAATGGTAAATGGCAACTTATATTGTCAGATGTCACAATAGGCAAAATAAATGGTAAATGGCAACTTATATTGTGAGATGTCACAATAGGCAAAATAAATGGTAAATGGCAACTAATATTGTCAGATGTCACAATAGGCAAAATAAATGGTAAATGGCAACTTATATTGTAAGATGTCACAATAGGCAAAATAAATGGTAAATGGCAACTTATATTGTCAGATATCACAATAGGCAAAATAAATTGTAAATGGCAACTAATATTGTAAGATGTCACTATAGGCAAAATAAATGGTAAATGGCAACTAATATTGTCAGATGTCACAATAGGCAAAATGAATGGTAAATGGCAACTAATATTGTCAGATGTCACAATTGGAAAAACAAATGGTAAATGGCAATTAATATTGTCAGATGTCACAATAGGCAAAATAAATGGTAAATGGCAACTAATATTGTAAGATGTTACAATAGGCAAAATAAATGGTAAATGGCAACTTATATTGTCAGATGTCACAATAGGCAAAATAAATGGTAAATATTAACTAATATTGTAAGATGTTACTATAGGCAAAATAAATGGTAAATGGCAACTAATATTGTCAGATGTCACAATAGGCAAAATAAATGGTAAATATTAACTAATATTGTAAGATGTTACTATAGGCAAAATAAATGGTAAATATTAACTAATATTGTAAGATGTTACTATAGGCAAAATAAATGGTAAATATTAACTAGTATTGGAAGATGTCACAATAGGCAAAATAAATGGTAAATATTAACTAATATTGTCAGATGTCACAATAGGCAAAATAAATGGTAAATGGCAACTTATATTGTCAGATGTCATAATAGGCAAAATAAATGGTAAATGGCAACTTATATTGTGAGATGTCATAATAGGCAAAATAAATGGTAAATGGCAACTTATATTGTGAGATGTCATAATAGGCAAAATAAATGGTAAATGGCAACTTATATTGTGAGATGTCATAATAGGCAAAATAAATGGTAAATGGCAACTTATATTGTCAGATATCACTATAGGCAAAATAAATGGTAAATGGCAACTTATATTGCAAGATGTCACAATAGGCAAAATAAATGGTAAATGGCAACTTATATTGCAAGATGTCACAATAGGCAAAATGAATGGTAAATGGCAACTAATATTGTCAGATGTCACAATAGGCAAAATAAATGGTAAATATTAACTTATATTGTAAGATGTCACTATAGGCAAAATAAATGGTAAATGGCAACTTATATTGTCAGATGTCACAATAGGCAAAATAAATGGTAAATATTAACTTATATTGTAAGATGTCACAATTGGCAAAATAAATGGTAAATATCATCCAACATTGTCAGATATTACAATAGGTAAACTAACTGATAAATAAATTTCAATAAAGTTGACCCTGACTACTGGAAATCCAACCACTTTCGGTCTGTAGTGTAATTCTCTGCTGCATCTGTTCATGTTAACCTTTAATTTTTTAAATAGCTTTTAATAAAAGATCTTCGCCAGTTGAATAGTTGTTTCCAAAATAGTAATTTTATTTTGAGATATGTTGAGAAATAACAAAAGTGGAGCTTTTTTATAAGCAGCATCTCGTTAGTGCAAGATTGCTTAAAAACCAGATGCGGTATAATTATTATACTTAAGGCAATTTGAGAAATAAGATTAGAAGTTTTATTAGGTACTTTCCTCCAAGTCATAGATTCTTGAACACCATTGTTTCATGTTACCTCACAAATGTTGACATTTTCATATTTTCTCACAAATGTTGATATTTTCATATTTTCTCACAAATGTTGACATTTTCATGTGTCCTAAAATTTTGACATTTTCATGTTTCCTCAAATTTTGACATTTTCATGTTTCCTCACAAATATTGACCTGTTCTTAGGGCACTGTGAGAAAAAGACACACTCGGGGAGCTTTAATGTGAAGCAGCTTTTATATTGCATCAGCATGGTAATTTTTTCAAAAGCAATCATTTTTTTTTTATCTTCACTCAAATAGTGACTTTGATTAAAAAATAACATGGGAATTTTTTTAAGAAGCACCAGCACAATGTACATTTACATTAACACCATTTCTTCCTATCTCCTTAAATAGTGTCTTATCATTAATAAAGAAACAACTGTATGGGAAGCATGTTCTTATTGTACAGCACTATCTCATATATACCTTATGTATTTATTACACTTCAAGAATAATCACTATTGTAGCTATGGTAAGTTGCATCATCTAATTGTTCACATAAATATCCATCTTTCCCCCCTCTCTCCCCCTTCAGGTTACCCGGCGGCTGTAACCAGCCACCAGGGATCCTACGCCAGTGCTGCCGGTGCCAATGTGTCATCCACGCATGCCCCCTACAGCCAAGGACCAGGGGCACCTGCCTTCTCTCAGCCAGGCACCCAGGCTGGTGGCCAACCCGCATCACAACCTCAGATGTTCACAGCTCAGCAGTACAGTCAACCACAACAGGTACCTACCAATTTCAGTTTTTTCTTTCAAAATGAATAGCTCTGAGATCAAAAAGTAAAAGTGGATGCCTGGTTACGCTTAAGCCATACCCATCGGTAAAATCGGTAAAAAATGAATTCTTAAAGTTCTCACCCTGACTGTGGATTCGAACCCTGCACAGTGAGGTATCCAAAGAGTAATAAGTCAGCAACTCCTAACAGCTCAGCCACAGGCACTCCTTGTTCATCTGATGTGCTGGTTGCTCAACCTAAACGCTTGGCCGGTTGGTTTATTACTTCCAAAGAACAACTTGATTTTACTGAACTTCCAAAGTTCACCCAGATATTTGTTTGGGAATGTCCTCCACCAAAGCTGAACAACGTTACCATGGCCACAAAGGGTCACTAAAATGTATTTTAAAAACAAACAAAAGTTGTGTTGGTGTTATATGTATTTAAACAAACACAAAAACCTTGTAACAATTTGAAAATCAACATGAAAAATTGACCACCCATCTAGCATTCAAACCCCAGGCCATTGTGATTACTTGTTAAGCAGGCTAGCACAACACTACAGCGGCCATATCTTCTGTTTTTTTATATGCCCGTCGTAGACAGGTCATATTATGGGAACAGCCATGGTGGGCGGGTGGCATCCACAGCCATGTCGCTCTTTAACTCAAACAGTTCACTTCAGAGTTACGGCCCTTTATTTATATAAAAAATGGCTTGTCCGCTCTCTATTTCAAACAGTTATTGTCTGATCTTCATGAAACTTGGGGAAAATGTTTATGGGCATAATATTTCGGCCAAAAATTCGATAACCAGCCAAATTGCTTCAGGCAGTTCAGAGTTATGGCCCTTTATTAAAAAAAATGGCAAATTCACCTTGTTCCCTCTCTAAATCAAACAGTTGTTGTCCAATCTTCATTAAACTTGAGGAAAATAGTTATGAGCGTAATATATCGACCAAGTTTAATAAGCAGCTAAATTGCCCTACACTTTTTAGAGTTATGGGTCTTAATTTTTTAAAAATGGCAAATTCACCTTGTTGGCTCTCTAAATCAAACAGTTGTTGTCCAATCTTCATGAAACTTAAGGAAAACGTTTATGAGCATAATATATCGATTAAGTTTAATAAGCAGCCAAATCGCCCTACACTTTTAAGAGTTATGACTCTTTAAATTTAAATTTAAAAAAAAAAAAAATTTTAACGGGCGTATTTTGTGGCACATTTGTTAACCCTTTTTTTGTGACCGCTGTGATTTTCTCAAAATGTTATTACCTCAGACGGTTGTCCTTTTTTCCACAGCCTGGACAGCCTCAGGCCCCCCAGTCTCAGCCCATGGGGTTTGCCCCCTACCCCCAACAGCAACAGCCAGGTGTTGCCCCTGGTCCCCAGCAGATGGGTGCACCAAGCGGGAACCCCTACTCCAGACAAGGCCCAGGCTACCCAGCAGGTTACCCTAGACCAGCCAACGCATATCAACCAGGCTACCAGTGAACTGGGCTAAAATGTTGGTCATATTGCTTTTATTGTGGTAAGTTGTTTTACATATTGTTATTATCAACAACGCAACAGAAAGTCAAAGCCATACAACTTTTACAAAACAATATATTTTATTATACAGTCAAGGTACAAATTATTACAATATATATTTTCCACAAACAAAACAATAAATTTTTAATTTTCAAAATAATGTTCAGGCTAATTCAAGTGCTATAAAATTGTTGAATTAATTGATGAAAGTCCTCATTCCTTTTTAAATTAAAAATAATACACAAGAATGATCGTGGATGGCAATATTTTCATTTTAAATCCAAAATTACACAAGCTGTAATCCAAATTAATATTCCCACACTGCTGTTATTTTAATACACTTCGTGTATTCACAAATGGTCTTTAAGTCTTGAAGGTCTAAACAGATCTATTGTAAAATTTATAAATTAGCCCCATTTATAATAGCTAAGAATATTCAAAAGTGTACCCGTTGCATCACACATTAAAACATTCCAGAATTTACTATATCTTCTACAAACTACAAATCAATATCACATGACAGAGAACATTCTGTCAATGAGTAATGTAGCAGTGACATAAGCTGTGTCCTAAAATGCAACCGGCCGCAATAGCTCAGTTGGTAGAGCATCGGCTTGCAGATCGGAGGTCATGGGTTCAAACCCCGACCGGGTCAAACCAAAGACTTTAAAGTTGGTAGTAGTGGCTTCCCTCCTAATGCTCGGGACTAAGGGGGTGGCATTACACCTGACTCATCGGTGTCTGTATAATGGACCGGCTGGGTTCAGTCCCTCGGTTCCTCATTAGGGCCCCTGTGCAGAAATGATAGAAATATCGCTGCACAGTATCGGCAAAAATGCCAGCAAATCCCATCCTAAATCTGGTAGCGCAATTGGTAGAGAATCAGCTCCAGATCCTGGAGGCTCCTGTTTTGATCCCGGGCCGCGACGTACCAAAGTTGTTAAAAATGGTAGTGGTATAGCTCCATTGCTAACGCTCAAGCAAATATAAGGGTAGTTCTGATTTACCCGGTGTCAGGATAATGTGACTGGGTGTGGTAGCATGCCAGGCGTTCGCAGCATGCTATACACAGTGAAGGCAGCACTATATCTGCTTCAAGTGAAGACGGTCTCCATATAACTGAAATACTGCTGTTGGGATGATAAACCCAATAAACAAACAAACAACAATCCTTGTATTCACAGATAATATTTGAATTTATTAATTATTGTTGTTCATCAAGGTTCTGTCAATAACTTATACTAAATTATTTGTAATTTGCTAAAACTCCTTAAAATGGTAATGATAGAGACTTATCAGCAAATAGGTCAAAAAAAATTATAAGACAGCTCCTAGCTTATATTTTGCCTATGTTATTTAAATAGTACCTACAAACATATGGTATATTAAAACTCTTATGAAAAGCTTATTTTAAATGGTTGCAATCTTGCCATCTCGAAATAACTTTTATTTTTTTATATCTGGTTATGTAACTTGTCACTATCAGGACCTTTTTTTTTCTTTTTGTGTTGCTTTCCCCAAAAGGCAACTTAACATCAGGTTTTTTCATTCCTCTTAAAGAAAAAATCATGCTAATTTCTCCAAAATGATAGGGAATGGGCCACTTTCCCTGGCAGTAAAAGAAAAGCCTTAAGTATAAAATTGTACTTATTTAGCTCAATAAAAAACTTACTTGAATAGTTTTATTTTAATATTTGCATTTTACTTCTGTGTCCACTGGACACATTTCTGTTGCTTTTTTTAGTCTAACATTTTAGTGCTATTTTTAATGTTTATTTTTTCTTTCCAGAGTGCTTTAAGACAAGATATAGCAAGATGGATGTAAATGAAGCAGACTTGGGACTCATGACAACTGAGACCACAGCCTGTCATTGTGCAGCAGGAAATACCTTAACTTAATATCCAGACTGTACACTAATTACCATCATAAATCACCCTAGATACAGACTAGTAATGTTCGGAGCCAGTCTAAAAAAAAAGTTTAATTAAGCAGAAGTAAAATTTGACAGTAAAAAGAATAATTACTATGTAATGATTGTATAAATACTAGAATTAAAATATTACTGAAGACTTCAAATTGTTGACTCATTTATGATTGAATTAACTTCCAGATAGACAAATAATTATGTCAAATTTATTTTCATATAAATAATTATTATTATTTATCAGGGAGTTAAATATTTACATGAAATATAAAACATTATAGACAATATCTCCAAAGAATATTCAATTGTGTTCAATGATGAAAAAAAGGAAAATTTATTCGTTGATAACTGACATCGGCACACCACTGGAGAATAGTGCCAGCCTGTAACAGTGAGAATCCAGGGATTGGATCGACGAACCCCTACAAAAATTGTCACAATCTAATTAATTATACTAATGCTAATGATTCCTCTTTTGGTTTTCACTTATTTGGTTATAGTTGTTTGGGAAATAAGTTCTGTCCATTATTTGTCACCCTCTCTCCACTGCCCATGTCCATGGTAGAACCAATGTTTTGTAGTAACTTCAATTGCAGTAAGTCTTCCGCCCCAAAGGAATAGCAGCTTTTAGTTTTTAACACGCTTATTTTGATAATGTACTTGCTAGATGAAGCCACGTATGCCTAAAATAGCTTGAAAACCATTTAAATGCCTTTAAATTCTCCCAACTTAAAAACCCCCCAAAGGTTCAAAAGATTATTTGCTTAGATATAAACAAAAGACATCTACAGTGATGTTTGATTTAAAAAATCATTGTAGTTTAACAAAGGTTCATTTTTTTGAGTGCAAAGGTTGTAAAAATGTAAAAACAAGACTGTGACCTGCCTGCTTTAAATCATTTTGTAATTAATGTTGATTTAGTAATATTGAACATTTATCTTAAAGGAGGTTAGAAAGAAGATTCTAGGTTGAATCAACAAGAAGTAAAATTGTTTCTTTGATAATATGATATATTATGGATGACGCATTTTCCTAATCTTGCCTTGGAAGTAGACGATACAATTTAATAGTACATTTACATAATTCAATATACTATAAATTATATAAAGTATTATTGATTATTACATGTAAAATTAGAATGGCAGAAACACTAATTATCTCAATTGATTATATTATTTCATTGATAAAAAATGTATGTTTCTGTGTGTGTCTTTTATAAGAAAATACAAAATATAGTTGTAGTGTAAAACTAACTCTGTGTAGGAAGCAAAAACAAATGGAAATTTTCATTTGCTTTTTTTTTCTTCTTCTTCAAAATATTTTGTAAATTATATTTGTATTTGTTGTGTTATGGATTATATCTTGTATATTTTGGTAAACAAGACTATACATTAAGTGTGCTTACATTTCATCCTATTAAGAACACACATGCATCAAAATATAGGGTTATATGAAAAAATGTGTATAATGTTGATATATGTTAATTAATTGAAGCATTACTCAGGCAATTAAATAAGCTTCTTTATGTAAATTATTATACATTTAAAAAGGAACTTTTTTCTTCTGTTTTTTTTGTCCTAAAATTTTTCTTAACCCTCATGCATTACTTAGGCAATTAAAAAAGCTTCTTTATGTAAATTATTATACATTTGAAAAGTAACTTTTTTCTTCTTTTTTTTTTTTTTGTCCTTAATTTTGTTTAACCCTAATGCATTACTCAGGCAATTAGAAAAGCTTCTTTATGTAAATTATTATACATTTGAAAAGTAACTTTTTTCTTCTTCTTTTTTTTTGTCCTAAAATTATTCTTTACCCTCATAAAGTCAATAAGAGAAGTTTTAAATCAAATATCGGCATACAGTTGTGTATTTTCTTTATCAACAGACATATAAAATAAGGAAATTGTACATATTATGATTGTTCATTTTCAGAACAATTGCTATTATAATTGTTGTATCTGCATTTTCTTATGACTGAGCATGTTTTTAGGAAGTATGGCAAGAAATTTTCATTTACTATAACTTCATTTTATATTGTTGGCTTTTGTACTGAAATCAAACAAGCTTTGAGTAATATGCACATTTTGTTAAGCAGTAAATTCCACATGTTTGTTCTAGGTAGGATTTTGTTCATATTAAGTCTTTTTTGACAGATTTAAATGCAGACTATTTTCAAATTATCATTTAGAAGAAACAATCATATAAAAAATGAAACCATTTTATATAGATAGATTCATGTAAAGCAAAATATGCTTATAAGTTCATGTCAGCAAGGTTTGTTACAAATTTGTTAAAATAGATAAAAATAGATAAATGCTTTACCAGAATTATACCTGTATGAAAAACCCAAGATGTTAGTATGGTTGCAAAATCAAATTGTTATTTATATTAATGCTCATTTAAAGATATTTTTTAATTAATCTGTTGGTGGGAGACCTAAGAAACCACACTCCACCTAATGTATCTTATTAATGTCACGGTGTAATAAATATCTCTTTTCAGTTGTTTTTGTAGTTTTTTGGACCTTCATAATTGATAGTTCCCACATCAGTGAAGATACTTACCTTGCCAGCTATCTTTGATGGCAACTTCAAGAGATTTTCAGATGAATTGAATAGAAGCATTAATTTTATTTTCTTGTAATTTTTTTTTCATTTCTGGTCCAAAAAAACCCTCTCAAAATTCATATTTTTAGAATACAATATTTTTAAAATTTTGATGAATGCACAAAGAAATAATACACAGAAATAAATTTAATTTTTGGCTTATCCTTAAACAAAATTAACAGTGTACCTTTTTTTTTTTTTTTTTTTTTTTTTTTTTTTTTTTTTTTTTTTTTTTTTTTTTTTTTTTTTTTACCTTTTAAACTATAAAAATATAATTTTGATATTTAAAATACTTCATAAGAACTGTTTAATTTGATATAAAATTTAGTAAAATAGACTGACAAATAAAATAAAAAATGGTGGTGAGTTAAATACAGCACATATTTCCTGATTTCGGCCTGCATTAGCTTCTGCCTTCAAAGATGGCTGCCTGTTTTATCAGTGCCTATGACTTCACATGGAAACTATTTAAGGGAGGAGAAGGCGGTAAAGTGCAGACAATTCATTTTTGTATACTGAATGCAAAAAGTTTGCACAGTATTTAAAAATGGCACTTATTTTTTGTAAACAACAGAGGACTAAATTTTCCTATGTTTAATTAACCATAAATATAATATCAAAAGAAATAATCTATACAGAAATGTTAGTCACCTTTAATTTATGTCAAACATGGTTACCATAATTATTTTAATATAGTGCGCACTCTTGTATTGTGCACATCCCAACTTTGAATTAAAAAGCGAGGGAGGTTGGGGGGGCGGAAACCTGAGCAATATATGCAAGTGATCATGGATACTAAAAATCTGGAATCGTTCAATATTTCTACATGTCTACCAGCACTTGCTATAACAGCCAGACAGTACCTTCCACATGCTGTTGATGAGCTTCCTGACATTTCAAAACATTGATATCATTTTGTGTTATTATATCTTGTGTCAGTTTGACATTGTAGCATCTAGAGTTACCTTGCTGCATGACGTCAGAATTACGACTAATCGTATCATCACAATATCTTGCTGCTGCAATGTTCCCATTGACTCAAAGTAATTTAGTGAGGCGAGTATACAGAGTGCCTTGACAAACTATTAACATTGCTGCATCCATGGAATGATTGCATTAGGATGACATTGCTATAAATAATATATCTGCACATAACATAGTTTGTCTCCCCCTTTCCCGCTCCCCCCCTCCCACACACATTTGTTCAAATGAATGGTGTAATTATTTATATTTTAGACTAGGTCTGTAATATTTAAATGTTTGTGACAGCAATTAATTTATGAATTTAGAAAAAAGCATCTTATTTTTGAGACAAAATTCTATATGTGCATTTGTTTGCTTTTGTTTAATGAATGACATGAATATAGTACAGTATTTAATGCTTAAAACATAACATGTATCTTGTGATATTGAGATTTTTGCATATGTAAACTAAAAAAAAAACAAATAACTGGTAACAGAAATGTTCAATTAAAGCGACCATGTCTAGTGGCTAAAAAAAAACACTTTTTTAAAAAAGCTTTTTGATTTTAATTTCTTTTGTATTGTTCTGATATGCCAAAATGTCAGAATACAGATATACATGTATACATAGAAATGGAGATAGACAGACCAAGAGAGAGAAACAAAAGAGACAAAGAGAGATGTATACATAGAAACAGACATAGAGACAGACAGACCAAGAGAGGGACAAAGAGAGATGTATACATAGAAACAGACACAGAGACAGACAGACCAAGAGAGAGAAACAAAAGAGAGATGTATACATAGAAACAGACATAGAGACAGACAGACCAAGAGAGAGAAACAAAAGAGAGATGTATACATAGAAACAGACATAGAGACAGACAGACCAAAAGAGAGAAACAAAAGAGAGATGTATACATAGAAACAGACATAGAGACAGACAGACCAAAAGAGAGAAACAAAAGAGAGATGTATACATAGAAACAGACACAGAGATAGACAGACCAAGAGAGAGAAACAAAAGAGAGATGTATACATAGAAACAGACACAGAGATAGACAGACCAAGAGAGAGAAACAAAAGAGACAAAGAGAGATGTATACATAGAAACAGACATAGAGACAGACAGACCAAAAGAGAGAAACAAAAGAGAGATGTATACATAGAAACAGACACAGAGACAGACAGACCAAGAGAGAGAAACAAAAGAGAGATGTATACATAGAAACAGACATAGAGACAGACAGACCAAAAGAGAGAAACAAAAGAGAGATGTATACATAGAAACAGACATAGAGACAGACAGACCAAAAGAGAGAAACAAAAGAGAGATGTATACATAGAAACAGACATAGAGACAGACAGACCAAAAGAGAGAAACAAAAGAGAGATGTATACATAGAAACAGACATAGAGACAGACAGACCAAAAGAGAGAAACAAAAGAGAGATGTATACATAGAAACAGACATAGAGACAGACAGACCAAAAGAGAGAAACAAAAGAGAGATGTATACATAGAAACAGACATAGAGACAGACAGACCAAGAGAGGGACAAAGACAGATGTATACATATAAACAGACATAGACAGATCAAGAGAGAGAACGACAAAAGATAAATAGAGATGTATACACAGAAACAGACAGACCAAGAGAGAGGAACAAAAGACAAAGAGAGATGTATTCATTGAAACAGACATAGAGACAGATATTCAGAGAGAGAGAAACAAGAGACAGAGATTTGTATACATAGAAACAGACATAGAGGCAGACCAAGAGAGAGAGACAAAAAGTGATATGTGTATTCATATATATTTCCTATCCGAGCCAGGCTGCAGAGATTGGTATTTTTAAACTTAGCAAACCGCATGGCCACTTACTTTTTTAGATGACATTATAATTACAATTATCCAGATAATCCACTCTGACGTTGATATCTATTTTTAGCAGAGACACCTTTCAAGCTTTTTATACAGTTGGAAAGAATATACTTAGTGATTTTTTCGTAATTAGTTCTGTGAAACAATCCAGCAGGTGTTCAAAATCGTATTTATTTAGACTAAGGAATGAGTTTATACAAAAATGCTGCCTTTATTCCATGAAGCAGTGGTTTCAATACTTTATATAGGTAAATTGTAGGATACCACCTATTAGAAGTGGTCATTTACTTCCTGTTAATTTTTTCTTTTGTTTTTTTTCCTAACTTCATCTTATCAGTATCACAATACCCAAGTCTTAAACTTCAATAATGTTGAACGCAACAATAATCTTTTTTTAGTATCTCAAAAAATGTTTCTCATTTGTTTAAATAAATCAGTTATACATGTAGTACATGTTGTTTTTTTAAAGATTTTGTAGTGTTAAATATTTGTCATTTGTGTATTGTATGAGTTGTAGTTTTTAATACATTTAGGGTTAAGCAAATGTTTTCTGTCCACAAATAAACATGGATAAATAAATATAGTATCTATAGATTTTCTTTGTTTTTGGCTGAATCAGTGTAGGAACTTAGTTGATTTATCTTTTGTAATAAGCAAATAATAGTCACATAAATCCATGTATAATTTTACTTTATTTGAAACTAGGGAGGATAAGATCAACAGTACAGTCAAACCAGGTCGCTTGAACACTGGACCAGTAGATTGAATGGATTGGTCGAACAGAATGCCTGTCCTGGGGGCGCCCGTGGTGTAGTGGTTGAGTCGCCGAATTGTAACACCTCTGACTTCTTAGCCTCTCACCCAATGGGTTCAAGTCCTGTTCAGGGCAAAGGACTTAATGTGAGAAGGTCTTCCAGGTGACTTGCAGTGCCCAGGTGGTTCTACCTGGACATGGGTCCGGGGTCTTCCTCAACCAAAAAGCTGGACGTTGCTATAATTATCCTAATTGGTTGCTGCAATGTATTTCAAAAACAAAAAAAATACAAAACAGAATGCCCTAACGTGAATTATGCCTTCTTTGTTCTTTATAAATTATCACAAGAGATGTAGTTTGAACAGGTTGCTGGTACCTACAGCCTATTCACTCATATTTCCACATCTTATTGGTCAAATAGCAGTCTCTGCACATTTACCCCAGATTGGTCAGGGTTTGACTGTATATTAATTTGCTCTAATGGGGTATAATGGTGAAATGGAAATTGTCTTTCTTCTAAGTTGATATCCAAGTTATTCAAAATAGTAGGTAGGACCTTTTAGTTGGAATTCTTGGACTTTATTGCCTCAAAAATGTAAGTTTAAAATTCATTAAAATATTAATAGAGATATGTTATTTAAAAAAGAAAATGGAAGTGTTTGTTGATGGTTAACCTGGGTATCACAAGAAAGGCAGAAAAGTCAACATACACTGGAGCACAAGCATAAAAACCGAGTAAAACAAATGAAAGGACCTACTTGCATTTAAGGATTATTCAGGGGAGACTGTTCATTAATGTCTCTTATTCAATCGAATTGTCTACGCGTTTAAGTAGGCACATAACTCACAGAGTCACACAACTTATGTTTTATATGTATTTAAATTGTCACATCACTATCAAACCATTTGGGGAAATTGTTTATGACCAATGTTTACCAATAAGATGTATTTCAACATGCACAGTTCAGAGATATATTAGGTTGTACGCTTAAAATAGCTAAAGAATAAGCTACAGAAATCCTCACTGCTTGCAGTTCTTTTGATTCGTACAGTCTAACGACAACACAACCTTTTAGATGACCTCATGTTCACATAACATCTTATGATAAAATATAATATTTTATGATTATGGTTCAACAAAGTTTTACTTGTTGAAGGAACAAATATGTAAAAAAAAAGCAACTTAGACCAAAAAAGGCCAGGGCGCGGAAATGAAAAAATTTCAACTGGGACTCTTGCTTAAAATAGACTTGTCATATTCTGTATCAAGGGCATTAACATATCTTCTTACTATGGTTAACTAGATGTGTAATGGTGCATAAGGCATTTTAAATTTCAGGATTACTAATGCAAGGGAGGTCATCGTAATAGGCAGTGATTGAAATTAAAAACTGTTTGAGTTATTTCCCTTAGATTATTGCATACCGATACCTTGGAACATTAAACGCATCAAATATATTTCTGTAATTTTCTTAGGTCATATTTGTGTGCAACTATCGTATTTATCATAAAGGTACACAACCTTTTATGACAACACCTGTTTAGTAAATAGAAAGTTAATTTGTGGTCTGTTGTGCATAATTTGGGTTAACAGTTGAATCCCATACAATTGTCCCGGTAGAACCACCTGCGCAGGTCAGCTGGAAGACCTCCCCTTATAAAGTCCTACGCCCCGAACAGGACTCGAACGCACGCGGTGACAGGCTACGCGGTCAGAGGAGTTACAAGTCGGCGACTCCACCACAACGCCACTGGCGCCCTCTTTATTCAGTTTATAGTACATTTTCTTTCACACTCACAAAAACATACATGTCAAGCGTAACAGTAATCAGGTGTTTAAAACTTTTGTTACTCTTAATAGAAAATTCTTTTGTATTTTATTCATTAAACAAAACATGTTTGCAGTGTGTATAGCAATGTTATATTAAAGGTAGTATCCGACAGTTTGAAGCAAACATTTTCCCCATTTTATTTATTTATTAATTTTTAATTATTTTTTTTTTTTTGGGGGGGGGGGGGTCAGATAAAACTAGATTTTAAGTTAAATGTTATGTTACAAACATTCCAATATATATTTACATTAAAACAATAATCGTACTTCAACATGATATACTTCTTTCTATCCAAGGGAGAAGATACCAAAAACACACGCATAAAGGTGTCATCGTCCGGAATACAGAATTACCTTAGAAGTTCCGATTTTAAAGAGTGTACATCTTTTTCTATGCTAAAAACAGAGCTTCAGAAAAGTTACTAAATCGATATAGCAATTTTACATATTGTTCATGATGTAAATAGGGGTACTGGTTGAATACCATAAATATACACTTTTCCACAACTAGGTTTTACCGGCCGCAATAGCTAAGGTGGTAGAGCATCGGCTTGCGGATCGGTTGGTCGTGGGTTCGAACCCGGCCGGGTCAAACCAAAGACTTTAAAATTGGTAGTAGTGGCTTCCCTCCTAACGCTCGGGGCTAAGGGGACAGCATTACGCCTGACTCGTCGGTGTCAGTATAATGGACCGGCCGGGTTCAATCAATCTTTGTTATGTTTTCATACCTTGGATGCCATGTGTACGCAACTGCGTATATTGCGTGCAGGCAGCTATGCGTATGAGGTTAGAAGAAACAAAGCCGTCGCGATGCTTTTAAATAATTTTAGCCGTTTTCAGATCAGCAACTCAATATACCTCTAAACTGCGCATGCTCTAATTACGTCATGTGTATATACGTTAATAATAGACAATTACGTTGATTATGCAATTAGTTTAATGCACCATGAAGGGCAAACGTGCGATTTTTTTGTGCTATATACCTATGTACGTAAATCTGTGACCAAACCGCTTTAAATATATCAATCAGTACTGTATGTCAAATAACAGCTATACCATTTTTTATAGTCTGCTTTATTGAAACTTGGAAAAACATCAGAGATTTTCGCGAAAAACTGCTTTGTCTGCATAATCTGACGGTCGAGAATATATTTTTTATTATACACGCACATTTTTGACGGCACAAACAATGTAATTTCAGCACATTTTTCCCCCGAAAATAAGGAGAAATATTAATGGAAGAGTATCAATATCGTACAACATCGCCCACCTAATGGATGTTGTAGTAAAGTGATATTTTCAAACAATGCAGAATTATTGTAGCATTGTTAACAATAATTGTTTGGACACTCAGTTTTCAAGGTTTTGGTCTGAATTTTTTTTTTTTTAAAGTTTTAGTAAATAGCAGGGATGGATCCAGGGAGGGGGAATGGGGTGTGCATCCCCACTCCCCACCAACCAAGTAAAAGAGTAGTGTTGTGAAAACACATCCATGTTAGCTTAAAAGATACTAAGCTTTTAAATTAAATTTTGTCTATTGACTGCTTAGTTCAAAGTTAGGGTCCCTTACTGTGTATATATATCTAGTAATTACTGCGAGTTGAGTGGATCCGGATTTATAACCCCACCACAACCCCCGCCAAAATTTTCAGGATCCGCCCCTGCTAAATATGAAAAATGATAGAGATGCTAAGGAACCCGCATGTAACATGTATACCATTTATCAATGCTCTAGCTAGCTCTTTTAGTTACTGACAAGATTTTCGAAGTTTTACAATCTAGCAATAAATGAAGAATGGCCACGTCCACGACGGACATGTGTTTTGACGGATCGAGATTGATTTAAACAACTTTTCGACCATCCTGCAGTCTAAAACCTCTGACCGAGTTCATGGCGATTTAGTTAAATGAATGTGAATGGACTCAGGACTGTGGGTGATAACATTGGTTCACCCTGAGAATATCTGCCCAGATGAGCTAAAAAGAAGTGACATTTTATTTTGTTGCATTTGATCACGTTTATTTATTTATTTATCTATGCTGTAAGTTGAAAAAAAAACAAATTACCTATAACACAGAAACAAAGTTTTTCTGTTGTTTAATAAACACATTATTTTAATAGTATAGTACAAAGCTTGCTTTATCTTATACACACTGCCCTAGTTATATCACAATTTACTAGAACCCTAGTCTTATCTGCAATTATCTAGGAGAAAGCTCACTACCGACGTATGAATGAAGGTTGATTTTAGAACAGACCTTTAGCTAGATACTCTCTCCCCGTCAGTAACATTGTTATTACGTTGAAGCACGAAAGATCTAGTAAATCAAATAACTTGGCGTGTGTTTTTTTTCTTTCTCTTTCCTTCCGTGTTATCAAGCAAGCCTCGCCCTCTGTCCAGACACCAACAAACACCCAAACTGACATGCAACTACAACAAGAAGACGTATCAGAGCATCGTCTCGCAACAATTCACGATCTCCCGCCCATCTCCGTAGATACTCGTAAAACTCCGGAAACCGCCACGTGATTATTATCGGCAATTGCGCATGATCACGTGACCGAAATTAAAGCTGTATTTTATTATTTAATAAACTATTTGCCAGCAATACGAGCCATATTTCACGTTTTTCATTTTCGGTTGTCCCACAAGGGTCACTAACATAATGCCCATCGGTTCATAATAAAATCCTGGGAACCCTCGCGGGACCGGGAAGGTTCGGACTTCAAAGATTCAGACGTTAAGAAAGAACTGTGGAATTGTACACTGACATGCAAAGAAACAATAATATTTAAAGGAATTTGTGAAAACGAGTGATAATAATCAAAAATACTCAATTTGGAGGGAGAAGAAAGTTAACGTAGCTTTCTAAATAACGTTAGAGTATTTCGGGCCAGTCACAATTAAGCAAATATTTGATAAATCACCATAGAAGATAGTTCCTGTGTTACGATGGAAGTATAACATATCTAAGGAACAGCCACGTATATTGTGGCAATGATTCTGCTTTGATAACGTTTCTCTTTGTCTTCTCTTTCTCACATACCAGATAATTTCTAAGCATTTTTTTATTATTATTTTTAGAAATGCTGTTTCTCGATTAAGAAAAATGGACACAGACACTTTGTTGAGAAGTTGTCTATAGTCCTTAAAGTTTAAAGTCCTGTCCGACAAATTGTCTTCATAATATAATATGTAGTTTAAAGGTCCTGTCCGATAAATTGTCTTATTAATTTGTTCTTTAGTTTAAAGGTCCTGTCCGACAAATTGTCTTCATAATTGGTTCTGTAGTTTAAAGGCCCTGTCCGATAAATTGCCCTTATAATTTGTTCTGTAGTTTAAGGGCCCTGTCCGATAAATTGCCCTTATAATTGGTTCTGTAGTTTAAAGGCCCTGTCCGATAAATTGCCCTTATAATTTGTTCTGTAGTTTAAAGGTCCTGTTCGATAAATTGCCCTTATAATTTGTTCTGTAGTTTAAAGGTCTTGTCCGACAAATTATCTTTATAATTGGTTCTGTAAATTAAAGGCGCTGTCCTATAAATTGTCCTTGTAATCTGTTCTATAATTTTAAGGTCCTGTCCGGTAAATTGTCTTCATAATTTGTTCTGTAATTTAAAGGTCTTGTCCGACAAATTGTCTTCAAAATATAATCTGTAGTTTAAAGGTCATGTCCGATAAACTGCCTTCATAATATAATATGTAGTTGAAAGGCCCCGTCCGACCAATTGTCTTCATAATTTCTTCTGTAGTTTAAAGGCCCTGTCCGACAGATTGTTTTCATAACATAATCTGTAGTTTAAAGGTCCTGTCTGACAAATTGTCTTAATATTATAACCTGTAGTTTAAAGGCCGTGTCCGACCAATTGTCTTCATAATTTGTTTTGTAGTTTAAAGGTCCTATTCGACAAATTTTCTTCATAATATAACCTGTAGTTTAAAAGTCCTGTCCGACCATTTGTCTTCATAATATAACGCTTAGTTTAAAGGCCCTGTCCGACAAGTGTCTTCATAATATAGCTGTAGTTTAAAGGTCCTGTCCGATAAGTTGTCTTCATAATTTGTTCTGTAATTTAAAGGTCCTGTCCGACAAATTGTCTTAATAATATAACCTGTAGTTAAAAGGCCCTGTCCGACAAATTGTTTTCATAATATAACCGGTAGTTTAAAGGTCCTGTCCGACAAATTGTCTTAATAATTTAGCCTGTAGTTTAAAGGCCCTGTCCGATAAATTGCCTTCATAATATAATCCGTAGTTTAAAGGCCTTGTCCGACAAATTGTCTTCATAATTTGTTCTGTAGTTTAAAGGTCTTGTCCGACAAATTGTTTAAATAATATAACCTGTAGTTTAAAGGTCCTGTCTGACACATTTATTTTCATAATATAACCTGTAGTTTAAAGGCCATGTCCGATAAATTGTCTTCATAATATAATCTGTAGTTTAAAGGTCCTTTCTGTCAAATTGTCTTCATAATATACTCTTTAGTTTAAAGGCCCTGTCCGACCATTTGTCTTCATAATTTGTTCTTTAATTTAAAAGTCTTGTCCGACAAATTGTTTTCATAATATAACGTGTAGTTTAAAGGCGCTGTCCGATAAAATGTATTCATAATACAATCTGTAGTTTAAAGGCCATGTCCGATAAATTGTCCTTATAATAAAATCTGTAGTTTAAAGGTCTTATCCGACAAATTGTTTTCATAATATAATCTGTAGTTTAAAGGCCCTGCCCGATAAATTGTCTTCATTATATAATCTGTAGCTTAAAGGCACTGTCCGACAAATTGTCTTCATAATTTGTTCTGTAGTTTAAAGATCCTGTCCGACAATTGTCTTAATAATAAAATCTGTTGTTTAAAGGTCATTTTCGACAAATTGTCTTAATAATAAAATCTGTAGTTTATAGACCCTGTCCGACAAATTGTCTTAATAATAAAATCTGTAGTTTAAAGGTCCTGTCCGACAAATTGTCTTCATAATATAACCTGTAGTTTAAAGGTCCTGTCCGACAGATTGTCTTCATAATATAACCTGTAGTTTAAAGGTCCTGTCCGACAAATTGTCTTCATAATATAACCTGTAGTTTAAAGGTCCTGTCCGACAGATTGTCTTCATAATATAATCTGTTGTCTTAAGGTCATGTCCGACAAATTGTCTTCGTATTTTGTTCTGTAGTTTGAAGGCCTTGTCCGATATAGTGTCTTCATAATTTGTTTCATAGTGTAAAGAGTTAGTTGAAATAAGCTAAATTATATCGAATTTTATTAAAGTAGTCATTTTTACAAAAAATAATAAAGTAAACAAGAACCACACAGAGCATGAGTTGGGAATCGAACTGTTGACCTTATAAATCGGTCTAACACCCTAACGAATGTATCTAACCTGCAGAGACAAGAACTTTGTGGATCTATTATTTGTTTGTTTTAGTTTAGTTAATTGGAATTGCTCTGTCATTTTGTTGACAGAAATGCCCAAGAAGTTGCGTTTTAACTTTTCATTGTTTTAACATGGGTCGTGGGTGAAGTAGGATGGTTGGGGGTACTTTCCGATTGTCGAATAGGACTATTGCAATTTACAATGTACCTTTAAAATTTCCATAATGTTTCGCTGAACTTACGACAACAGTACCGTTGATACACACGATCGTTAAAATAACTTATTGTGTGCGTGTGTGATTTTTGTTTGTTTGTTTTTTGTTGTTGTTGTTGTTTTATTGGAGGAGGAATTTGACCGACTGTCGATGCAGTTACATTAAATCTCAACAATTCCCAAATATAATATGCATAATTAAATAGGTAGGACAACACAATATGTGACAAGTGCGTGTTCTTATGAAAAAGCATATAATTAAATTCGTTAAATACACTCGTGCGAACAATTAAATCATAAAACAATACAAATTGAAAAACAATTTAATACTAAGCACTGACAAAGAAATAAAGAAATGGGCTATAAACGAAAAAACCAATTTATTTAATTGTTTTAATGCCTTCAAGAGTGATATATCTAATAGAATCACTTTAAACAGTTTCTTTATTTTTCATTTGTATTAATGAATATGTTTTATTAAGCTGCTTTTAGCTTCAAGAAACCTATTTTAGCGGTCTAATTTATGGTTGACACACTATAATAATTTTACAAATAAATAGCATTAATTCGTTACATTATCCCCAGAACTCTTATTCTAGTGACTCGAAGATATATTTTTAATTTGCGGTTGCATTATTAAACGTGGGTTGTAAGTGAAAGTAGGTTATGAAAGAAGAGGGTCATGTATCAGCCTGTATTCATGTTAATTGTCTCGACAATTTCCTTTGTTGTGAGTTAACTATTGATCTTGAAAAATGCACACGTTTGAGTATCCTATTTTTTGCTTGCTTAATTATACCTTAGATATTGTTGTTGCTATATGATAAAGTCACGTGTCTTGGAGGCTATATTTGACTAAAGTAACGTATTTTCTCGCGATAGTCGAGATCGCGGTGTCAAGGTCAGCCACCTGCACGCGCGGCACGTGGCGCACATAATTACACGTTGTAAACATGACGGGAGCTTAACGCGGCATTAGCAAAATGGACCTTGCTGCAACATGTTCAAGGTAAAATAGCAATTTTATGTGCGTACATGGTAGCATTGACTGATTAATGCGGGTGTTAATTGTCATAGGTTGGTTTTTATTTTATTGCCAATGTCAATAATGCAACGTTCTTTAAATCTGACGTGTGATATCATGGCAGAAGGTTAAACAACAAGATGTTTGTTGTTTTAGATACATTGCCGCTACAAAAACATGGTAATTATATCGACATCCAGCTATGAAGCTGGAGGAAGACCCTTAGATGGGATCAGGCACCGGCGCTCCTCCGCAGGTCAGCAGAAAGACTGCCCAACCGTCGCACACATTATGGATGGATTCGGGGGAGGGGGGGGGGGGGGGGGCATTAAACAGGTAAAAGAGTAAAGTTGTGAAAAACATACACATGTAAGCTTAAAAAAACTAAGCTTTTAAAGTAAATTTTGTCTGTTGATTGCTTAGGTCGAAGTTAGGGTTCCTGTGTGTATATCTATCTCGTATTTACTGCAATAATGTTGAATAGATCTTGATTTAACCCCCCCCCCCCCCCCACCACCACCACCACCACCACCAAACCCCTCCCCCAACTCCAACCCCATTTTTTCCAATTTTAAAAAAAGTTTGAATGTCTGTCTGCTATTATTATTACAAACGAGTTAAATTCAGCAGTATTAAGGTAGACGACCATTTAGAACGATTAGAATGCTACTAGACATGAAAGTTGCCAGTGGTGTTCTTTTGAATCAACAAGATTAAATGCGCGGGAAAAACAACATGATGCCGGCTGGCTGTTGTGCTTTCCTCGTCTTGGATCAATATGACCGACAGGTGTCGCATGTTTCTTCCTCGTCCGCCATCAATCACTGGAAATGCCGCCGATGCAACTGGTACCTGTTGGCAGGGGAACCAGAGCGATTCCATTTCTACCGCACCGGTCCACATTAGAACGCAGTACAATCGTACCACATGCCTAATTCGCTGCTTTTAACCCTCGCGCGTAAATGGTTGCATTTTTCCCTCGAAATCGTTTCTTTAAGACTTCTTTATGTCTGTCGATCAAAAAGATTGAAGTAATGGGTAATTGATTGCTCTTAAATATGGAATGTGTTTTGTCTCAAATGTCCATACTAGGAATACAAGGAATTTGCCGAAAGCATGAAAAGATAGTGCCTTTCTTTTAAACATTTTCTTTCATTCTTTATTCTAAAGCCCGCCAAATTATATTCACAGGCCTCTTGTATATTTGCAAAACGGACTGCGGGGGCAAAAATAATGTAAATATGTAAAAAATGTGTAGTTTTGAATATAAATGTTAAATATTTTTTATTAAAAGTTTAAAACTGAATATGCATTCGCATGCATG